>CADDXX010000749.1:168393-186945 GCA_902810485.1 Alauda arvensis
TTTTTTTTTTGTTTTTTTTTGGTTTTTTTTTTCCCTGTTATCAACTTCTCTGTTCTTTCAGTGGCTGTGCATGGTGTTTTCACCTCCATGGGATTTCAGGAAAGGGAGGGAGCAGAGGAGAGTCAGTGCATGATGTAGTTGAGCCATTTCCTCCATCTTTTTGTGACATAATGCTTTTCTCTTTCTTCATCTCCCTTTCCCCCATGGACTACTTTTTAAAGATACTTCTTTGATATGTCTTAAAATGGTTTTTAAAACAGTGACAGTCATCATTAGCTGAAGATCTTGGCACTCYTGGCTTGCTTAAAAGCTCTCCTACACTCGAGCTGCAATGGGATGTGTGTCCTACAGAAGAAAAGCTGTRGGAATTTCTGGTGTGCTGAGCAGGGAGTGCACACCCAGAGCATGATTTTCCWTACCAGAGCAGAATGGAAAGAAGCAGGCCTTGGTGAGCACCAAGCCATGAAAGCAGATGTTCAGACAAACTGCCAAGTGGGTGCAAAATGCTGCTCACACACATGCATGCCCTCTGMAACACTGTAAACACCATCCTGGAGAAGATGGTGACAGATTTACATGGGCACAGGCTCACACTGCTGCTGGAATGCTTTAATAACAAAAGGCTGCAGTGCCCACGGTTTCCTTCCCACTGGAAATGGAGCAGACTGCAGCATATGCTCTCCCTGAGAGAAATCAGAAGTAGGCTGACATTCATTATTAACATTTCATTCACAGTTTAGGTGTTGAACACAAGAAAATTCTTACTGTCTCTGGGAAAGCTGACTGCTTTCTAAGGCTAATGGCAGGAAAATCAGCTTTTTGTGCTGCTGTGCCCTCCCAGAGCCTCAGTGGCTTCTGGGCTACCCTGCTCTGAGCAGCTCAAACATCCTTATTTCACCAAAAACATGCTAACAGTGGTGACTGGGCCAAGGATTCACAATATCCTGCTTTTTAGATGAGTTTCAGAGAGTTCTGGGGGATGTGGCAGTGTTTTGTTGCAGCTGTGTGTGGTACTGTGTTTTACCTCTGTGTGTGCTGCTCATCACACGAGTGACAGGAGGCTGCAGGATGAGGGACACAGGGTTTGGGGTTTATGGCTTGGGGTCCACAGGCCATTGGTGTGTTAGCTTAAATTGGGGGTTTTGGTGGGGAAACAACAGCTCAGTCTGAGCCCACACGGTTTCTGTGCAGATCAACAGACTGAGATGCTGTGAAGGGATTCCCTCCTGATTCCCTGCATGGCTCCAAGGCATCACACCAAAATGTGTCATTTTAGTGCACAGAGTTAGACAAGCAGGGTTCTGCTTACAGCCAGTGAGAGTGGCATAGCTAGTGCATCCCCACCCAAAAATCACAGTGGGATTCATCAGGAAAACGCTCGTTCACAATCAGGCAAAAAAGAAAAAAAATCCACCTTAGTTTTGCAATGGGCATAAGGCAATGAAGTTACTCTGGGGGTTTGTAAAGAGGGGTTTGAGTTTCCAGCACTGCTTGCCTCCTACAGATCAGGGTGAGCTGTAGCAGGGAAATAAAATGTTGGTGTTGGGATTGCTTTCAGGGCAAGCCTTCAGTGCTCAAATACTTTGTTTAGCACAACAAGTGCATTGATTCATTCATTCATGCATCTCTGAAAGGGCTTTGCTGTCCTGTATTTGCTGTGACATCTCCTGGCTCACTTTGCACTTTTGTGAAGGACTCTCAGGAGAGATTTCAATGACAGCAAACACCACAGACTGCTCCTGGTGCTGCCCTGCCTGCAGATGGAGCCCTTGTTTTGGACATTTAAGGACAGCAGCTGCTGAAGTTTTATTCACAGTGGACAAAACCCTAAAAAATGTTTTTCCACATCCTCAGCAAACGAAAACTGTGTTGTCTTTTAGATGCCATTTTGTGTTCTAATCTAAGAAAGAGTTTTGCTGGTGTTTTCAGTATCAGCACCTCATTTGACTTGTTGGGTTTTTTCCTCTATACTCAGCTAAAAAACTGTTGAGCTTTAATATTCTTAAAGAATATTGGGTCTTGCAGCCCAGACTTACTTGGGATATTTATCTATGTGGCTTGGATGGCTGCCTATAATCCATACACTTCAAAGTGAACTTCCCAGAACTGGAGACAGCCTATGCCTGCAGCATTATGGAAATTTCCTTTTTTCTCTGCATATGAAGGGAGCTTTTAGGGCCAGCATTGCTCCTGTGGGGCCTTTGCCTGTGCCTCTGTGAAGAGGATGTTTCCTGGGGCAGTTCTGGAGGTCTCACCTCTCTTGGATGGTGAAGCCAAGAGAAAYGTTCCTGTGGAGGTGTGTGTCAGAGGAGCTCAGGAGGTTGTCTGTGTTGGAGCTGGGAGAGCCAGGGGTGCTCACACAGCTGCATTTCTGCCCTTCACAGCTCTGCTGTCTGCAGGTTGCTGTCCAGAACCAGCAGGCACCAATGTCCAGAGACACAGGAGAAGGGCAGAGCTGCATTTCCAACCCTAGGAGAGCCATCTAAATGTACAGCACACATCTGAGTTTATGTATGGTGTGCATTCCCCTCACTCTGCAAACAGCTGCAGGAGACAAAGAGCCTGACGAACATCCCCAATAATGAGCTGCTGGTGCCTGGTTTGGTGTGTGGTGTGTGGAACAGAGCCCTGAATGAACCAGGGATCGATTCCATTTGCTGTAATTTAGTTGAATATCTCAGGCTGAGCTATAAATACTCCCTGTGAATTCCCCCCAGTACCATCATTCCTCTCTTTGTTTACCAATCCCTGTAACTATCCCGAGAGGGATTAGTCACTGGAATGGAGGCTCTAATCAAGATAGCAGGCTCCTAATTGGGTGTGCTGGCTGTCACACAGGGCACTCATGACCACTCCTCTGTGTCCTGTGCTTCATCTTGGAGCACCTTTAACAAGACAAATCAGAGTGCTTCCCCAGAGAAATTCCAGCCTGGGATGTGGGACACTTGTCAGGGGAGCAGAAAGCCAAGGTTTAAATCCTTGCTCCACAGCCTTGAGAGGGCCTTTGGAACAGGGCTTTCTTCATGACCCTGATGTCATTAGTCCCATGGAGTTGCCATGTTCATCTGGCCTTTCCAAATTTTATTGCTGTCATTAAAATTGCTGGAACTGAAATAAATCAAGGCTTGGGGAGGATTGGCTAATCTGCTCTTTTTAATGGAATTATTTTACATGTTAACTTGGAATTGTTAACTACAGATGAGCTTTAAAAATTATTTATTCACATAGCAGTAATTTGAAGGGATTCAAAGTACCTGCTTTCACATCACTTAAGGGGGAATATTCTATCAGCCTGAGTTCACTGAAAATTTGCTGGAGGTTCATCTGGAAGGTTCATAACCTTGCCTGCTTTGCCTTGGTTTTCAATACCAGCAGATTCTTGAATGCATTTGCAGCAGATAAAAGAAGCTTCACCCCATGCCCTGCTGTATTAACAGCATTAATTAACACACTCTGTAAACAAAAATGCTTGTAGGGCATCTAAATAGTCCAGCAGAGAATATTCATTTGGTGGAAAAGCAGGAACCTAAAATGTGTGAGTGCTGGGAAGGCTTAAATACTTACAGACATTTGCACARAGCCCCTGTGCAAATCCTCCCCTGCTGAGTGTTATCCTTACACTATTCCAATTGCAAATCCAAAGTGAGAGCAATTTAATAAATCATCTGCATCCTCACAGGGAATAGGGGTGACAGCAAAGACACAGGTGGGGCCAAGTCTGGCAGTGAGGTGTCAAGGCTGGGGACAGGGCTCAGGGAACAGCCCTGCACTGGCTCACCCCTTCTGCAGAGCCCAAACTGGGCACAAATTTGGACACACTGGGAGCAAAATGCCAGCCAAGCCATAAATAGCAGCCCAGTTTTCTGGTGTGAACCTCAAACAGTATTACCAGAAGACAGGGGAAGAAACAAGAGTCAGAAACCCACCATGTGTGACAGGAAACCATGCCCATGACTGTCTTTATTCAGGYTTTATGCCTGCCTGTAAACAACAGGCTGCAGGCTGCTTTGTACAGAAAATGACCTTCCTTGTGTGAATAACTGGGCAGGAGATAACGCTCTCTCTGCTGCCCTTCATCTCTCCTTACATCTTGGGAGTTCTGATCCAGCTGCTCCAGCAAGTGAGGCTGGGAGCATTTTTCTCAAGGAGGATAAAACTGGGCTTAATCAGGGAAAGGGAGCACTGTAAATTACCATCTTTGATGGGGGTATTGCACAAAATAATATTCACCCCCATTCTTTATCTAAAACTGTCAAAGCTTCTTGGTTTTGGTGTTTTGGATCACTGAAATGCTTTTTGTTCTTTTAGTCTAGAAACTGTAACACTGCAGTTTAAAAGAGGACTGTAACCTTCCTGTATATAAAAAGATGTACCTTTGTTTGGAAGAATGCTTGTATCTCTAATGTGTATCAAGAGATGAATGCTGAACACTTCCATAAATGTCAAAATACATTCATTTAAGTCATTGTCAAATTCTAGTTTCAGTCTTGAGAGAATTTCTGAAGGAATTATTTGGATTATTTCTTGATCACAGAAAAAATGGGKTTTTTTAAAAGAGGTTTTATCAAACAGCAGTGTTTAAATTTTTTTTTTACAGAAGATTTCTGTGCAGATGCTGAGTGCAGCAGATGACAAGGGATGAGGGACTGATTCTTGAATCAGGAGCTGTCAGGACCTGATTTAGCTCTGGTGAAACTGTCCATGTCCATGGTGCACTGAATTCCACCCTGGCTCTCCCCTGATGGTTTCAAGGTAATAATTATTATTGTTTTTTGAATTTCAGCTCAGTGTCTGTAACACTGCAAGGTTCATGTTGGAGTTTTCAGAGAGTTTTTCCAGCACAGTGCCAGGAGCCCTTGCTGCCTGTGCTGGGGTTCTGCAGAACTGGAGAACTTGGCAGGGCAGGGGGAGTGAAACCTCCCTCATTCCTGCCCTGACCACCCTTTGGGAGGGATCTGTAAGTGAACTAAAACCTCASTTTGCCCAGGAATTGTGGAGAGGTTACAGASTCMCAGAAKAGCTGGGGCTGGGAGGGACCTCTGGAGATGATCCAGTTCAAACCCCTGCCAAGGCAGGGTCACCTGGAGCATGGGAATGTGTCCAGGAGGGTTTGGGTCCTCTCCACTGAGGGACACTCCAGGACTTCCTGGAAGCTGTTGTGGGGCCCTGCCACCCAGAACATAAAGAGTTGAGTGGAACTTCTTGATTTTAGTTGATGGACATTGCTCCTTGTCCTATCTCTGGGCACCATTGAACAGAGTCTGGGATCATCCTCCTGGAACCCAAATTGCAGGTTTATAAAACAGCCTGCAGTAGGGACAGGGACAATGAACTGCTGCCCCTGGGCAGGAGCCAGGGGTGCCCAGGGGGGCACGAGGTCAATGGCCCCTGGGCTGGGCCAGCCATGGGGTGGCCACAGGCCCAGGGCAGTGACTGTCCCCCTGTGCTGGCCCTGCTGAGGGACCTGCAGGGCTGTGTCCAGTTCTGGGCCCTCCTGGCCAGAGAGCCCTGGAGGGGCTGGAGCGTGTCCAGGGAAGGGCACGGGGCTGGGGAAGGGGCTGGAGCCCCAGGAGGRGCTGAGGGAGCTGGGCAAGGGGCTGAGCCTGGAGCAAAGGAGGCTCAGGGGGGACCTTGTGGCTCTGCACAAGTCCCTGCCAGCAGGGGACAGCCAGGGGGGGTCGGGCTCTGCTGCCAGGGAACAGGGACAGCACAAGGGCAAAGGGCCTCAGGCTGGGCCAGGGGAGGCTCAGCTTGGGCATTAGGAAATATTGCCCCACTGAATGAACAGCCAGGTGAGAGTGCCCATTCCTGGAAGTATTCAAAATATGTGCAGATGTGGCATTTGGGGACATTTTTAATGGTGAGCATGGCAGTGGTACTCAGCTGATGGTTGGAGTGTAGGATCTTAGAGGCATTTTCCAGCTTTACTGACACTGTGATTCCATAAATCAGTTGAAAGGTGAAGGGCTGTGGTGTTGTGTTCACACCTTCAGTGGAACAGCTCCAGAAGGACTTCCTTCAATGAGGAACTGATGGCATTGGACAAACTGCTTTAATGTCATTGTGCCTTCCTGCATTTTGAAGATTTGTCTTTGGAGAGTGCTATCACATTTGAGGGAGGCTCAGCACTGGCCAGGGCAAAGATCTGTGGCACAGACTAATGTTCCATAGCTTCTCAGAGCCCTCATGCACCAAGGACGTAACACTCAATCTACAATTAACCCTAAATCTAAGCCTAAGCATAATCTTAACGCTAAACCTAAAACTAACCCCAAACCTACCATAAACCCCAAACCATAAGCCTAAAGCTAACCCTAAATCTAAGCTTAACCCTAACTCCAGCACAAACCCTAAACAAAAAAACCTAACACAAGCCTAACTCTAACCCTAATCCTAATTCTAAACCTAAAGCCAACCCTCTCCCTAAACCTCAGTCTAACCCTAATCCTAATTCTGAACCTCAAATTAACCCTATCCCTAAGCCCTAACCCTTAACCCAACCCCTACAGTGCACGCTGACTTTGAAACAGTGTTGGTGTCTGCACATCTCTTTTTCATGTGCCAGCTCTGAAAACAAATCCAGAGGCATTTTTCAACAGCTTGGCCCATAAACTTTTCAGTTTGTGCAAACCACAGGGGATGGTGAGAGAGTCTAGATTAATTTTGAAAACCTGGCACAGGAGATTCAGCTTGCATAAATTTAAAGGTAATGTGTGCTTGCCATGACAATRCAAACCTCTCGTGCTGCTGAGCTTTAAAATTTCCCCCTCTCTGAGAAAAAGGATTTCTCATTTTCACTGGTAAGACAGGAAAGGGAAAATCTCTCCAGAACACACCAAGAGTAGGAAAAAGCAAAAATTTCATCTTGAATTCATTAGGGAATGGAAAGTGATGCAGAGAAAGTGAAGATTTTATTGTCAGTGACAGTTATGAGCCTKTGTTTGGAACATGAATTCCTCACTAAAAAACAACTCAGAAATGATTCTTCACAGATGCAGAGGACAGCAAGGCTAATGCTTTGTTTTTGGAGTACTCCTGTGCAAGATCTATCTTAAATGGGAAAAAAAACAAAGGGAAAAAAATCAGCCTGGATTAGAGGAATCTGTCATAATTCAGTGTAACTGATGGTGGGCAAAGAAAGTGAAATTGGGGGAGTATTTCATCAGAGCACACACAGCCAGCTTGTGCAGCTGGAAGCCAGAGAGGGGGAGAGCTGGGCATTACAGCTGAGAGTTGCTGCTGGTGTCTGGCTGAGGCTGGTGGGGTTTTTGTGACCAGCAGTAACAGGCACAGCCATGTCTGTACAGAGGGGATCAAACTGAACACAGCTGAATGCAGGATGCACTAGAATAAATTGAAGATAAGATGCTTCCCACAAGTATCAGCAAATATGTCTCCTCTGCAGAAAGATGGAAAAAAACCCAACCAAAAACCACAAGTTGTTGTTACTACTGAATTATTCTAACAGCCCCCAATTCTATCCTGTTGTCACTTTTTCTACATCTCTATCCCCTCCAAAAAAGGGAAGCTCCACATGAGTCATCCAAGTGTTTTGTCCTRTCAAAAATGCAGTTATTCCTTGAGCTGTGAGGAAACAATGACCAGGACAGCACAGGGCTACTTCATTTTGTTTAACATTACAAAGATCTCAAGGCAAAAAGCAAAAATCATCTTTCCATATGTGATTATGTAGGATTTATGTGCTAGTTGGACTTTACTGTTTTACTGCTTTCCTAATTGGAGCAGATTGGCTTTTGCACCTTCCTGAGGAACATTTATTTCAGTTCATATGGGGAGATGATTTTTCCCTACTTGCACAGCAGCTGGGAATAAAGAGCAGTGGATTCATTAGCAAGCTTCACACTGGCTCTGTATCACACGTCAGCAACAAACCCAAACACAGAGGTGAGCCCAATCCCTCTCCCCAAAATCTCAGGTGCTAACAGAGTAAATTGTCCTTCAGTTTGGGACTACAAAACCAAATGTACAGAGAATAAACATTTCAAGGAGAGCAGTGTGGAGTAGAATTAAACTGATCTTGGGGCTGCACATGGAAGCATGGAAAATGGCGTGAAACAAAATGAAATGGTTTTGTTTTTAGCACCACCCATTAAAATATTTCTTTATTTCCTTGGAGTTTAAATTGTACTGAGCCATAATTACTGAGTAAATACTTATTTWAAATTAATTCAGTTTGGGGCAAGCTTTGGCTAACTTTTTTAAGCTTGAGATAAATKGAGCATCTGAGTGCTTACTGCAGTGCAAAGCAATTCATCGTTTTGTTTGACTAAATGTCAATTCTTTTTATAGGATTGTAATGGTTTTAAATTGAAGTCACAAAATTATGAGAGAGTGATTAAAAGATTTGCTGTCATCAGGTCAAAATTTAGAGAAATGCCTTAAACTGAGGAATATATTTTCAGGTCAATGAGCAGGGTAATGGTTGAACACTTTTCCATTCAAGTACAATTAGTATTTATGAATTATTAATTCAATCAATCCTTTTGTTGGGCACTAATTTGAAGAACTGTGTGGAAGCACRTGTAATTCCTACTTCATGTCATGTAGGAAGTGGGCACTTGTGTAGGAAGATTCTTCAGGAAGGGATGAAGCCCACGGGAGATTTCTCAGTTTGACCCCGAAATCAGAGAAATGGAGGAGCTGTAGGAGGAGAAACGGAGGAGCTGGGCTCTTTTCTAGGAAGAGCCAGGTGAGTACTTGTCCCATCAARTAACAGTAAGTCTTTCTTYACCCCATTTTCCCCCTCCAGCAGAGCAGCTCTGGCCTCAGGCCTYRCAGCTTGTGTGATTTTCTGTATTCTTGTGGCCCAGGTCATTGAAAAATGTACGAGGCAGCACCAAAAATGGGGTGATGGCAGCAATTCACATGCTCTGCTTGTCATTCAGAGAGCTGAAGCAGAGTTTTTTTCAGACAGGAACATCCAGGTAGCTATTTCCAATTTTTTGATCTTTTATTTGGAATAGAGCCTCAATGTCTCCTTTGCTTTGGTGGGAAATGTTTTGGTGTCTCCTGTGTCTCTCCAGGGAGTAGGAAACCCTCCATGCACTCCTGTGGCCAAAAGGGGAGGGGGAATGGAGTCCAGGTGCTGGAGGAGAGGGAGGGAGGGAGCTCCTTGTGCTGGGCCATGCCCATCAGCATCTTCTCCAGGCTGAGAGCAGGGATTCTTCCTGCTGCTCTGAGCTGTCAGCCTGTTTCTATGGTGATCTCCAAGACACTGATGGATTTGCTGTGGTTGCGTAAGGCATTCCAAAAAACCCTCCACATCACCACTGGGCTGTCTGAGTGCTGTCAGTGGTTTGGGGCATGGCCTGGACATCAGGACAGGCACTGGGCTTCTCCTGCTCACATGTGAGCGGGGTTTGAATGGGAACAGAGGAGGGCCACGTGTCTGAGGGCAGCTTCCCCCTCACCTGGTCACTGCTGCCTCTGGGCTCACCAGCTGTGGCCTGTCCTGCTGGAGGCTTTGCTGCAAATCTGCTGCAGATTTTTGGGAGAACACCCATCAGGCATTTACTCCTTGGATGTGAGCCACCAAAAACATGGCACTCCATTTCACCTGGCTCTCTGACTGTCTTCTTGCTTTCTGGATCCACAGAGTTGCACCCTGATCAAACTGATTATGCCTACTGTTCTCCCTAAGCCTTTGTAGGAGTATTCTTCCCCTTTCCCTTCTCTTTCCTCGTCCCCTTCCCATTTCTCCTTCCTGTTTTCCTTCCCCTTCCCCTGCAGTTCCCACTGCATTTGGGGCAGGTCCTTTTTTTAAACCACGCTCTCCTCTCTCCGCCCCCCTCCCTGCACACACACACACACCATCTGCCATTCCTGGCTTTGTTTGGTTTCATGGAAATGTCATCTCTCTCTCTCATGGAGCAGATGGATTCAGGGGGTTCCTGCTGGAGTGAAATCCCAGGGAGGGGGTCATGCAGTGCAGCCGTGGGGGTGTGGCAGTGTCCTGTCCAGGCTGCCAAAGGGGACACTTTGCAAAGYCCCCTTGTCTCCTGTTGGAAACAAGCAGTGACAGAGGAAAAGCTCAGAGAATCCAAACCACCAGTAGCTGGGTTTGTGATCCAAGGTGCAGGCTAAATGCTTGGAGATCCTTTGCCTCCAAAATTGCCTCCATGTTGCCCTGGGATTTTATATCAGAAATATTTCCAATATGTATTATCTCTATTTTAAAATATGTACTTTTAAAATATGTACTATTAAAATACAAATTAATCAGTGTTGTTATGGCACATACTTGCCACACTGAATGAGCAGTGTGGCACATCACTGGTTTTAGCTGTAGTTAGAATATTCCACCGTGGGTCTACTGCTGTTGAGCTGTTGATGGGTGCTCACAAATTCCCAAATCCCTTGAAATGAAAATGAAGCAAGGTCTGAGAGGAAATGCAGATGGACAGACAGGACATGGATACACCTCCCGAGGTCTCCATGAATGTGCTGTTTGTCYAGATTGCTTAGATGGCCAATAAGAGCTAAATCCAGCAGCTCTTGGGTTCTTGCTTCCTTAGCAGATGCTGTGTTCAGAATAGGAATTGTCTTTCTGCTCCTTCTTCCTTATGTGTGATTTCAATGTGCTTTAGTGGCACCAGAGCTCAAGGCCACTGTTTCCAGTAGCACTGTGTGGCTGCCATGGTGTGCCATAAAAATTTAATGTTTTTTAACAACCCAGTTTTGTATATTTAAAAGTAGAAACTTTTCCCTCTTGCCCCGTCCAACCTGGCCTTGGACATTTCCAGGAATCCAGGGGCAGCCACAGCTTCACTGGGCACCCTGTGCCAGGGCCTCACCCCCTGCTCCCAGGGAACAATTCCTTCTTAATGTCCAATCCAAACTTTCTCTCAGTTTAAAGCCTGTAAAATATGCTGTATTTCTAATCCAAAAGGATTAATATATACAGAGCCAAAAAAATCCTTTCATATTCCATATCACCTGCATTAAACACGCAGCTGCCTTTTTACCCCACACACTCTGCTTTTTGTGCACTGAAAAAAACCCAAAAAACCAGTTATCTAAAATTTTCTTGGTTTTCCCTGAGCTTGTTTGTCTTACCAAAATGAGCACTGCTAGAAGAGGAAGATGATAACKTTCCATGGAAACCAGTGGAAAAGGAAGCAGGTTTCAAAATAACCTCCCCACAAACACTTGAGGCGTCTCAGTGCCTGTTGTGTTCATTTCAGAGATGGGGACCCAGACACAGCGTGACAAATGACATGCTTGGTGTCATCAGGCATTGAGAGCAGGAAGCTGAGGGCTTGAATCTCTGCCTGTTGTCTTAGTCACAGCTCCTTCTCAGTGTTTTTTGTAGCTTTTGAATGAATTTTTCAAACATTTGGCTTCTTTTTTTCCTTCCAATAGATGCTCCAGCCTGCTTTGTGGCTTTTCTATGTGAGTGATGAGCATTCACCCACGAAAAATAAAATTACTCATTGGTTCACAAGKAACTAATTCATGTGCTGAAATGGGGGGATGGAGTAGGATTTAGGGAGATCAGAARTTGTCCTGTTTTATAATGAAGCAGAAAATTATCTTTGTCAAAACGGAGGCCCTGTTTAGACTGGAAACCGTGTCTGTGGGTGTCCCCAAAGTGGATGTGATTGTCCATGATGGCAACACCTCCAGGTGTGGATGTTCCACCTGATCAAAAGCACAGGTTGCAGCTGGACAGGTCCCTTCATGTGAGTGCTGCTGTGTTGGTGTCACAGGGGTTGTGCTCCTGTTCAGTGCAGTGCAGAAATCACCGTGGAATCATGGAATGGTTTAGGTTGGAAAGGATTGCCTGGTTCCAACCCCCAACTTCCACCAGACCAGGCTGCTCAGTGCCCCATCCAGCCTGGCCTGGGATGCTTGTAGGGAAGTCATCCCTCTGAACYCTCCTGTTGTGCTGGAGAATGAACTCAACTCATGCAGACCTCACTTTTACTCGAGACTGTTTTCAAACAGCTTTCCCCAAATCCTGTGTTGAGTGCTGCAGCCACTCATCTGGATGTTTCCAGCTTTTCTACTAATGACAACCAGGAAATAAAGAGCCATTTCTTCCTGCAAACTGAGGCTGAACTTCACATGGTCCCAGGTAATTACTACTAGAACTGATTTTTTTTTTTTCACGTGCCGTACTTGAGCAGTGATACAGAGGAAAGGGAAATGGGATTTAATTCATGTTGCATCTCTGTTGCTACACTGGAGGATAAAAGCAATGATGCTGTACAACCAACACTGTAAACAATGTTCAAAGCTTGTTAATTGCTGAAAAGAAGCTCGAGAGTTTAATCATTTACAGAAGCTGTTGTTTTTATAGCAGATAAAATATTTCCTGCTACACAACACACTGAAAATGCTGATTCTCACAACAGGCTCATTCAGACACTGGTCTGTCTTTTAATGTTGTTAAAATAGTGCTGAAGTGTCACTAACCCATTTCCTGACCATTGTCCCTGCCTTTTTTTTGGGATGGCATTGCCTACCCCTGTCATGGGGATAAGGTCTGGGTGTGCACAAGAACTGCTGGGGGAAGAAGCAGGCTTTGATCAATTTTTTTTTTTTTTCTCAGACAGGAAAAGAAATAGAAATTGAATAAATAAATGCTTTGTTTCAGCAATGTAGATTACATATACCCAAAGTGAGTTGTATTAAAATACTTTAAAATAAGTTCCACGATGCTTTTGCTGGGACTGTTAACTCTGAGGTGACAGCTGCAGTCACTGGAGAAGAAATCCATGGTAATGTGTGTTGTGAAATCTCAACTGCCCAGACCCTGAGCTGGCAGGTGCTTTCATTCTTGTTGGTAAAAATACCACTGACTACTAAAAAGGAGTGATTTTCATCTGGTAATTGGGAGTGGCCCAAGCTCATCCCACTGAAGCCTTTGGACACTGCTGGGTTTCCAAGTGCTGTTGAACCTGTCAGTCTCTCTGTTGGAGCTGTCCCCCCCAATTCTGGCTGCTCAGATTCTCATGGTGTTGGGGCCAAATTACTGTTCAGGCCCCTTTCTCTTTTTTCCTCCAATTACATTGATTCCTTTATTTTCTTAACTGCCTTAGGACTTATTATTTTGTCTCCTGCTGTTGTCACAGGGCAGCTTTTCCAGTGTCTGATTGAATCTTGTTATTGATCCAGCTTGTCTTGGTTTGGAAAGACAGGTGTCTGCTAAGGAAGGCAGGAGCCTCCCTTGGAATGGAGACTGTAAACCCTCTCCCTTCCAAATTATTCCCATTTTGAAATTAAGGGGCTCTCAGGCAAAGAGATGGGAATAGGAATAACAATTCTTGACTAGGAAAATTAAAATAAGAAAGCAGCAGTACAAAAACCAAACAATAATTACCAAAGTGAGGGAGATCCATGTTGTCTCACAGGGAATGTGGTTCCTGCTGATGCATGGCTGTCTGCAGTGKGGATGTTATTCCCAGGAAGCTTCCTGGAGCTAGCTACAGCTCAGCTGTGTGCTCACTGAGAGTTGAGAGGAGGTGGGGTTTTTATTGCTCAGTATAATCCACCATCAGTGTMATTTGGCTTTTTYCTGCTAKTCATTAGCATAATAAATTGCCCAAYAGGTGTATTTTATTGTGGACTAAKTCATCCTTGAGAGGGGAAGAAAAAAGCAATCGCTGGTATCAAATCCTAAATGAAAGCAAGCTTGGGAAGGTATTTGGCAAGATAATGCTGATGAAAGTGAGAATGTGGACTGCAGCTAAACCAAAAATCATTAGCTGAGCTCCAGCATTTCCAATAAATAACCACAGTGCTTAGAGAGGGCCTGCTTTCATTACCCAAGCAAAGAGCAGGTTTGGTGTTTCAGGCTCAGCACCACGGCCCCTTTGCACTTGTTATGCTGCTTTTCCCATTCCCCTTTGTCTTGTCAGGCTGCACACACCTGGTGTGGAGGGAGGTGAGGTTTGCACCCAGACTCTGCTGGGCACTCCTGGCATCTTYAGCAAACTTCCTCACACCTGTTAAGAGAGAGCAGCAGTGGTGAGGCTGAACCAATATTCAATCACTCTTACACTTGGCAGGGTGTGCTTTTAATTAATTAATTAAAAGAGCATTTCCTCATCTGTTCATCTTCCAGCTCAGAAGCTCAGCTGGGCAGCACAGCCTAATGGAATACAAAATTATTCCAAAGTTCCCTCCTCAGCTGCTTTGCAGCATTTTCCCCTACGTTTGYTTCCTGTTTGAAAATGTAAGGGTACATTAGAAGTGGCTGAGGTGTCTCATGAAAGAGATCATTGTGTGTAGAGCCATTAGAACTCGTAAATAGGAGTTTCTTCTGGAGTGCCCTGTGTCCTGCAGGCCCTCTCAAAAAAAGGGAATTAATGTGTCTAAAAAAGGCTATTTTTGCTCTTCAGCTGAATTCTTCTTCCTGGGAGAGTGCTCAGGAATCCACAGCTACAAACACTCTCTTCCAGAATAGGAAAAAAAAATTAATATTGATTATAGAATGGTCTGTGTTGGAAGGGATCAGGAAGCTCATTCTATTCTCTCACCATGGGCAGGGACACCTTCCACTATGCCAGGGTGCTCCAAACCCTGTCCAGCCTGGCCTTGGGCACTTCCACTTCCACTTGGGATGTGGAGTCCACCAGAGAAAACTGGGAATTGCTCTTCATCCATTTTTATTTTGAAAATATTCTGCTCCAAATCTTATTCTTTTTTTCCTTAACTGCCAAGCARTAACTGTGCTCAGAACCATCTCATTTGTGCATCACCCACCCCAAACTCCCAGGAGCCCCAAGAGCTTCAGTTCCCACCACCACTTCAGGTGGAAAATGGCACACCCTTCTGGCTGTGGCTGCTTTTGGAAAGAYATCCAAAGACCAGGAAAATCACCTGAAAAATCACCTGTGTCTCACCTGCTGGGCCTGGCACTGGGGAGGGAATCTCTGCACACAGCACCTGCCCCAGGAGCTTTTAACACAGTGTGAACCCTGCATACCCATCCCTCTCCTCATGTCTGCGAGCTCACAAATAATCAACCTTTTATTACTCTCATCCTCCCAGAGGGAGAAAAAGGKTTTGTGATTAATAACTTGCTTTTGGGTGAAACATCCTGGAAATATGTTCCTGGTCCAGACAGCAATCTCTTGTTTGAAGTACAAAACAAAAGGCCTGCTGTCATTGTAATACTCCCTCCCAATTTCCCCTCAAAAGCAGCAGAAAGGGTTTCCACAAGAACATAGTTTTTTTTCCGTGTTACATCCAGCCTTCAGGGATTTGGGTGTGTAGAGGGTGCTGTTTGCTTCAATTCCAACCTGATTGTTTAGTGGTTAAATAAATGTAAGCACTTTTTAGGAACTCCCAGCTGAGGGCTAGTGTGCAGCACCACTCCTCACTTCAGTGCACTTAATGGCCCCTCCAGCTTTGCATTTTGGAGGAGAAAAGATCGCTCTTCTCATCCATTTCCACTTAGTGAGTCACCCAGCTGTTACACTGCTCTGCACAGGCTGCGGGGATGGGGAAGGAAAAGCAAAAGCAGACTGCACCTGCAAGAGCCGTCTGCAAATAACTCTGCTCAGTGAAACGACCTTCACACACAGAGAGGAAAAACAATGTACTGATGGTCATTAAAAAAGCTTCATTAACAGAACCTGCAGTGCTTTTAGGGAGGTGTTCAGGTGGGTTCCTCTCGATCCCACTGCCTTTTGTCCTCACCTATTTCCTGAGGGTGATCTTCCAAGGCATGTGCTCATCCAGCACATCCTGCTGTGGTTCCTCCAGGTCCTCTCAGATTACTCTTCCAGCTGGGTGGGCTTTGATTTTTCTGTGTTTTTGTCAAGGAAACAGAATGTTTTCAGGGCAGGATTTTGTTTAACAAGGCAGTTTAACACTGATGTCTKGTTGTACCTGCCTCGGTGGCTTTTTTTGTTGTTGTTGTTCCAGTGTATCTTACAGTCACTTGAGGATTGTTGTGCAAATCATTTCTTCAGCTGCTTTTGCAAACTCTTGGCAAATAGGAAATTTAATTTTTGTGGTATTCTGTGTTATTCCCAGAGTTTCACTTTTTCCCTCAGAGGCTTTTATTCACCTCTTGTCCCATGCAAGATTTGTCACTAAACATGTGTATAAATCTATAACTCTGTATATATTTTGTGCTATGACTACACACCTGTCAGTCAGCAGCCTGCCAGACTGTGAGGACTGCAGACAATATAAGCACTTACTGTAAGCCACAGAGATAATGTTAAGTGCTCTGGTCCCTGAATTTGGAAGAAATACAAGCAAATGCAACTGACCCCAAAATGAAAATATGATTTTAAAAAAGGAAGAAACGCCTGTAATACTGTAAATTATTTCCTCTGTTCCCTTTCCATTCTCTGCAATGAAATTAATGTTGAGAGATTACCCTGTACATAAAAAAATATTGTCAATTAAGTAGCGGTCACTCACCCATGAATTGTGTTTGGTTTTCTCTGTGTGAGAAAATTGGTTTTATCAGCTTTTCCAGCTAGAGAAAGGCAGGTACTGCAGCATTGACACAAGTGCACTCTTATCAAAAATCTACTCCTTTCTATGCAACATATGAGACCTAATAATTAGTTGTGCTCTCCTTAGACTGAAAGGCTGTTTCTCAGATTTCAGTGGGGAGCAGTGTGAGTGTGTGCTGGGACTGTCAGATCCCAACAGCAGTGGGGTATTGACTGCCAAAATGCTCTGTCCCAGGATGGGAAGCTTTGGTTCTKTAGCAGTGTCTGAAATGTTCATGGAATCCCAGAAGGGTTTGGGTCAGGTGGGATTTGAAGCCCATCCAGTGCCACCCCTGCCATGGGCAGGGACACCTCCCACTGTGCCAGGCTGCTCCAAGCCCCAGTGTCCAACCTGGCCTTGGGCACTGCCAGGGATGCAGGGGCAGCCCCAGCTGCTCTGGGCACCCTGTGCCAGGGCCTGCCCACCCTGCCAGGGAACAATTCCTGCCCAAGATCCCATCCAGCCCTGCCCTCTGGCACTGGGAAGCCATTCCCTGTGTCCTGGCACTCCAGCCCTTGCCAAGAGTCTCTCTCAATCTTGCCATCTCCTCCAGGTATTGGAAAGTCATGATTAGGTCACCCTGAAACTTCTTTTCTCCAAGCTTTCTCCAGAACAACCCCTTTATTTGTTTGAAATGGGCCTTTGTAACAGGTCTGTGATTTCAGCAGGTTCCCAGAGAATAGTGAGGGGATTTTGTACCTTATGTCTCAACAAGGGAGTGAGATCTTCCACCTGTGTGGGATGCTGGGGTACTACTTATGTTTTAAATAAGAGCTGAAGCAAACTAAGGTATTTATCCCTGTGCTGTGGAAAATGATGGCAGTGAGATCAGATTTWAAAAGGAAATTACTTKYTAGGAAAGGTTTTCATTGRCAGGAGATGGGAAGGAAAAGTCTCCAYCCAGTATTTTGACYKAATTGAAAGGAAAGGTCATTCAGGGTTAGTTTTGCTACCAGCTGTCTGAGGCAGCAGTTCATCTGGTGTAGCACAGAACGTAGGCCAGACTGTCTGGGTGACAACACCCAGTGTCACATTGCAGATTTTGGTACCTGCAGAACCTTTGTGGCTGATTGCCAGCACTGATTTCCCAGTGTGGGACCTGCTGGGGGACTGTCTCATTTTCAGGACCATTGGATGCTCGCCTTGGAGTGAGTTCTCAGCCTTTGCCAGAGACATGGGATGAGAAATGTGAGAGTGGGTCACTTGTCACTGTCCATGATCACCTGGTGCCTGCCTTGAACCCGAGGCCTGATTGGCAATGTCACCAAACCCTCACATTTTGAAAATGTGCTATTTACACATCACAATTTGAATATTACAGTGTTTATGGAGCAGCAGGTGTTCCTCAAAATCAAGGCCCAGGCTCCCAGTCAGGCACWCTCCACACTCCAGAGGCTGCTTTCCATCCTTTTTTGTGSTGTRTTTCAGTTTCCACACGTTGACAACSAGGTGACAATGCTCTGTCACAACCTGTCTACCTGCTTGCAAAGCAGGCTGGAGGCTTCCCAACTCACGGCAGGGTTCATGCTCTGCTTTCTTTTTTGGCTGAGAGCTAACATTTCACAAAACTTGAGCAAGTCTCGAGCAAAAAGCAGCTGTTTCATCACAGCCCCATGCCCTGAATACAGACACTTGTTCCTTCATCCTCCCAGCTGAGTGAGGGCTCTGCTCTTGTTTACCTGTCACACTCTCAGCCCCTTACAGAGATGCCTGATGGTGTCCCAGCTGGTGCTGGTGAGGTTGTTAAAGGGCTGAGTGCCACCCAGCCAAAACAGGTGTCCCCCTGACAAATCCTGTCACCTCACAGGCACACGGTGCTAACAGRTGTCATCAATCTTTGAGAAGCCCTCACGTGGTGAGTGCTGGGGAAAATCCTTTGAAAAAAATAATTCTGTCTTCAAAGCAGCAYGCAGTAAGTAAGTCATAGAGCAGCATGCTGGGGCTCTAGGAGAGGGAGRAAACATGGAATTGCTGCTTATTCAGGGAGCATTGGCTGTTTGGAGAGAGAGAAGAATCACAGAATCATTGGTTTGGCTTGGAAGGGATCTTAAAGCTCACCCAGTGCCACCC
>CADDXX010000749.1:206117-226486 GCA_902810485.1 Alauda arvensis
TTCTTCCTTTTTTACTTATTTATTGCTGACTGTTGAAGTGTTTAGCTTCATTTTCAACTGTAACACCTTTTGTTTATCTTCTGCCTCTAGACAGAAAATTTCCTTAATATTTTCTTACCTTCAAGATTTCATGAAAGGATGCCAAGCTGTGAGACTCCTTTTCACTGCTCTTCCTCCTTGTATTTAAATGTCAGTTTGATCACAAATGTGTTGTGAAACTGTGTTTAATGTATTGTAAAACCCTTTTTGACAGAGCTGTGCTTCAGCACCTGTTTTGATGTGTTTGGGGCTGTGTGAGGCCATTGCTCAGTGTTACAGAATGAGGAGGCTGGGAACGGGAAGGGATTGCCCAAGCAGCAGCAGGAAACTCTTGGCAAGCTCCAGAGGGGACAACCTGCAGTGAATGTGGGGTTGTGGCAGTGATCTGGTGCCTCTGGGAGAGCTGAGTGTGAGCAGCTGCCCCCCAGGTCAGTGCCTGGACACAGCCTTGGGTGCCCTGGTTCATCTGAAGGACACAGGGAAATAGCAGCAGGTGGGGAAAGCTCACCCCATGCTGAAATGCTCCCAGGGAATGAGAGGTGATTCAGAATTCCTGAGTTTGATGGAGTTCCTCTCCAGGGAGAAGGGCACAGAGCTGGGCTTTTCCTCTGTTCACAGCAGATCTGTGCCCCACACCCTGACATGTGCCAGATAAAAGTCCCTAGAAGATTTTGAGAGCCTGGACATGACATGAGCTGGATTCCAGAGGAGACACCTCTATTGTTTGCATTTGAGTGAGAATTTTTGGTAGCTCACTCAAACTATCTCAAAAAGTCCACTCCTGTCTTTGAAATAACACCTTTGCTCACCATATTTGCTCATTTTTAGCAAGCTTAGATATTTCTAATCACAGATATTTTTTTTTTTTTGCCTAAAAATCAGTGACTGCACCACATATTCAGCAGAAAAACTCTGTGTGAAAATAGGACATTAATCCTTGAGACAGGAATTTCTTTCCACTTCCTGCACGGAGCAAACCTCGCTTCACACCTTCTGGATTTTGCAAACAGGCTCAGAAAAACACCTGTGCTCAGCAAGGGTGTATAAAATGTGCATCAAATCTTGTAATTATAAGTCACCTACTGTGGTAAGGTAGGTTAAGACAGTGTGGGGAAACAAAGAGAGCTGGTRCTGAAGGTAATCTTGTGGCTGAYGTATTGCAGCTGTGYTAATTATCCCAGAGTGGGAACAGCCTTGCYCTCCCAGCTCTGGGGSTGATAAWGASTGAGCTGGCTRGGAGAAACTCAGTTGCRGTTACTGCTCAGTTGGAGTCAGATGGAGCCTGCTGCCGTGCTGTGGGGAACCAGGGACAGGAGGTTGTCCAAGGGATAGAAAAGGTAAGRCTTTGTRCCAGGGACAGGATGGAGKGAGCYWGTGCTGTGAGAAGGGAGAGAGAAGAAGGAGAACTGACTGACTGCTGGCATAAATGCCTAGAGCTGCCTGAGGGAGGGCAAGATAGAGACTTTGAAAAAACAAGGTGTTGGTGTGTGAAGCCTTCTGATAGCTATGCAAGGCTTATAAATAATGAAGTCCTGGTACTAGAGCCCTTGGAAAGCTTTTAACAAAGCACTTTGCGTGTCTTGACTACCACAACGTACATCTGAACRTTTGCTGGGGTTGTTCTGAAATAGGTTGTATATATTTCCTGAAAACTGAGGTATTGCTCAGCAAGCCAGATAAATGTAGGAGATACAGCTTGGGTGCTAAATATGATCATTTGCTAATGATCTGTGTGGGCTTGTCAACCAGCAAACCTCCAGAGAGACTGAATGAAGTGATTCTGTCTGCTAGAGTGTTGCATTTCTCTGGGAAATGGCTTCTCCCCCTYTCAGAGACCCCTGGAATTTGTGAACGTATAGCTTGACCCTTCATTTCTTCCCTGACCTTATTGGCTCATGTCCAGCTGTCTCCTCCTCTGGACAAAAATTACATAAGGCCCTGTTTTGCTTTGTTCTCCCTCTTCCTCTCCCTCAGACCATCAAAGAATGAACATCTCAGACAACTTTGGGGGAGAGCCTCTTTTGGTAAATCCTTTGTCCTACCTCCGAAATATTCCCTCCTAAGCCCCTTGAGATCTGAGCTGGCCTGGGAGTGTTGGGGGGCTGCTGGGGGGAATCATTTTCACTAGAGAATGATACTGCAGTCTGGAACTCCAGAAAGTGGGTTTGGAACTGTGTTTGTCCAGAGGCTTGGGAGAGATGAGATTCACAGGGAGATACACCAAGAGTCTTTAGTTAGACCAGCTGATGTGTTGTAGCTGGAAAAAGTAAATGAGGTTTGGGTGGTGCTGTGTCCTCAATAGATAARACACGGGTCAACCTCAAAAAGAGAGAGAAAAAACTGGTAGAAAAGGTGAACTAACCCTTGGAATAGAAGGAAACTGTTAGCAGGGGAAATGATGATGTGAGTTGTCTCTCTGAGTAAAGTGGAATAGAGGGGTGTCATTAGGGGCT
This sequence comes from Alauda arvensis, assembly GCA_902810485.1. Taxonomy (NCBI): domain Eukaryota; kingdom Metazoa; phylum Chordata; class Aves; order Passeriformes; family Alaudidae; genus Alauda; species Alauda arvensis. Next base: position 208,610 of record CADDXX010000749.1, read on the forward strand.
AAAGAGAGAAGTTTGTACTATTAGAAACCTTAGTCAATGTTAATCAGATTTTCAAATAGTGTGTTTCTTTATTAAAAAAAAAWTTAAAAAAAMCCCTGACATCTGAAAGAGTTTCTAGGAATGAGGAATCAAAGTGTGAGAGAAATAGCCCCTGGCATGCTCAGCACATCCCTGGGATTGGAGATACTGAAGGACTTAGAGCAGAAACTCAAATATTTATCTTTCATATGCCAWACAAATGTACCTTTTATGTACTTTAAAGGCGTTACTAACTTAATCTATTGTGTTAGAGAGAACCTGCTGTGAAGACTCAGGATTAAAAAGAGTATCCATCCCTGAAGAAAATATTTCTGATGAAAAAAAAAATAATAATAACAACTCTTTGCTTTTTTTCCTCAAGACTACATAATAGCACTGGGTCTTCCCAACACAGTGCACCCAGGGAGGAGAGGGGAAGCACAGGAGGGACACCTCCCACTGTCCCAGGGTGCTCCAAGCCCCAATGTCCAACCTGGCCTTGGGCACTGCCAGGGATGCAGGGGCAGCCCCAGCTGCTCTGGGCACCCTGTGCCAGGGCCTCACCACTCTGAGACAAGAATTCCTTCCCCATATCCATCTAATCCTGCCCTTAGTTGGTTTGAAGCCATTCCCCCTTGTCCTGACACTCCAGGCCCATGTCCCAGGTTCCTCTCCAGCTCTTCTGGAGCCCCTTTAGGCCCTGGACATGACTTGCTGGGGTTCATAGTTTGCAGATTTTTACCCCAAAACAATTAATTCTTTCACCACAGAAAGTAAAACATGGCTGGTGAGTAAAAATTATGATTTACAGTGAACTGCCCGACAGTCTCAGTGGTCTCAAGTTGCACCAGGCAAGGGTCAGTTTGGATATTAGGCAAAATTTCTTCACTGAAAAAGTAAAAACAAAAAACCCAAAAAATCAAACCAATAATCTCTCAATTTTTATCAATCATCCTGTCATCAGCATTTAGTTTTTCACTGTGGARCCCTTTCCTCCTTTCCTCTTAGAATTTGAATTGATTTGTCTCTACACAGAGTAGCCCWTTTTTACCTTYYTTTTTTTTTYCCCATTAAAAGAAATACAGCAGTCATAGGAATTATCTTGTATTTGGTTTMATGTAATTGTGCTGGAGGCTGGAGTTATGAATTATCAAATATTTAGCCCAAATCAACAGGGCAATAAGACTGAGCTGTATTAGGAAGAGTTAAGTGTGTTTTCACTGTTGGTCTTAAATCCAGGCCTCTGTCTGGGACACCCTGGGCACTGATGCTCTAAAATATCTGGAGATCCCTAAGATTTTGCTTTCTTTTCTAGTTTTCTTCTTCTTTCCAGTCTGGATTTGAATTTACAGTGAATATTGCAATGGTGTAATTGAAACAAGCTGTTAAAATGTCACTGTGTCTTCTGTCTATGGAAGCATTTACATTTGCAGCTGTCCTTCCAAAAGGGTGAATGGTGCTTTGGTGCTGAGTTTTAAGATACAGATCTCATTCTAATGTGTCCTCATCATCCTAGAAATCCACTGTAAATCGTTACAGGCCTGACATTTTTGTGTAAGGCCTGTATCCTATAAACTATTGATGAGACATGCAAGGACTGGAATGTATAAACTGGAGATTTAACTGGACTTTAGGATCTTTTGATTAAAAATACATGTCAGGATGAAATATTAATRGATCTGTGTATGTGCTGGTGATCAGATTGCCTGAGCTCTTGGATTGTGTTTGTGTGGTAGATGCTCATCACATCTGAAAATTAAAGCCCAGCATCAGCAAAATACACAAGAACAGTAACAGTGAAGTTTTAATGCAGGGGAATGGGGCAGTTTGAAGTATTATGGGATGCATYTCCATGATACAATAAGCCAAGCTTATTCTCTGGCTGTTCTTTCCACATTATCCCTCAAGTGTTCTCCTTACCTGGATTTGTTATTTAATTGTTGTTGTTGTGGTGGTGAAGGAACACCTGACAGTGCTGTTGTGTGGACTGACCTGGCTGGCCCCTCGTGCTGAGAAACCTCTGGCTCACTTTGAGTTTTAGTTCTGTTTTCCCATAGCCCAAATCACGGTAGGAAGATCAAATGTAGTGGGAAGCTAAACCCTTGTGCTGGAAGACTCACAGAAGAAACAGAAAAACCTCTGRGTCTGCTGTTATTTGAGAATAATTAAGCTTGGCAGAGGAGGASAAGGGGATGTGGGGASAAAGTAATAGGGAGCAGGAGAYMCAAATRTTTTGGTCSATTTTATAAATATCTGTGTTTATARCATGCWTTGTTTTGCCASTTCTCCTYCTCTRCATGTYTGTATGGATACCCAAYGTAGAACAGGATCTATTTCAAACTGRGRAGGTGTGAAAATCTCYAGGACMTGAGGGAAGGGCTGGAGCTGTGCCAGGGSAGGKTTAGGTTGGATTTWGGGAAAGGTTCTTCCCCCAGAGGGTGCTGGGCACTGCCCAGGCTCCCCAGGGAATGGGMACAGCCCCGAGGCTGCCAGAGCTCCAGGRGAGCTTGGACACCACTGCAGGGATGCTCAGGGTGGGGTTGTTGGGGTGTYTGTGCAGGGCTTGGATCAATGATCCCTGTGGCTCCCTTCCAGCTCAGGAYACTCCATGATTCTCTAATTCTMTGGGAGTTCATAACACACAAAGTACCCAACTCTGCCCTTTTTTCTCCTCCAAATCATTTCCTYGGTATTAGACAATCCCACTGTCTGCAGGGGCTGTGGATCCTCCTTCACTCCYTATTTCAGTCCTTCTCTCCCTGGCTGGAGAGCACAGCCTGTCTCTGGAGCTGSGAAAGCCAAGTTCACAGCCACTCTYCCAAGCCTTCTGGCCATCCTCCCTGCTCTGCCCCTGCACAATGCAGGCTGTGAGAGTTTCTCATCATTTCTTTTCTTCTCCCTCCCWACATTTCCTGGCAGGATGTCCTGATGTGGAACAGAAGTTGGAAATGCCYGGAGCTGGCAGGATGTGAAAGCCTGCAGGTACCTGTGCACCTGGGACTTTTAAAAGAGAGACCACCACCTTCCCAGTACTGCTGTCATACCCAAAGCTATATTACACTGAATATTTAAATATAAGGAAGGTTGTCAGTTCTTAAACTTCCACTTTACCACCTTTGAATTCCTTTTAAGTTCTTTTCATTGACTCCCATGTGCTTCTTACTGTAAGTAAGAAACTTTCATTCATTCAAGAAATATTTGTGTATTCTCAACAAGTCAGCAGAGCTTTCAAAATTTCATAAGAACAGATAACCTTCTTTTATATGTTAAATACCCAGTGTAATCTACCTTTGGGTATGAGAGCAGTACTTGTTTTATTGGGGAGGTGGTGGTGGTCTGTCTTTAAAAAAAATTTTGGTGGCAATTTAATCTTACAGACAATCTTTCTTTGGAAGCAGCTGAAGCCATGAAATGTTTAGAGTGTAAACAATTCCACAGTCTGAGGACTGGAGAGTATGGCAGTGTGGAACCAMCAGCCCAGAAAATGCTGACTGCTTTCTCTTTCCTTTTGGACTGCGCAGAAAACAAAGATAGAATTGTCGTTATTTGCTGGAGGTGGAGGCAAATCCCTTTGCTTTCTCTCCTGAGTATCACACTGGCTGTGCTATCCATGATTACAATACATATTGCAGTTATCCTTTAAAAAATACAGAAACCCCCCCTTATTTAATTCGTGTTTGTTCTTGAACACAGGAGGCTTGTTTATAAGAGGACTGGCTTCATGATCTCCTTCTCCATAGGCATTAAGCACAAATAAGTCCAGCTAATGAGTAGCCATGAAATAATGCATRACTGTGTGAAAGCTGAGTCTGGTTGTCCTGARTGCAGTCCGAATTTACCTGCAGTGCTTTGCWTTTGCAGKCAGAGGTTTKCTGACACAGTCTGGGTGAGCAGCTGTCTGTGGCMATGGTTTATCTGTGCAGCACAACCAGAACACTCCTGCAGAAGCAGTAAGAGGAAACTCCAGCTCAAAAGGCAGGCTCAGATTAGAGAACCCATGCAGAAATGCAAAAATAAGGAAGAGTGAAAGGATTGAACCCAGACAATCGCCTCGTGAGAGAATTTCCAAGGCTGAGATAAGGACTCTGCTGAAGCAGGGGCAGGAGGGGAGGGTTTTTACAATCACCCCCAGACTGGGTGCATGTTTTTGTCTACAGCCAGAAGGGCATCATGAGTTGCACAAGGGCACACTGCAGAGCTGAATGATGGAGACACTTCTTTTAGGAATGCCTCTGTGGCTGCTCCTGGATCCCGGGAAGTGTCCAAGACCAGGCTGGATGGGGCTTGGAGCAACTTGGGATGGTGGAAGGTGTCCCTGCCATGGCAAAGATGGCACTGGATGAGCTTTAATGTCCCTCCCAGCCCAAAGCATCCTGGGGTTCTGTGGCTCTGAGAAAGCCAGAGCTTTGTCTCTGTTCTTTAGAAAGCACAGAATTCACAGTTTGGTTACAGTGGCATCCTGCATGACCTCTCTCCTGTTGGAAACTCATTTTTTCCTTCTGTATTTGTGTTTGTAAATTTTTTGAATGCCCCAAGTTAACAGAATGCAAATGAATGACAAAAGCCTCCCTGCGTGGAAAGTTGGCTAAATAATTGTATATAATGAATGGATTTCRGTTTTGCTTTGACTGAAAGCACTGCATTTACTTCTGCTCTGAGAACGTTCAACCCTTCTTTTTGATGCTCTGCAAGGGTCAGGCTGACAGGATGCTTGTTTTCATCCTCGGAGCTCTTTGCGAAGCATTCCGAAATGTACACAAACTTTATCTTACTTCTGGCTATTTGTTTAAGTGTCAGAGCTTGAAAAAAGCAAATGGTACTATTTACAGGCACTCTGCCAAGCCCTAGCCTGGATTTCCATCTGAATCCCTGTTTCAGCAGCTCCCACCGGCTGGAGAGCAGCTTTCCATCCTGTGTTTGCCCTCGGCTCTGGTGATGAGCCCAGGACTAAGGAAGCTCCTTTAACTGCAGGTGTTCTCTCTTTTCTCTCCTGTTTTAGCTCWCTGTGGTAGCTGCTTTTGTCCAGTGAGCCACATGTGTTCTTTGAAAGCCCTGATTTTCCAGCTGTTCTGCCGGTTTTAATGGCTCTGCTTCTGTTAAACGTGGCCCTGCTGTTCCAAATTCAGTCCGGAGACACAAATTGACCAGACAACTTGGGCTTGCTGCAGGGCAGGGAACTTTTCTTCTGCTGAAAACAAGCAAACAAAAATATCATATCCCTTGGTAAAATGGATATTTTGCTCCTCTTCTTTCTTTCTCTTTTTTTTTTTCTTCATTCCCAACTTTTTCCCTGTGTTCAGAGTTCCCAGTGCCTGTGTGAGGGTGCTGATTTCTGTGCACAGGCAGGTACAGGTGCMTGTTCCTGGTAAGCTGCTGTGGCAGCACACTCATGTATCCTAGCATCACTCTCCTTTTTTTTATAGGATGCAACATTCCTGGCTTGAATTGTAGGCTAGGGAAAAAGCAAGAAAAAAAAAATACCCAGACATTTTGAGTTATTGTGTGGGAAAATGAAGTGTTGCCCAAAAAAAAATCAGTGTGAGAACTAAAAATCATTACCTTTCCCTGGAGTTTGAGTGATGTTTAAATTCTTCTCCAGGCTTACGTGCACTGCTGGTTTCTTTTGCTGGAGAGGGTGAGCAGAGATGGATTTTAATGAGGCGCTTTTCTTGGTATGAGTGTGGCGGTTCTGGAAGAGGAGTCAAACATCTATGTACAAATGTTCAAAAAGCCAGTGCAAACCTAAATCTGTTGTGGAAAGGCTGCTGTGACACAAAAGAGACTTTGGTTAGTAGGATTTAAATGAGATGGATACTTCCCAACTCATTAATATTGGGATATTTGAGAGAATGGACCACTGAAAGATGTGTTAAGGAAGATGATTTGTTGTCCTTCTTTCAGTCTCATGAGAGGGTGAGGAGTCTTCACCTCTGAGGTCACAAGATCTCTAGGTTCAATGCCTTTTAAAGATTTATTAGCCAATGAACTACTGCCACAAAGCTTGTTAGTGTCTTTAAACCTATCGTTAATTATTGTTTCACACCTTGTGCCACAATGAGGATGTTGTTACAAATCATATGACACCACACAAACCTGCACTCCTACATCTTAAAACTTCTTACTACCTTTATAACTACTTCTATAGCTAAACTTTGAACTCTAAAACTTTCCACCACCTAGCTTAACATGTTTCTGCTTAGACTACAAATTCTTTGTAGTTTAGGTCTCTACATCTGGAAGCCTCAGGTCTCTACATCTGGAAGCCTCTTCCAAGGTCTTAAATCAAACCCTGTGTTCATTTCTGTGTCTGGGGCTGCAGGTACAAGATTTTGGGAGCTTTCTGTGCCTTGATTTCCCCCGACTGTAAGCTAAGGGAGGGCTGGGAGGACAGTGGGAGGAGGAAGGAGGAGGAGATTTGTACTTGAGAGTTCAGGGGTGTCTCTGAGAGGAGAGCTGAGGGAGCGTGGCTCGTAGCAGGTGCTGCCAACAGACACAGAGCCTTGTTCAACAGGACATTGTTCTTCCTGTCTGAGAAGCTCTCTCTATTAGAGACAAAGCCTTTGAGAAGGCAAAAAGGTAGAGGCTGTTCTGGGTAAGGTTAAGCAGAAAAGGATGTTTCAGCATATTGGGAATCACTTAAAAAATGTCCTCTGGAGCAGAACTGCTGCTCCTCACACGAGGGAGAGGATGATTTCCTTTGGAGCATTGCCTTGCTGTTGCAGTTTCATTGATTCCTGTCTGCTGGACGCTGGGTTGGTTAGGTTTTGTTTGGTTTCCCTAATTTCTCCACAGAGTAGTTTTTCAGCTCGGGTTTTCTTTAGACCTGGCAAATGTGGCCAGTATTTTCAAGTGATTCTGCAGCTCAGAGTTCACTTTGCAGAACTTTGAGGAGAAAACGTTGTGTTTGTCAGAGCAGCTGTGCCCTCTCTGCTCCTCCTGARACCAGAGCTTGAAGCTCTTGCTGATGTAATTCTCTGTAGATTATGGCCATCTATCATTATTCCATCTAGCAAACTCTCTTCTCTGATAAAAGGGACTGTAGTAACACTTCTATTTGTGGTCTTGCTCAAAGGAGTGATGTGAGGTTAATTGGAAGGTTAATTAGGAGAGGTTTAATCTAAAMGCAACAAGTCTAATCTCCACTCTCAGATTCATGAGAGAGCTCTTTTCACTCAGCTTTTCCAATAAATGCAACATTCCTTGGAGATAAAAATCWCTGACACAGCAGGCAACTCCATTTATTCCAGGGTGGTTCACAGGAATGCTCACCTGGAAGCAGAGCAMGGGGCTGTAGCTGCTCTGGCTGTGCTGTGCCAGCCACACAAATCCTTTTTCCATCTCATCTTGGAAAATSGAAAACTTGAAGCACGGCAGTCAGSTGAGGTTTCCTGACAGGACAGCTGTGGGGAGCGGGGCTTATCTGGCCTTTTGGGCAACCACAAAGCCATTCCCAAGGTCAGCAACAATGTCACTGCCAGGGACTCTGCGTTTTGTTGCTCAATGAGGATGAGAAAGACCAATCGCTTTTCAGATTAGCAGCCAGTCAGTGCTGGAAGTGGAGCAGTCAATGCCTGAAAGAATTGGGTGCCCTTCTCCTTAGCTGAGCTTCAAAGAGCCCAGCCCTGCCCTCSGCACCTGTGGCTGTTTCTGCAGTTCAGGGCTTAGGGAATGGAATGGCTCCTTTCAGGCCAGAGGTGGAAATAACATTTAAATAGACAGGGAAAATAGAGAAGCTCTTGTAGCTGAATAGCTGCTCCCTTCTGCAGGGCTGAGTTTGGAAGCACTGTGTAGGGATGAGTCCAGGGAGCTCTTCCCTGAACTTGCTTCTGTCCCTGACACTTCACCGGGGTGAATTAACCTGGTGCTTTTCTCCCACTCACCAGGTTGGCTCCTGTCCCTGCCTTATTGGTGCCTTGGGGAGGCTGAGCTGGAGCAGAGACTGGGCACAGCCAGAGAATAAAGCAGAGATTTACTGAAAGGCTCCAGGATACACCTKGGGCAGGACAAGAGCCTGGCCAGGGCTGCACCCAAGGTGGGCTCAGAATGGTCCCAAAATGGAGCCCTGGGCACGAGGTCTGACACTTTGATCAGTTTGGGTCCATTTGCACATTGGGGTTTAATTGTCCCATTGCAGCTCCAGGCTGTGAGGTCTCATCCTTCTTGTTCCTCCCCTCAGCCCAGCCTTGTTTGTGCTTTTGGGCCTGAAAGTTGTGCTTGGTGTTCAGCAGGGCAAGGATTTGTTTTGTGTCCCTGCTCTGTGCAGAGCTGAGTGACCCTGAATGTGAGCTCAGAGCTGCACCCCAGGGCAGCATCATCATCTCCCCACCTCAGCATTTCCCTTCCCTGTTCTTTGTGAGCACAACACTGGGGAGGGAAAAGTAAGCTCCAAAAGTGGCTGGAAGGAGTGAGAAGATCATCATGGCTGATTTGCTTGTAGAATTGAAAAGGAAAAAAAAAACCCTCTCACCCTTTGGGTGGTGAATCCCAGCAGTCCGAGGGAGGAGCAGGAGCAGGGAGATGACATTTCAGTTCAGGCATGTGACTGCTGCAGATGCCTAGAGCAGGCAGCAGGGTAAGAAGATGAAAAGGTGCTACTGAGGGCTCTTAAGTCTTCAACAGGATTCTCTAAGAGTCCACTTAAAGCCAAATGGAGCACTCCAGGAAGTCAGCTGATGGAGGCAAGAAGAACAGGCTGTTTTTGAAGTGTGCCTTCTGTCTTCCACAACAGAGTATTAATTATCTTTTAGTATTTTAGTTTCAGGAAAAAGAATATTCTAAAAGTATCTCACTGTGGACACATTGTTCTACAGGCAAGAGCTTCCACTGCAATCTGGAAAATTTCCCTTATATGCAGATTGTTTGAAAAATCCTTATCATGTTTTATGCTTCAGGATTTAACAATTGCCCTTTCCCCTCTTCTCTGTTCTTAAATATTCCCTTCCTGTCATCCCGATCTTCATTTTGCCTTAACTTCTATCAGCATTAAGGTTTTTCACACTTTTCCCTTTTTGTACTTAGCAGCTTTAATTTCTATCTCCTCTTAAAATCCAGCCAGATAGGAYGTTTCAGAAGCTTGTTTCTGGCGGAGGTCAGGAGGGAGGACACAGTCTCTGGTTTTGGTGCCTGACAGCTTCGGGAGGTGTTAATCTGTATTGATGTTTGCTCTGCACAAGGCACTGAGCCCGTGGCCTGTCAGGTTTAAGTACCACGGGAAGTGTCAAGTGTGTGAGGAAAGCGCTCGGAGATCCTCTCCTCCTTACAGCAGCTGGGCTGGCGCTTGTCTCCTCTAATTAATCAGCAGCTCACTGCTGAAGGAGTGCCCTTCCTCCGGGTGAGACTGGAACCCCTCCAAAATCCCAGGCAGGCAGGTCCTGTTTGGTGTTTGAGCCCAGGTGAGGCTGTAACCCCTCACTGCTCCTCCCCTGCTCCCACCCAGCTGCCCATGGCAGGGCTCTCCCCAGCCCTCTGCCTGTCCTGCAGCCCCTGTCGGTGTGTTTTTGGGGTTATCCCACACTCAGGGCAGGAGCAGAGTCTGCTTTCTGTCAAGAGGTGACACCAGTGCCTTCCTCTCTGTTCGCTCTCTGCCCTGGGAGCATCAGCAGCCTGCAGCAGCTGCTGGAGGTGAGTGCCACACATCCTAAGTGCCATCTGGGTGCTGTGGCAGGAATAAAAGAGCACTTCAGGGCAGAAGCAACACCTCCAGGGGTTCTGGAGTAGCAGCTGCCTTGCTTTGCACCAGCTGAGTGCRGTCCTGTGGCCTTTCTCAGATGTGTCTGAAAGCAGGAGCCTGGACACCTGTAATGTTTGGGTAGAAGAGTGTGGTCCTTCCCAGCTCCCAGTAAGACTGTGCTGGTCTTAGCATGGTGCTCCTCTTCCCCTGGAGATGAGATCTGGGCCAGCCTGGCAGCCCAGCACCAGCAGTGTCAAACACAGGGATGGTCCAGCCTTTTATCCATGAAAAATCTCCTGTTCTGGCATGGGTTGGTCATCTACTTACCTGCTGCATCCCCACCCCTGGTTAGAGGAGTTGGCTCCATGGTGAGTTCATGAATGGGATTTTGATGGTGGCCTAAGACACCTTTTCCTGGAGGAGATTTCCACCCTCCACACCCTTATTTCCCAAGTGCACAGACATCCAGACAAAAAGACAGCTGCTTGCTCAGCCCCAGGTGGTGATCCACACAGGAATCCCTTGAAGCCCTTTAGCTGGAACTGCTTTTGTCNCATCATCTCCCCACCTCAGCATTTCCCTTCCCTGTTCTTTGTGAGCACAACASTGGGGAGGGAAAAGTAAGCTCCAAAAGTGGCTGGAAGGAGTGAGAAGATCATCATGGCTGATTTGCTTGTAGAATTGAAAAGGAAAAAAAAAACCCTCTCACCCTTTGGGTGGTGAATCCCAGCAGTCCGAGGGAGGAGCAGGAGCAGGGAGATGACATTTCAGTTCAGGCATGTGACTGCTGCAGATGCCTAGAGCAGGCAGCAGGGTAAGAAGATGAAAAGGTGCTACTGAGGGCTCTTAAGTCTTCAACAGGATTCTCTAAGAGTCCACTTAAAGCCAAATGGAGCACTCCAGGAAGTCAGCTGATGGAGGCAAGAAGAACAGGCTGTTTTTGAAGTGTGCCTTCTGTCTTCCACAACAGAGTATTAATTATCTTTTAGTATTTTAGTTTCAGGAAAAAGAATATTCTAAAAGTATCTCACTGTGGACACATTGTTCTACAGGCAAGAGCTTCCACTGCAATCTGGAAAATTTCCCTTATATGCAGATTGTTTGAAAAATCCTTATCATGTTTTATGCTTCAGGATTTAACAATTGCCCTTTCCCCTCTTCTCTGTTCTTAAATATTCCCTTCCTGTCATCCCGATCTTCATTTTGCCTTAACTTCTATCAGCATTAAGGTTTTTCACACTTTTCCCTTTTTGTACTTAGCAGCTTTAATTTCTATCTCCTCTTAAAATCCAGCCAGATAGGACGTTTCAGAAGCTTGTTTCTGGCGGAGGTCAGGAGGGAGGACACAGTCTCTGGTTTTGGTGCCTGACAGCTTCGGGAGGTGTTAATCTGTATTGATGTTTGCTCTGCACAAGGCACTGAGCCCGTGGCCTGTCAGGTTTAAGTACCACGGGAAGTGTCAAGTGTGTGAGGAAAGCGCTCGGAGATCCTCTCCTCCTTACAGCAGCTGGGCTGGCGCTTGTCTCCTCTAATTAATCAGCAGCTCACTGCTGAAGGAGTGCCCTTCCTCCGGGTGAGACTGGAACCCCTCCAAAATCCCAGGCAGGCAGGTCCTGTTTGGTGTTTGAGCCCAGGTGAGGCTGTAACCCCTCACTGCTCCTCCCCTGCTCCCACCCAGCTGCCCATGGCAGGGCTCTCCCCAGCCCTCTGCCTGTCCTGCAGCCCCTGTCGGTGTGTTTTTGGGGTTATCCCACACTCAGGGCAGGAGCASAGTCTGCTTTCTGTCAAGAGGTGACACCAGTGCCTTCCTCTCTGTTCGCTCTCTGCCCTGGGAGCATCAGCAGCCTGCAGCAGCTGCTGGAGGTGAGTGCCACACATCCTAAGTGCCATCTGGGTGCTGTGGCAGGAATAAAAGAGCACTTCAGGGCAGAAGCAACACCTCCAGGGGTTCTGGAGTAGCAGCTGCCTTGCTTTGCACCAGCTGAGTGCRGTCCTGTGGCCTTTCTCAGATGTGTCTGAAAGCAGGAGCCTGGACACCTGTAATGTTTGGGTAGAAGAGTGTGGTCCTTCCCAGCTCCCAGTAAGACTGTGCTGGTCTTAGCATGGTGCTCCTCTTCCCCTGGAGATGAGATCCTGGCCAGCCTGGCAGCCCAGCACCAGCAGTGTCAAACACAGGGATGGTCCAGCCTTTTATCCATGAAAAATCTCCTGTTCTGGCATGGGTTGGTCATCTACTTACCTGCTGCATCCCCACCCCTGGTTAGAGGAGTTGGCTCCATGGTGAGTTCATGAATGGGATTTTGATGGTGGCCTAAGACACCTTTTCCTGGAGGAGATTTCCACCCTCCACACCCTTATTTCCCAAGTGCACAGACATCCAGACAAAAAGACAGCTGCTTGCTCAGCCCCAGGTGGTGATCCACACAGGAATCCCTTGAAGCCCTTTAGCTGGAACTGCTTTTGTCCTTTTGTGGTGGCTCCTTTCCCTTATTACTGCAGGCCCAGATGTTTCTCGGGGAGCTTCCCTCTTCTYACCTTGRCCYGTCCCATSCATAGCWAKGGCAGGGAGCYTCACAGCYRGCTCAGAGGGAATATTCAGCCCAYTCCAGCTGTTCATGCTGGGCCAGAATGCTTGAGGGGRGAGTTCTCTGCTGGGTCAGCTCCATGGCCCTGGCAATGGGAATTCCCACGTGGGACTTGTCCTTGGGCTGGAGCTCAAACCCCATCCACCTCCAGCACTGAAAACAAAAGGCCTGAGTGTGAGGGGAATTGTTTCCAGCGGTGAGGTGGCCACAGCAAAGAGCATTTGGCAATGTCCAAGCACTGCCACCACCAGGGAAAGGCTGCAGCAAGGCTGGGAATGTTGCTTGGAGCATCAGTGCTCCGGCAGAAAATGATGGGTGGCAGAGTGAACTGGGGAGCCAGGGCAGGTGGAAGCCCTGTCCCACAGGTTGGAGGTGTAAACAGGCTGTTTGTAACCACTTTGTGAGGAGGCACAGCACTCCACACTTCTGCTTTTAATTTAGCTCCAACACTTGAAGCCTTTGAGCAGTGCTTGGAGATTGTTTTTGTTGTGAAGGTGAGAGTTTTGWGRAACACWTRATTCTGAGTATCCACATCTCTCAGSCATCATGGAGTACTGAGGATCCTAACTGCCTTTTTTCCTTGTCATTGTAACTTCAGACATGATTTTGTTGATGAGTAACAGTGAAAAATGACCCCACATGCAGAAATCTTTGTGGYAACTCCTGTAACAGTGAAAGAAAAAAAAATTTCAGGGATCAAGAGCCTCTCCAAGTTCTCCTTTTGTAGCAGACATAACAGCAAAGCAATCATCATTAGAACAGTAATTTTGTTCCAGCAACCCTTCAGCTCCTGCTGTGCCACTGTATTGTCAGGCTCTGTGCTGGGCTGATGGAAGGAGAGGGTGATTCTATTAACTAAGTTTCAGAATAATTGAAGGTCTTTTRAGATACAAACTTTGCTTTGATACAGGAATTTCAAAGGTGAAAGGAGGCTTCAAAGGAGGCACTGGGAATGCAAAGACAGCAGGATTGAGTTCTTAGAGGTGGGTAGCTCTTGACTTTAGACTGTTTCTTGTGAAGCTGCTGGTTCCTTCTTTTCACACGGGAGATATGTCAAAACAAGGAATTTAATTTGTTCAGTTCTCTTGGATGCCATATGTAGCTGTCGTTCCCATGATTTAATGTATAAACATGAGAAGGCATCYTTGCCATGGAATTACATCAGCAAACACTGCCTTTCTTCTGAGTCCTCCTCTGAAAACTGGCTGTATCTTTGGAAACCAGAGTGTTACAAACACACAGGCCCTCGTGAAATGCCTTTGGTCTCGTGTAATTGCCTTTGGTCTCGTATAATTTCCAGACTGAGCTGTGAGACACTGTCCTGTAAAGGTGGAGAACTCCAGGGAATGAAAAGGAAACTGGAGAAATGAAAAACTTCTGCGTTGCCATGGATTTTTGGTGCTTAGATCCCTGGCAGGCTTCTTGTCCTGTGAGCACTGCTCCTTCACACCCCTTTTGATGCAGGCATTTGTGCAGTTGTAGAGGAGCAGTGCCCACAGAGAGGTTTCCTGAGTCATCTCCAGATCTGTCCAGCTGATTTTATTCCTGAGAGGAAGACAGAAATCCCCATGGTCTCCCCAGCATGTCTGGTTTAGGACTTTGTGGTTAAAAATATACTTCTGGGATCTTTCCTTCAGTCTTTTCCTGTTCTGTGCTCCTGTGAAGAATGTCACTGGAGATGATGTTCTTCATTTTGATCTGCTGAGTCTAACCCAACCCAAACACACCTACAATCAAGACAAGCTCTTGGAATGACTTGTGTGTGCCTGGCTATTTGCATAAACTGTGAGAGAAATGTTAAAAACAGAGGCTATCCCAAGGATTGCAGCAAAGATCCCACTATCTGCCACAAAGCATTTAACATCTGCATTTTAATGATGTAGAAGTAGAAATCTTGTGCTTTATTAAAAACCAGCTGCCTGGTCACACATGAATACGGGGCACAGCCAGCTGTTTTGGCTCTAATTTGTACAGGTTGATCAAAAAATATTGGCACACCTCTATATTTTTAGTATTCTGCACAAAGCTTTTCACCACTGGTATTGATTTCAGATTTTTTTGCTTGTCTAGGGAATGGGAAGATTAATGAATAAACTCTGTTCTTTCATATTACAGTTGAGTCTAATTAGATGACGGGATTAATGTCGAGCAGCCACTGGAATTGTGTTGCTGTGTCTTTGACAAGGGTGTTTAAGAAAGCCCCAACAAAAAAAAGCCAATTTCCCTTCACCTCCAGGGACAGAAGGGAGAGTGTGCAGCAATGAGGACAAGAGGGAAGGTGGGTGGAAGGATAAGGAGGGATTTGGGGAATGAGAGGGGATGTGACTGAAGGAAGAGGTGTTTGGACAGGAGCCACTGCCAACTGAGTTTCCCTTCAGGGATCCATGAGTGAGAGACTGGAGGAATTTAGAAGCTCAGTAACAATCATAAAAGTTGTTCAGTCAAGAGAATAATTACGCTTTTAGAGATCAGGAGTTCAAGATGCTTCTCCATATACTTAAATACTGCAAAACTCTAAAATTCATAAACATAGGGAAATGCATTTCCTAAAAGCCCAAGCAGACAATGGTATCAGAAATAACACAGACTAAGTGTTTTCCCCAGGAGAGACAGACTGTTCTTCACTCTCAGAATGTTTCCTTTCCTGAAATGTCAGCCTTTATGCAATACTCTGCCACTAGCCCACAAATGATCTTCTCTCTCTTATGTTCTTGCAGTTTCAATAGATGCCACAATGGATTACTCATGCATTCAACCCAAATGTTTGCTTTTTATTACTCTCTTTATTTTTCCTCAGAGTTTGTTTTGGTGTATTTAACAAGCAGCAGGRTAAGAGGAAACAGCCTCAGGTTGTGCCAGGGGAAATGTGGATTGGATATGAGGAGAATCCCTTCATGGAGGGGGTTGTAAAGCACTGGAACACAYTGCTCAAGGCAGTGGTGGAGTCACACCTGGATGTGTTCCAAAAATTAGATGGGGACATGGTTTGATGGTGGTGCTTGATGGTTTGGTTTGATGATTTTAGAGGTCCTTTCCAATCTGAATGGTTCTGTGAGTGTGGTTTGATGCCTGATCCCAATCCCCCATGGGCAGCCTCAGGGGCTCTGCTCTCCAGTGTGAGGGGGCACTTTGCTGGGGATGTGTGCTGGGATCCTGGGGCATCCGGAGCTGTGGCTGCTCTGGCAGCTGCCCCTGCTCCAGCCCTGACCACAGAGGAGCTGCTGCTCCTGCACCAGCCCTGACCACAGAGGAGCTGCTGCTCCTGCACCAGCCCTGACCACAGAGGAGCTGCTGCTCCTGGCCCTGGCATTCTCTCTGTTCCTTCACGTTCTCCAGTGCCCTGACCTCAGCAAATCCACCCCTGGCTCTGTGTCGAGCTTGAGTAGTTTGGAACAACTGCTCTTCTCTTCTTSCAGTTAAAAATCAATTATATCAGTGTTGGAGAGCTTGAACTGCTTTCAAAATGCCTTCAGCTTGTCTTGACCCAACAACCCCGGTGTCACCAGGTCTGCTCCAGGCCAGTGCAAGCCAAGAGCCCCAGCAGTGCCCTGCAGCATTCCCCAGTGTCTGCTGAAGCTGTGTCACAGAGGAAAGGGCCTTGTGAGAATTGCAGGCCAAGTGTTGAGCTGGGGAGGAGTTACAGCAGCAATGTCTGTCAGAGATCTCTGCTCTGGCCATGGCAGCTCACAGCACGGGGGGACAAACCCAGCACATTCCTTTGGATCTGCCTGCAGAGGCATTGGTGTGGAATTTAACCACCTCTTTTCTCAAAGAGGTGTTTTTAAAAGGGTTTATGCATTGATAGGGAAACTGCATGAGTGTCTCTACAACCTGTGTTTAGATAAGGGGGCATCCTGATGGCTCTGCCCCTACTGTTCAACCTCATGGATATTCCTGTTCCCACATGGGGAGCTCACTGCTGGGAGCCTGGCTGGGCACACACCCATGGCAGCAAGGAGCAGGGCTTAAAGTGCTCAAATTCTCCTTTGGAACAGCAGGGGAGGTGATTCACGACAATCAAAAGCTTTGTGGGGAAAAAAGCTGTCTCAAATTGGGGGGTAAGCTTTCGGGTTTCAAGCATAAATGATAAAAGTCACCGCATTTGTGTGCTTAGGCTGTTCCAACACATGTGACTGAACCACACAGGACATCCCCTTGGCAGGTCTGTTCCCACATCTGTCTGTGTTAATCCTTTAGAATCAAGCATGATGGCATTGCCAGTAAACATGCAAATGCTGAGTGCCTTTCAGAGCAGTTGATGCAGCCACCTCCTGCAGTTTGATCCAGGTGATATTAAATCTGTGTCCCTCACAGGATGGATGTCCCTGAGGAGAGCACACCCAGCTCTTGTGCCTGAGGCTGCACCTCCTGGCTGAACAGGACAAAAATTGCAAGGCTGGACTCTGTCATGCAGGAAAAAAGAAGGAATTGTGCTTTGCAGTTAAGCTGAAAACACCAAGTCACAAGTTTTGGTAAGACACTGGCCCTATGAAAGAAACTTCATGGTAGCTGGTTCTCTATTTCAGGTGGGAAAAAACCCATAAAGCAGCAAACTTTTCTAGAAATGGAAGTCCTGAGACAAGTGCAGTAGTTCAGTGGTGAGGAAAATTAAATACTGCATGATTTTTAATTTTTGTCTAGGGGTAGATTCTCCAGACTTGCTGCTGTTCCTTCAGACCATCAGTCAGAAAAGATGCAGGCTGGCTTATCCTGGGTGGGGAAATGTGTTAGATAGTGTGGCAAAGTCTCTGCCAACCCCACAGTTGTGTGATGCCACAGATCCTCCAACAATTAAGTGCTACTGCTGGCATTTCTTCATCAGCAAATGCACCTAATTTGATAAGCTAAAACCAGAACAGAACACTTACAAAGCACTGTTCAATAAGCCAAAGCTTCAAGGCATCATTTCAAACACATCTGTGGCGTGCAGCAAGTGCCTGAAACTCTTGCAGGTTTTGTATTGACTGGCTTTCACTGGATTTCCTGTGCTATTGACAGGGCTTKGAGATGGCAAACCCGAGTGTTTGTCCTGGAGCTGTGTGTCAGCAGCAGGCAAATCACGGCAGTTTGAGGAGCTTTGAGACAAACCACCAACAGAAATGAAAAATGGATGCTTTCTGGCTGTGARTTCTTATTACCTGCAGCTCTGACTTCTCCATATTTCTTGTAATTAAAAATTTAAAGCCTAATATTAAATTCCTAAAAAAATCATTAATAAAGCCTATTAAGCTGAACTCTGATTTCCCATGAGATGTTGAGGCGGCCTTTAGTGGATTTTTCCAATTTCATAGTTTTGTGTCCTTTCCACATTTGCTGTTTTTGAACTGAGGGGGTTTGTTTTGGTTTGTTTTTTGTTTGTGTCTCTGTGTGGGAGGGGGGTTAATACCACAGCTGAACTGGGGATTTCCAAACATGCCCCAGCATCAGCATTGCAAATAGCCCATAGTCCAACACCTCAAAAACCAGATTTTGTTTTATCCAGCTTTGTGTAAAAACCCTCTTGTGAAAAGCAGCCACTGAAACCAGCCCAGAGTTCGTTTTGTCCTTGATTCCAGCCAAGGGACTATTTCAGCTCCTGGGGTTRGACATTCTCTGGGTGTTTGT
>CADDXX010000749.1:240290-295765 GCA_902810485.1 Alauda arvensis
GTTGTAACCCCACACAGTGTCTTTAATGACCCTCCAGCAATCCCAGTGATGGCTGTGATGCCACACCAAATTTGGTATTTAAGGAGTGGGAGGTGTTCCCTGGACAGGGGAGACCACCTGAGCCAGGTGTATCCCTACCTACCCCTGCTTCTCCACACCTTCCATACCTAGCACAGGCTGATGTGCTGGTTCTGCTCCTGCTGAGAACATCTCAGGAGTTCACAGTGGTCCCTGAGCACACGTGGRATCCCTGTTAAAAGAGAAGAKAAAAAGAGAAAAGAGAGATTTTGGAAGAAGCAGAAACAATGCCACACTGTCATTTGTTAGGCAAGCCATGTGAAAATGAGACAAGCCATGTGCTCTGAGACAGGAAGGCAGGAGGTTGCTAAGCTGAAATAGTTGCAGGGAGTTGAAGGGAGAAAARCTGGGATGTAGATGGAATGGAGAAAATGCGACAAACTGACAGGAAAAAAAACCCAGCCAAGCAGACTGGAAAGCAAAGGAACAGATGTCCCGYTTTGCATTCAAGAAGTTTTCTTCTTCAGTGTTTAATCACTACCTCTCATATTCTCAAACATTCATTTGTTGCATTTACCTTCAAAATAATCAACTCTTCCTTGATATCACTCACATGCACTATCCTCTGTAGTAAAGTGTGGTGTTAAAAAAAGCTAAAAAATGTAGTAGTACCATTTTTTAACACCTTTGAACACAGAACTTGTGCTTGCAAAGGCAAAGTGAGCCTCCACCAAAAACATGTAGGCAGAGGATCTTTTTGGTTATTCKAATTTGACCTCTAATTCTCAGGTTYCAATTCYCTTTYTCAGCTGGAGAACAAAACAAGAGARGAGTTTKCATTGCTTGAATATGTTTCTTTTATATGGATTGAACAGTTAAAAAAACCCCAAACCACATTTACAGAGGTGATCCAGTGGTGGGCTAGGAAATCAAGTAGAAGAGTAGAGACAGGAAATGCACTGGTGGGGTGTGAAATGTGAGGTTCTGCACGGTGCTGATGTGAAGGAATGATATTTCACCCCAGAAGCTGCCACACCCAAGGCTCTGTTGGTGTTTTCAGGATCCCACCCGTGGCGTTTTTCAGCAGGGAAAGGACATTTAATGCCCAAACTGCACAGCACTACCAGCATCTCCTCCTCAATGGGCAGTGAAGACAAATCCTGCCTGGATGAAGTAGCAGGAGCAGCAGCAAGGTAAGGGAAGGGCTTCCTGGGCTCTTTCACACCCTGCTTCAAGACTGTCAGCCCTGCAGRAGGGAGCAKGGCAGGAGCTGCTCAGCTCCAGGASGRCCTGTATTTTCACACCTTCCTCAATCCCAAATGCATTCCCACTTTCCWGTTAATTAGGCAGAGTGGATGTGGTTTCATTTCCACCGTTTAGGGATCTGCCCATGCAATGCATTCTGTACAGCAGGATTGATGCACATTTATTTCTGTGCTGTCACACCTGGTGAGAGCTGGCCTTTCTGTCACATGCCACTGACACTCTAATTTGTCACATGTGTGCTGAGGCAGCCCCAGTAAGGCAGSAATGTCCTCCTGTGAGACTGGAATAATGCAGCAGTCACAAAGCTGCCGTATCTGTGCCATTTGATCAGTGCACAAATTCAGTATTCACAGAGCCTGCATTAGCTAACCAGACACTTCATTATGGGCCACTGCTTATTTTGGGCAATGGTATTTAAACTTGGGTAACAGCTCTGCTTATGTAATCAAGAAAAGTTTGTGGGTTTCTTTTGCTGGGAGCACTTTCCTTGTGGTTAGCACAGAGGGGAGGGARTGTGGAGCTCCCTAGCAAAACTTGTCCATGTTAAATCCATTGTGAGTGCCAGAGGCTTTCCCTCTGTTGTTTTGCTTTGGGAAGGTTGAGAAGTGTAAATACCTTCACTAGAGCTCACTGAGGGTTTAGCTGTGCTTTGAACACGTGCTCAATGTCCATCCTTTTTCCTGACTCCGTGCCTGAGCTCGTCCATCCCAGGAGCTCTGGCCTGGTTTCCTCATGAGTCACAGCATTTGGGGGAGACCAGAACTAGAGCAAGGCAAGCACAGGATGATCAAGTGGAAGTGTTCTGTCGTGGGAACACTTGAGAAGCTGCATTTAAACTGTGAGGAAGGAGGATATTTTAAGGWTTGAAGGTGACCAAGGAGTGTCAACCTGCTTGTTTATGAAGAAAAACAGCTCTGTGTCATCCACCCATCYTTTGATAAACACAAGTTTAACACACTCCTTCCTAGGAGGGCTTGAGCACTGGCAAGGGGTTTCTTCCACCTTCCCCTACTGGCTCTTGCTTTCATCAGAGCCTTTTTCCCATCCTGTGACTGCAGGTGGAAGATGTGTGTGTGTGGAATGGCAGCTCCTGTGCTCTCAGCCATAACTCTGCCCTGTGGCTGGCTTTACACCCCTAATGAAAGGCCTTTAAAATCGACTCTGGCTTATCATTTGCTCGCTAATGCAGTTGTCCTTACATTTTATGTGTGACCTTAATCTCCAGGAGGAGATTCACAGACCATTTTCAAGGTTGCTCACGTGTTTCTGCTCAGCTCACTAACACCCAGCTCAGTGAAACACCAATAAACTCCAGAGGACTTCCACGCTGATTACTGGCAGCTCTGCAGTACAGGCTTCCTCCTCTCAAAATTCCACATGTTCAGGTTTCAGGTAAATTACAGCATCACTCTGAGCTGTTGCATACAATAAAGTGAATTTTGATGTATTTTATCTATCACCTAGTGAATGACAAGGTTTTAATTTTGCCAAGTGGGGATGCAGCTGATGCTTTTCCCAGCTGCTGCACAGGAGTCCTGAAGTCCTGACATTCACAAGCTCRGAAGGATTTACACATTGAACAAAAGTTTCAGCAGTATAAGAAGTGTTTGGCAGCACTGTACAAGTTAACCTGTGCCCTTTAAGGATATTGCCTTGCAGGAGCTGCCAGTGCCAAGTGATGAAACCATAAATCATAACACAGAGAGACAACAGCAATGCCTGGTACCATCTGTACACGACAGACTCCTGGAATGCTCCTTTATTCCCTGCACACAGTTTGTTCCTTGGAGTGGTTCATCAGCAAGGGCAGTGCATTTAGAGGCTTTTTGTCATTCCTTGTAAAATATCTTACTTCTAGTGAGGGAGGGTTTGCTTTTGGGAGGGAGTTTCTAATTTGGAAGTTCATATTGCCATGTGAACAGAAGAGCTGAAACTTGAATTTCCTTGAGGTTGATAGCACAGTTAAGGACTCAGTTCCAGGGAAAAGGAAGAAGCTGCCCTGAACTCTGGAACTTGCTTCTCAYTGACAGAAATGAACTTCCCATCTGAAAATGTCAGGTTTTATAATTGATACAAGCAGTGCTGATTACCTTTGGAAGAAATCTAAGTTCCTTCTCTTGGGTAATTTTGTGGATTTTCAGCCAGAACTATAGAACTCTGAGAAATTAAAATTTGAAAGCTCTTTTAGGCATGAGGATCTAAGGGTTATTGAAAGTTTTCATAGGAAGTTAGTTATTTATTTGCATAAAGTTTTTTTAAGAAAAAAGTCAAAACCCACTCGATCCCCTCAGCCAGGTTTGTGGGGTGAAGTGTCCAGTGCACAGAGAGATTGGCAGGGTTCCTTTGGAGTTARTCCTGAAAGGCAAAGCAGGCCAGGAAGGCTGGATGTGCTTTAAAAAGGAATTGTTAAACATTCAAGAGCRGGCTGTCCCCAGGTGTAGAAAGACARGTTATCAGGGAAAAAGGCCAGCCTGGTTAAACAGAGACTTTGGGCTGGAATTTAGGGAAAAAAGAGAATCTATTGACTCTGGAATGAGGGTCAGGCAACTYGGGAGGACCATAAGGATGTTGGAAAGTTGTGTAGGGAGATTAGAAAGGCCAAAACCCAGCTAGAACCTGATTTGRCCTGCAGTTCAAAACAACAAAAGAAGTTTCTATAAATGCCTTGACAGCAAAATCAGGATCAAAGGGTCAACAGCAGCTGGACATGAGCCAGCAGGGTGCCCAGGGGGCCAGGAATGCCAGGAGCATCATTGTGACCTGTATCAGGATCAGTGTGGCCTGCAGGACCAGGGCAGGGACTGTCCCCCTGTACTGGGCACTGGTGAGGCCACACCTCAAATGCTGCATCCAGTTCTGGGTCCCTCACTTCAGAAAGGACACTGAGGTTCTGGAGTGTGTGCAGTGAAGGGCAACACAGCTGAGGAAGGGTCTAGAAAACCAGTCTGAGGGATGGCTGAGGGAGCTGTTCAGTCTGGAGAAGGGGAGGCTCAGGGGGCACCTCATCACTCTCCAAACTCCCTGACAGGAGGGTGAGGTGGGGCCTCTCTTGCTGTGCCCTCAGTGAGAGGAGCAGAGGAAATGGCCTCAAGCTGAGACAGGGCTGATTCAGATTAGATATTAAAAAACCCCAGTTTTCCCTGTTTGGGTTGTCAGGAATTGAATGGGCAGCCCAGGGAAGTGATGGAGTCACCACTCCTGGAGGTGTCCCAGAGGTGTCTGGATGTGGTTTAGGGGTTCACTGGATGCATGGTTGGACTGCATGATCTGGAAGGTCTCTTCCAGCCTTGATGATTGTATGATTCTGTGGGTGTAATGGCATTTAAAAACTTTTCTAGGATTTCTTTCTGGACAATGCACTGGGCTCTGGAGCACTCACTTGTCTCTCTGAGCTTGCACAACATCCCCTCCTACCAGTGTCCCATTCCCACCTCTCCATCTCAGAACCAGTGTCCCCTGTCATCTCTCTGTCCACCAAAGTCTTTCAGGAAAGGTTTTCTGGAGGATTTTCTGGGAGATTTCCAGGATCCTTTTGCTGGAAATGTGCGTATGTAGAAGTTGCATGTGGCTATCCCTGCACCACCACCACCCCTGCATGTTTCTGCTGTTTATAGTGAGGGGTGTGGGTGGGTGGCAGGCAAAAGGAACACACAGGAAAATAATTTACTCTTCTCTGAAACACTGCATGTTTAACCTCACAAAAAAGTACCCAAATTCTGCCCGTGGGAGATGTTGTAGTCCCATCTGCCAAAATATGTTTGTTCTTTATCATTTCTCAAAGGAGGGTTTTGACTGCCAAAAACCCATCTGATCTAAGTTTCCTGATACTGGTTGACATTGCTGTAATAAAAATTAACTTTGTCTAATTTTGCTGCTTGGGAAGCAAATTGCCAAACGAGCTTCAAATAAGCAAGTCTATATTTAGTAAATTATCCCTAAAATAATTCATTTTTATTGGAAATGCCTTGTAACTGATGCTGAAGAATACTTTATTGAACTGCTTCTATTCTCTGAGAATCAATATTTGCTTGTTCATGATAATGGTACATGTGTACAGTCATTTAGAATTGCAGTCATTAGCCTGCTACTCCAGTGCTTCTATTGCAGCAAATTGAAAAATTTTTGCTTTTTAAAGGAAAAAAAATCTAAGTATTATGATATGTTATGATAATGATTAGACTAAAAGATGTTAATCAGGATAATTTGCTGCACAGCACAGGAGCTATAACCATCAGCACAGTGCACTGTTGTTAAGACAATATTAACACAATGATATTAAAGCCAACAAAAAACAATTAGTAGGTAGGGATTGATGGATWGATATCACTCACCCAGAYCAAGGACTGTKGGCAAATCTCTYTGGCTCAGCCTGCAGGAGTAACCCTGAGGGATCTCCTGACTCCAGGGAGTTTATGAGGAGATCTTCCCATGAAAAGGTGGGTCTGGGTTTCTGCAGCCTAAAGAAACCTCGTGTCAGTCAGGTGTCCCCAGGCCAGCTGTGCCACTGAGCAGATTTAGATAAGTTATCAGTGGGATCACTCCTTTGTCCCTTTGCCATATCTCCTGCTCTCTATCAGGATTCGTAACTGCAGGATTGGTGAGTCAGGCTGCTTTCAGCTTTATTCATCCCCAGCCCAGCGTGATGTCCCCTTCTCCACCTGCCAGTGACAGCTCCAAAAATTGCTGGGGTTGTTCTGCCCCCTCTCCAGGCAGAGCACCATGCTCAACTCTGCAGTTTAACAGGGTCAGTGCTGGAAAGCTGAACATGTGTGTTGTTTTTAGGCAGAGTTCCTGTGTTTTATAGGCAGCCCAGCCTTGCTGCTGCCAGGATTCAGCTGTGGGAATGCCTGGGCTGGGCATTGCAAAGGTTCCTGGCTTGGAGCCACTTGCACAGCTGAGCTGCACTGCTGGGTGAGGGCCACAGTTTTGTAGATGCAGAGGGAACTTCTGCAGCCAGAACTTGGGAGGTTAAATTGCAGGATGTGCAGATGTGGGCTCCTTTTGCAGRTGTGCATTTGGCATGTCCAGTGTGACTGGCCAAATCCAGCATGTGACAGCTCAGGTCTGCACCAAAGGAGCTGTGCCCCTCCAATTTTTAAATTTTTTTTTTTTTCAGTTTGACCAAAGTTAAAATGAAGATTTTAGGAATAAAATGAAGGAGATGCAGTCTTGCAATAAGCTAGCTGAGACTCCAYTGTCTTCATGTGGGAAAAGCCAATTCTTTATTCTCACAACTAATTTTAGACAGTTCTTACAGACCTCATGTGCAACTCCACTTGGTCAAGAGCTTTCTGGCAATTGGTGAGTAAAAGGTGTTCTGCTTGTCCATCCAATCTCTCTATTCCTGCACTGTTTGCATATTTTCTTCACTGATTCTCATGGGACAAATCCCTTGTTCTTGCAGGGGCATTTGCTTTCCAGCCCAGGGATAGGCTGCTGCTGCTGAGTTTTCATACCAAGATTGTTTTCATACAGGAACTTGCAAATTACCTAGAGGAAGTGGCAGCTTAACTTTGGCAATTTAGCAGAGCAGGCCTGATTTCATGAGGCCTTTCTCTTCTAATTCTTTAACCTGTCACCACARTGCAGAACTGTTTAAAATGCAGTGTGTATAAATATCTGACAGACTTTTTACTGTATTATTTGCTATTATTTCCCTGTTACTGAAAAAAAAAAAAAGGCCTCCTGATAGATGTTTCAATAAGATCTATTGCAGCAAGGARAACAAAGATCATTTTTCAGGCAAATACCAGTAAAACAATCTAGTGRGTATCAGCAGAGTTTGAATTAGGTTAATGGCATATTTGAATTTTGTGTATTTTTTTTCATATTTCATATCAAATTGCAAAATGAGCTTAACATATTACAGCAATATCAGCTGGTTTAGATTAGACAAACCCACTGGGGGGGAGAAAAATGAAGTTTGATTTGTTAATTTTTAAAATGAGCCTTCTAAAAACCACGAAAGAACACAAAAGAACAACTTCTGGAGGTGGAAAAAATCTAAAGTGCTGCTTAAATTTTGTATATTTAAATCAAAATAACAATTCCCTAGAAATTGTGTGGACAGAAGAAACACCTCTTGGGAGRTACAGCATCACAGGGGAAATGAGTGTGAAGGGAACATTCTGCTCCAGGCATTACTGAAACTCCWGGGGATTGGGAGGCTGAGGTCTGTTACTTGGTTAAACACCTATTTCTAATTGCTCGTTAAGAATAGAGATTAATCTCTTTAAGCACTGGAGAGTTCATGAGCATATTTCCCCTTCTCTGAAAGCACCTGCCCTGCAGCTGAGCTGAAGCCAAGCAGGAGGCACTTCTTGGAGCTCCAGCATCAAAAATGTTGATTATATTTTATATTTTGTAATGTGTTGACTCATATGATTCATACTTTACCTTTTAGAACACAAAATGCCTGGTTTTTTTCCATTTTTTCTGGAAAGCAGGATGGGTAGAGTGAGAGAGCTCCATTGCCAAACCCAAAGCTCTACTTTAGTCCAGATTATCTCACCGAATGCTTTCCAGTGACAGCAAAGCCTCCCTGTGCCCAGCTGTGAAGCCTTGTTGTTCTAGAAATCCAAAGGAAGGAGAGAAGTTCCATTAAGCACTTTGTCCCAACATCCTCTGAATGAGGGATGAATGATTTAGAATTCCAACAAAACTCGGGGTGATCTCTTGAAGGTCATTTCTGTCTTGTTCTCCAGACATTTCTTCACCTGCTCCCCTGTTCCTCACTTCTGCATAATCCTGTAAAAGATGAGGAAAGGATTTATTTGGTGTTTCTGTGTTGCTGTTACCCAAGTTAAATGATTGAAGAACATGAACTTGCTGCTTTGGGCCTGATTTGAATTTGATAGTCACACTGTAAACTTCAAACTCCCCTGGCAATTCCACTGGATCCTYCTTCCTCTCTCTCCTCACTAACTCCTGGTGCTGCTGTGTGTGTAGTAAACTTTTGCTGTCTCTCTCTCTCCCCTGAGGAGCTGGAAATGATTCCTCTAAGGCAAGTACTTAGCAAATCCATTTGTGAAGTGCGTTTGGAAAACTCGGGAATGTGTGGGGGGGAGGGTTTCCACATCAATGGGAGATTATTCATTCGCTGTGAATTTAGYTACACGTTYTCAAGGCAGTATAGATTTCCCTCCTGAAAATAACCCATGAAATTTTCCAGGCAGGGGGGAGGGAACCCACCTAAATTGGTGCCTATTTTTTTTTTCCCGTGTATTCATAGAAATATGGATCACAGAATGAATTATCATAATTTTCTCACAGCACRCCATTTCTTGAGTGATGTTAATACCTTGGTGATTGATAGTCAAYGTAGAGGGAAGAACATTAATAGTAAATAGAAGCATTTTGTTTCCCTGCCTATACATTTTTATTGTATTTTGCCAGAAACACAACGTGGCTGTAGCCTTGCTGCTTTTGAATGATACCACACTATACTGCATGTCCTGAATAATTTTTTTTCTGAATAAATGAGCTAAGTAATTTATAAACATAAATATACCTATATTCACRGCCTAATAAAATTTGATCTATTTGGTTTAGGTTAGAATACAACATTTTATGAGTAATCATGTAGGTAGRTGCATACGTTGTATTTTGAGACAGAAGTAATTTACTGCAATACCCATTGGTTTAGACAGCTTTAAAATGTGCTAAGTTACTGCCTTGGACCTTCACTCTTAAAAACCTATGTGAATAAAAGATGGCTCTTAATAATTCCTGCTTTTCATGTTCACAGGCTTGGACTTTTTTTTTTTTTTTTTGCTATTCTCTCKTTTTCTCTTACAAACTTCMCTTCTTCAGTCCATTTTCTGCTGCTTRTAGGTCTTCCCYGTGAGTGTGATGTGTTTAAAATAAACCAGYAGTGGCAGGTTTCCATTTAWAACTGATGTTGCTCCTTCAGGGCAGAAGTCCCCAGCACAGGAAGGACATGGATGGACCTGTTGGAGCAAGTCAAGATGATCAGAGGGATGGAGCAGCTCTGCTGTGAGGAAATGCTGGGAAATTTCGGACTGTTCAAGCTGGAGAAGAGAAGCTTTGGAGTGACTGAAGGGATTGGGAAAGGTGTTGGGGGTTGGCCTCCTCTCTCAGGGAAAGCAGGACAGGACAAGAGGGAAGAGCCCCAGGCTGGGCCAGGGGAGGCTCAGCTTGGGCAGCAGCAGGAATTTGTGCATGGAAAGGGTGCTCAGGCCTTGGCAGGGGCTGCCCAGGGAGCTTTGGAGTGCCCATGGCTGGAGGTGTGCAAGGAAGGGCTGGAGGTGGCACTGAGTGCTCTGGGCTGGGGACAAGGTGGGGATGGGGCACAGCTGGCACTCCATGGGCTGGGAGGGCTTTTCAGCCTCAGGGATTCTGTGGAGAGAGAACTTGGACAGGGTGACAGCACAGGGGGGAGTGGATTCACACTGAGAGTGGGTTTAGATTGCACATTAGGAATCATTTATCCCCTTTGAGGGAGGGTGGGCAGGCCCTGGCACAGAGCAGCTGTGGCTGCTGCACCTCTGGAAGTGTCCCAGGCCAGGTTGGACAGGTCATGGAGCAACCTGGGACTGTGGAAGGTGCCCCTGCCCATGATGGGGGATGGGACTGGATGAGCTTTAAGGTCCTTCCAAACCCAAACCATTCTGTGATTCTGTGACTGTTTTTTAGCCAGAGTGAAATGAGATCTGCGAGAGTTGATCTAAAACTTGCACACCTTGATGTAACCCATTAAGTTACTGCCTGAATGATGTAGAGGCTTTAACTTGATTTTTTTTTTTTTTTAAAGTAGGCATTTGCTCTTTCACTGCTTTACCAGGAAGGGATGAAGTTACACTCCAGGACTGGGGATGGCACTTGTGTGGTTTAAGAAAACTGTTGTTGTCTCTAGCTGTCTCTCCAGGTATCCATCTGCAGAGCAGAGCTGTGACTGCACAGCCCAGCATGGACCCCAATTCTCTTCGAAATTAAGCTGTTGGCATTTGGTGTTTCTAGGCCATAGAGCTCCCCACACTGCCCTCCCCTGCCTAGGTAAGTACAGCTGGCAGCATGGATGAATATCCAGAAAGATTTAACTGAGTTAACTTCTTTAATGCCATTGGGTTGATTGTTTTACTGTATTAGAAAATACACACTTAATTCAGAACCTGTTACAGCTTCATTTATTTAGGGAAAAAAGGAAAATTTCCCCAAATTTTCCCCTTAATGGAAGTTGCCACAGTAAAGGTGTGCTGCCAAACCCCAAAACTGCTGGGAGACTTTGGAAGAAAAAAGGAGATGCACTGGATTAATGAAAACAGAGAACTGTTGGAATCCTGTCTGGAATAAAAGCCGTGTAAGATTACGTAGGAGCTGTTATGTGCTGATGTTGGGATGATGACAGCATTCTCCAAAATCAGGATGTTTTGCCTCTTGGGGCAGCTGTGTGGCTGTCAGAATTCAGGGGTCATTTTTATTTTTTTTAACAGGATTTTCTGTTTCTGTCTGCACAGCCCTGAAACCAGGGATTGCTCCTTCATCCCTCCTGCAGCTGACAGATCACGAAGAACCCAGGGCACGAAGACACACACATGGAAGAGTCTGATCASTGAAACACTCAGCATGAGCAGCAAAATGCCATCCTCAGGGGATCCTCGTGTGTCTGGCTCAGCCCTGGCCATGCCCTGAGCTGTTCTGACCCCCAGCAGCTGAGCCAGTGGCATTTTTGGATGTGCTGCTGTGGAGCTGGGGAGGTGTGCGGGTGAATTCCAGCTCCTCACTGCCCCATGGCAGTCYGGAGAGTGCTGGGGATTAGGAGGGCTAAAATTAACCTCTCCCCCTGCAGAACAAGGGCAGAGCTTGCTCCCCTAGCAGCCAGAAAAGTGGGCACAATTTAGAGGAAGCTGCAAGGAAGAAAATGAACAGCTCTAGAGGAAAAGATTTCTGTTCTGATGCAAAAAGAGAAATTATGATTGAGCAGCTGAATATCTTACAGTTTGGGTTCAACAGGTAAATTCTTTTGCTCATTTTCAACCCTGCTTTACTCCCCCTGGGCTTCAGAGGTAATTGATAAAGGGGTTTGGCTCCAGATACACACTCAGTCCAGGCAGTTGCACTTGATGTATTTGCATCTCATCACTCAGTTGCCATTCTTCATTAGACGARCAAAATTTTATTTTGCCCTGCACAGAGAGGCCTCAGTAAAAAAAAAAAAAAAAATATCCTTGAGGTGTGTTAGCTTTCAGTCTGAGAAGAATGTAAATGGGTATTAGAAGCTTTATTTGGTCAAATGGGAGAATTAATCRGAGCAGTGGAAGGTGGCCTGGTAAGTACTGACTGCTGGCCAGTGTTTATTTTAATAGCATATTCCAAAAGGCTCACACTCAAGTGTTGATGTGCCAGGCAGCAGCTCAGGTGTGCCAGAAACTCTTGGATGCATCGGTTCTTGATCAGCATCAGCTTCTCTGAGGATGAGAGGGAGATTTTATTGTTCAAACTGGGCCAAACTGGGATGGAGAGTTTTAAAATGGGATGAAAATGCCCTGACAATTGGAACATGTATCCTGTCCAAGTCTCTTTCTTTTCTGTCTCCATGGGATTTGGAATGCTGCTGATTATTTTACTCCTTCTTATATTTTATTTTCTATTCAGATTTTTCTATGTGTGCTTTTAGTGGATAATAAATGCTTCTATTGATTTACCACACTCAGCAAACTAGATTTTGATAAATATATAGACACTATACTTTGTAAAGCACAATACCTTCATTTTCTGTGGGGGATTATTAATAATTATTTAATGCTTACCCATAGTTRTGGGGAAATTACATAGCACAAGCTTCCTTACAGTATTTATGTGCCTAATTCCACTGAAATTTATGAGTATGTTGCTAAAAGTTGACAGGGTTTGCTCCTCCTAATAAAACATCCCATTTCTAACTAGAAAAGAGCCTCACATTACTACACAGAGTGAAACATGGCGAGTCCTACAAAGCATTTCATGTTCCAGAGACAGAGCTGCCAAGCTGGGATGAGAGCAGGGAATAAAGCAGTGTTRAATTACTGTAATGTGAGTGAAATGCTGCAAACAGAGCAGCAGTGGCTGTGATCTCTGTGGCCCCAGCAGGTTACAGGAGTGTTGTGCAGCTATTTCCAGTGCGCAGAGCACGACTGAAGTTCTTGGTGATTGAAATAACTGAAATAATAAACCCCAAAATAGCTGATGACTGAAAGCAATAGACACAGTTCCAGGCTGAAAAGAATCTGTTCTGGGCTGAAAATTTCTGGCTCTTGAAACAAAACAGAACTTGAGCTGCACAACCRGATTTATTGGCTACAACACCAGCCTTTAATGAACCTTAGCAAAACAATCAATTAACAAAGAGCTTCCCAGTGCAGTGGAGCACTTTGGATGATAACGTGTTTCTCTAAATTTTGAATCCCTATTGTGTTTTGGGTTTTTTAAATTGACTTTTTATTTCATTATTCTGATTCTTCCCCATTTCCTGACTTCTGGGCCTCATCACACACCCTGCTTACCTTTGGGCTGGGTGCTGCTCTCCTCATTTAGCATTGCCCTGGGGGGTATTTCATGGGCACAGTGAAAATGTGCTGCTTAATTTCAAAAATAAACAGAGTGTAGGGTGCTTTACCCATGAACTATAATAACATGGGGAGGGGGAAGTTTCCCAGTGAATATTCCTGCTTTTATATCACATTTTTTATATCATATTATTCTCATTTTGGGCTCAAATCATCAAAGGTTTGGGGGACTGTGATTACATCAAACTAACTCTTGCCCAGCAGCCTGTCTGAGGCAGTTTGCTGGCTCTGATGCCTTTAAAGTGATGCAGAAAGCCCTGCTTTGGTGATTTGTCCAYTCTCCTGGCCCTGCTGCTTGGTGGAACGGGGGTTATTTCACCCTGGAGGCTGCAGAAGTGCTGTCCTCATGTTTGTTCTGTTGTGAGCTTCTGTGACTCCATTCCTGAGCARAAGAACTGGCCAACTTCTTTYCAGGAATGYCTTTCAGCTGTKAGATCTTTGRGCTAATTTTYTTGTAGGAAATGYTGTTCTCYTRTGCCACTTTGACATGAATTGCTTSCAGCCATCCCTTGCTATGAGAATGSTATCTTGYAATGACTCATTCTGTTYTCACATCATTCATTAGCTTTTATATCTTTGTTTTCCCCGTGTTTGCCTCTTCTTTTAG
This sequence comes from Alauda arvensis, assembly GCA_902810485.1. Lineage (NCBI taxonomy): Eukaryota > Metazoa > Chordata > Aves > Passeriformes > Alaudidae > Alauda > Alauda arvensis. The sequence continues at coordinate 253,746 of CADDXX010000749.1, forward strand.
CTAAATATTTCCAGCCTGCCACTCTCCCTTCATTATACCTGTGATAAGTTTCACTGCTGTATCACTGCCTGCTCTTTCTTTAATGAGGAATGACCAGGAATTATGACAGTAATTACACCACCTTGCTGAGTTTTATCAGTCATGTAATGTCTTATTAGGGCGGAAATTCGAGGTATTCAGTCTGATTTAATTGCAGACACGTGCAAARGAGCTCCCATCCCCACTAACACGTGTCCAGATGTAGATGATGCACACAGGTGGATRAAGAGAGCACAACCTGCACTGCATTTTAAGGCTCCCAAGCCCTGTAAAGCACAGAAGGCCCCGGGGTCTGTGTAAATATTTTTCTGTCTGTGCYAAACAGAGGCAGGTTTTCCAGCTAATTTGTCTGCAAAGGAAGTGCCTGGGAACAGCTGTTCCCTAACAATATCTGCCAGTCCAGACTCACCTGAGGCGGGATGATTCCAATGGAGTCTGGCCAAACACCTCACTGCATTGGCAGCACACTGACACTTGAGTTGGTCAGGATTTGCTCAATTCTTTTGGTCAGTCCAGCTCTGTAACCCATCAAAACCTCATATAAGTCTTCAAAGGTCGATCTCATTGCCTTGGAAATCCATCTTCTGCTGCAAATACCCAAGTGACACAAATACACCTGGGACAATGACAATAAGTTTAAGAAGATTCTTGAATAAAGGTCCTTCAGGGACATAGTCAGTTGTCAATGGTGGTGATAAAAGATTCTCCAGGCAGTAAAAAATACTTTCAAAAATAAATTCATTGTTTAAATTGTTGTATCCACCTAAAATCCCATCTGTGTTCCTGCAGATTAGAGGAAAAATAAATGGCCCGTTTGGATTTTTGGTTTGGGCTCTTATCTCTGTGGTGCCCACATAAATCAAGTGCAACTTCAGTGAGCCCACTGCGTGTTGAATACTGATGCCATCATGGATTACACCAAACTGACCATCAGCCTCCAATGGGAAAATGCCATGGGCTGTGTTTGCAGTGTGTGTGCCAAGGGTGGTCAGCATTCAATAACTGAGGTGTTATAACCATGGGAGCGTGGTTAAAGAATGGCTGCGGTGGAATTGGAGTAGCTGGCACATTTGGGAGGGATGTGATAAGCACCAACAGCTGCTCTTCTCCCTCAGGCTACGGCAAGAAATCCCCAGAGGAGCAGCACTCACCATCTGGACCATTACATGTTACACTTAGCTCRGAGTGAAGGTTACAGACTGCGCGGGGCTGGCAGGAATCCATCTGCAATWATTGTGTTCTGCTCCCTCTGTTGCTCCTGCCACTGGCTGAGGCAGTGTCCCCTTCCTGTCCTCAACAGCTACCTGGAAGCTGTTGTGTGACATTTRCAGCTACTGGCAAAGTGGCTTTGAKGAGGTCTTTAGTGGGATATTTTTGGGAAGTGTTTCAAATTTAATGGGATGCCCCTTTGTCCACCTCAGAGACYTGTCCTGTGTCTGTTAGACCTTTTACAGCTCTGTGTTTCACACCTGGGAAARTCACTCCCGACTCTCACCCCTCTGTTAGACCAGAAATCCTAGTAAAGCTGGACTTTATTGCCATTGTGCTCTCAGCCATGTTGGGGRTGAGGGCTCTGTGCTGGGTGGTGCCAGATGTGCTCTCCACAACACCCACCCAGGGCAATCYGGGATTGCTTCTCCCAGCTCAGAGATTCCTCAATCCTGTCTGGCACAGAGGATCTGATACTGCTTCAGGTCTGCCCTGCACCAGGCACTGCCCCTGTGCTGAAGTGTCCCCAGGGAATAAGGAATGCAGATTGCTGCCATGCTGGCACTGGGGCAGGATTTTATGAACAATTCCTTGACTTGGGACTGAACACAGGTGGCTTCACGTGGAGCTGGGCAACAGTGGCTCAACCCTTTTTTGTCCTATTTCAACACACAAACACAAAGACTGCAAACCAATGTGATTTCCTTTGTAGCATCATATTGACACAGCAAGAAATGGAGAACAGGGTGCCCAGAGCAGCTGTGCCTGCCCCTGAATCCCTGGAAATGTCCAAGGGCAGGCTGAACTTTGGGGCTTGGAGCAGCCTGACAGTGGAAGGTGTCCCTGCCCATGGCTGTTGGGACCCTTCCAGCCCAAACCTTTCTATGATTCTATGATTATAATGAGCTAAATTCTCTCTTCCCAGTTTTACAGGACTCTTCTGATTATGAGAAACAATGATATTTTGGTTACACTGAAGTAAATTCTCAGTGGGTGAGTGAAAACACACATTTTAAATTTGCATCCATTACTGTTCACGTGTCACAACTCAGAGAACTTGTGCTGCATTTGAAGGTGGGGGAGACACGAATGTGGGTTCCTTCCCCAACCTAAACCTCCCTCCCTTTGGGTTTGCTAACAGAGAAATCAAAAGAAATATGAAATTACTGAAATACAGAATGGTTTTGGTTAAAAGGGACCTTAAAAACCATTGAATTTCAATCCCTGCCATGTGCAGGGAATTGTTACCTCAGTAGTGGAACATGAGAGTGTCTAGACATTGTTCTAAGACACTAAATGCAGATTTCAAAATATTAAATAAACAAGGATTAATATTTTCACAAGTTCTTTGTTTTATTGGCAAGCAAGTAATTAAAAAAGCTATTCAAAGGTGTTTATAAAGCAGTGAAACAGGCTTTCCTAACTGAGTGAAATGATGCAAGCACAAAACTTTGATTGACTTTGGAGAATACAGAGGCTTTTGAATTGTTGTTACTGTGCTCACTCTTCATTTGTGTTTCAGCTTTGTAATTTAGTTACTGGTGACGTGTAATCACTGCTGACGGATGTGTTCACAACTAAGTTGTAACAAAGTGTGTTCTGGGAGCTGCTAATTACCCCGAGCTGTTATTAGCTGGAGTGTCAGTCAGAGATACTCAGCTCTTCGGGATTTTTCTGTGCAAACCAACAGAACCTTTATTAGTGTCAAATCTCCAAAAAGTCCACCTGATTCTGGTGGCTGTTACTGTAGGAGAAGGGAACACAGGTGATCYCASCCCTGATAATKATCAGCTGTGTTAATTACCCAATCACCMCTGATGAGTCCCAGCTGTGCCCAATAAGGRTGAGTGAGATACAAGAGGGGTTGGCTGGTGAGGGCAGGATCAGTGTGGAGCAGGAGCCTTGAGGAGCAGGAAGGAGAGAATGCTGGAGCAGGATCCTGGGCAGAGAGAATCCCTGCAATAAGGTCAGTCTGGATCTGCAGTTAAGAGTCTAGGTGGGTAAAAGCCTGCAGTCAGAGCCTAAAAACCAATCCCTGCAGGCAGAGGCTGCCAGGGAAGCCTCCAGCAGGAGCTGCTGCAGCCAGAGGCAGGGAATGGTTGGGGTCAGGATGGCTGAGTTGTAAAAAGGAACAAACCAGAACCATTTGCATGCTGTGATAAACAAGAAGTCTGTGTCTGGGCTCATTTCTACCCTYTAACAAGAGGGCTGCTGCAATAGTTTCCAGGCTCTAAGGAGAAGCAATGGTCAGTGGTGTAAACCAGCCCTTTTTCTGGGAGAGGGATCASAAGCTCCAGGTGTAGTGCATCCCATGTGAGGTGAGCATTCCCAACCTTTCATCTGTTCAGTATTCCAGTTTGGAAAAGTTGAACTGTTTGTGTGCTTTTYTGGTACAAAAGTCTTTGCTGTTATSAGTCTYRTTTTCTGRTTCAAGCCATGATGCTYTCTGAGCAGRGTGTGTTTATTTCAGTTATTAGGAATTACCCTKGTAAGAGGCTCATACCATGTTTTTTAGAGGCTGAAGCAGCTATGTTTTTTCCATGAGTCTTTGCAACTTAGCAGGGAAAAACACCTCTAGAGCCAGAGCAAAGAAYTTCTTACTATGAAATTCTGCTCAGWTTTGGCTGAGATGTRAACTTGCTGATTTCCCTTTTTAGCCCTTGATTTCTGACCAAAATGCTGGCAGTTTGTCAAAACATAAAAGGTGTAGCCTGGCACACTGTGCCACTGTGGRTTATGGCAGGTGGCACTGGCAGGGACATGGGCTCCTCAGGGAGCACTGAGAAAGGATTTGWGCTAYKCTGGCTTTMTAATGCAATGGTCTCACTGATTGTWGGAAGTGAACAAAAAAATCRCCTTGATACTCCACTTCCCAGTCAAGATGAAGATCTCATCTCCTCTCTTTGGCAGGAGATGCAGTTTCTTGTGTGAACACAGYTGGTGGAAGGTGACTGGGAACTGTTGGGATTTCTCTTTGTGGTTATTCTCCCATGGGGGAAAGACTGGAATACAGCAGCCCTCTGCTCTTTATGGTGGTTTTCTTGTATTATGAGTTACTTCAGATGCAGTCAGGCACTCAAAAGTTATGAAAAGCCAGCCATGGTGTCACCTTTTAATTGAGCATGTCTGGGCACTGGGGAGAGACCTCAAATCCAGTGTCAGTTCAGGCAGAGAGCCCTGGAGGGGCTGGAGGCTGTCCAGGGAGGGGAAGGGGCTGGAGCCCCAGGAGGGGCTGAGGGAGCTGGAAAAGGGCTAAGCCTGGAGCAAAGGAGGCTCAGGGGGGACCTTGTGGCTCTGCACAAGTCCCTGCCAGCAGGGGACAGCCAGGGGGGGTTGGGCTCTGCTGCCAGGGAACAGGGACAGCACAAGGGCAAAGGGCCTCAGGCTGGGCCAGGGCAGGCTCAGCTTGGACATTAGGGAAAATTCCTTCACCAGAACAGTGATCAGGCACTGGAAAGGCTGCCTGGGGAAGTGGTGGAGTCACCGTACCTGGAGTGTTCAAAAAACATGTAGAAGTGGCCTTGGGTTGGTCATCTTGGAGGGCTTTTCCAGCCTCTGGTTCTGAGATTGGGGTATCACCCTCCCCTGCAGCACTGAACTCTCTGCCAGCTCTCTCACACACCTGGCTGTGTGTCAGGGAGATTCCCAGCTGTGTGTGGAATTCCCAAGGTGCCTGGGGAAGAGAACAACAGAGAGGATTGCTGAAAGAGAGAGGCTGATCTGCGTGGGGGCATATGAATGAGAAGGATTCTCCTCTCTCCCTGCTTTTGCTGCAGGCTCTGTGTGTGTTGCTGAGCAAGCCCTTCAGCCAAAACAGCTTTTGTGGCCATTTACTGTCTCATCTCCTGCACCCTCAGGCTTAATGTGGAGAAGTGCTGAGCACTCAGAGCTGCAAATGAAATCRATGGGCAGTGTGGGCACTCAGCATTGCCCAGATTAAYGAGGAGTGGGATGGATGTCTGGACRTGGGGRCARCAGCAGGTTCTGGGTGCCACCCTCTCATCTGCACATGATTTGCTGCATGACTTGTCTGGGCTGTTTGTGTCTCTGTTGTGAACACAACTTGCAGTAAATGTAAATTAATTGATGTGTYAGACGCTCCTGGCTATAATTTCCTGCAGTAGCACGTGGGATTAATGCTTTTCCCGTGTGCAGCAGACTGTGGGTGGTGTTGAGGAACAGATCTATAGTGTACACATCACCCTCATATAGGTACAGATGGCCTGAGATGGACCAGCACACGGAGGAGCTGCACCTGCTCCCACTGAAATCAATAACATTTCCATCCATTCCAATGCTCACAGGCAATGATGGATTAGGAGAACTTAATTTGGGGCTTTGGGGAATGATATTCACAACTTTAATTGTATTCATATAAAATGCACATTGATCCTTGAACAAATTCTCRGCGCAGCTGGCCATTGAAAAAGGAAAACCAGGACTTTGCAAATGCCTCTGCACGTTCTTCCTGTGATTAAGTGTTCTCTAAAAGAGAAGAGAAGGTGGGGATGTAATAGAAGTTATCGCCCTGTTTGCAATTATTCTGAGTAGTAAAACAGATTAAGGAGAGGCTTAAGGCATGAGCTTAGTGAATGTAGCCATACCTAAACAAACAGTGGCAATTCTGCTCTTTCACTCTGAATTTTAAGATTAACKAAGTGGCAGAGCCATTTAAATTATATGTAAATATTTGATCAATGGAGTCTCAACATTTTTGCTCGTAATTCCCACTCTCTTATTAAAATCATCCGCCAAATTTTGAAGTAGAAGCTGAATTTTTCTCTAATTAAAAGCACCACTTTTCAGATGTGGCTGTGCACTGTAACAAATGCTGCTGAATCCTGCATTAGCTCAGAAGCTCCTGAGCTCTCAGGTGTGTCAGCCTCCTGCATGAGCAAACAGGGTTCTGTGCTGGAATCTGTGACTCATCCTGTGGTGCTGGGGAGAAATACCTGGCTGGGCAACWCCTCGGGGGCTGAGCAGCATTGCCCTCATGTTGGCTTCCTGTCCTTCCTCTAGGAGCTCATTTGAAGAATTGAGGTGTTTAAGAAGCGTGAGGGAAGTAAGAGAAGAGAGGTTTTCATTCACCTGTGTGCTTACAGGTGATGCTGAGGCRTGAGCTGATGTGCAGAGTGCACGTTGCCACTCAAATATTTACAGTGTGCCTGTAAAGCACCTGGGTGCCACAGGGGTTAAAATCCCTGCTCTCATCACTTTTGTATGGGAGAGACACACAAGAAGGCTCCATCTGAATCAAAATGGCTTTTGCCTTCAGAGAAGGYGAGGGGAGAAATTTCAGCCTCAGGTTCAGCTGGGGGATTTAATCTGGATTGACACAGGTGGAATTGAGGGGAAGGGGTCACTGAGGTGGCTGAGCAAGTGTGAGAAGAATTGGCAGCTGAAGGGGATGGTCCTGCACCTCCTGCAGGGTCTGCTCATCCCAGACGTGCTCAGCACTGGCTTTGCTGCTTATCTGACTCCTCAGTGATCCCCCTTGGCTTGTCAGAGATGAAAGAAATGCTGGCTTTTGCTGCCAGGTGTGTTTCCTGCTGGTTTAGTGAGTTGAGCTGGGTCAAGTGAAGTTGCTGCAAGGCCAAGAGGATTTTTGGGGGACTTCTCTTTTGGTGCCAGGGCAGCCAACTGGGCAGAACTCATTTTCTGAGTTCTGTGTGCCTTACTTGTGTCTTCCTTGTGTCTTCATGTGAGCAGCTGTGGGGCTGGGATTTGGGATCTCCAGCCAACTTCAGCCTTCTTGGTTGAGTAATTGTTCTTTGTGTCCTGTTCTGAGGGGAGGAGTCTCCACTGCATTGATCTGGGATTAAGTTTGTAAGCTTTGGGGGCAGAGGTAGGGGAAGTTTGAGTGTATGGGCAGTGTTGTTCATAAATATTGGAGTAAAAAATGAATAATGGCCAAGTCCCTGATTCCACAGGCTGCTGATCCTGCCTGTCTGAGGTTTTTTGTTCAGATGGTTCACCAAAAATCTCTCATTGAGCCTGCAAAGCTCACCTATTCAGGAAATGCTGATAGTTACAGCAGGTTAGCAAGGAAGCTGGTGGGCCTGTATTGAAGTGCACGAGGATCCTTTCAAGTATCTCTTGTTTGCAAAGACGAATGTGCAAGGACAACTGCTGGAAGCCTCCCCACCACTTCTGCTGATGAGCTGACTCTGAGCCAGCACCGGGACACACGATATTTCCCCTTCAGCCGCTGTAATTAATATTCATTTTTAACTTCACGGAAATCACCCCTGTTCACTTCTCCCACCCCCACACACCAGCATCCCCGACATAACCCTGCTCTCGGAGCCCGCCGCGCCGCGGTTCTTCTGTTTCAGTGAAGTTTTCGGGGTTTTTTCCCTCCCTAGCAAGTSAGAGCTCCGCAGGTGAGGAAGAGGGGCCGATGTCGGCCGGGCCGGGGAGGGCAGGAGCGAGGCGAGGAAGGCAGGAAGGCACCGGAGGAAGGCAGGAAGGAGGGCGAGCGGCCGCTGCCTGCGGCTGCAGTTCGCCGTCCCTCCGAGCCGCGGCTGGGGGCACACTCCGCCCGCGTTTGGCGAGCGGGGCACGGCGCAGGCAGAKCCTTACCGCGGCCGCAGGTGAGGACGCGGGGGATGAGGTGCGATGGGACGGGGAATCCCCGCCCGAGCTGCGGCAGGGAGCGGAGCCGCTCGCTAAACGCTGCTCGGGGCCGCAGCTTGGTGAGGGTGTGAGAGCCGTGGGTGCTGCTCCGAGGGGGATGCAGGCGAATGCAGGCTCCTTGGCAGCATCCCGCTTCCCTCGGAGCGAGCCCTGCGCTCCCGGTCTCCTGTCCGGAGTGTCGGAGCTCCTCGGGGCTCGGGAAAYCCAGCGCGAGTGCTTCTGAGGGCTGCGATTGGTTGKTRGGATTCCAAAGGAATTAGCTCCCARAATATTTGGGGGAGAACAGATTTTACTCGGCTTCTGTGCAGAAAATTTGTGGTTCCTGCGTTGACGTTTGGATCTGAAGGGATATTGAGACGCTCGAGATTTACGTGGCCATCTTCACGTGAAAGGTCAGGAGTGGTTATTTTCCTTTTTAAAAGGTGTCTCRGACAGGTGCAGGTGGTTTCGCTGATGACTCGCCCGCCGGAGTGTGAGGGAGGAGCACAGGTGAAGCCAATAACGGGGTTTGAAGGCAAGAAGGGAGGGGATTTGGCGTAATTAAACGGGCAGATTGGCGTTTTGTATTCAGTCAGCGATAGAAGAACTCTCTTCCAGGAGAGAGAGCCCGTCCTGCCCCGGGCCGGAGATGAGAGGACGGTGAAGAGGTGAACATTTGCTTTTGAAACCAGCAGCGCTTCAGCTGCCGCTCACTTGCGTGGGGTCCTTCCCTTGTCTCTGCCGCAAATGGCTCAACCAACGCGGAGTTTGTTTATTAGGAAACGAAGGTCGGTGCTGCTTTAGGGTAGCACCCAGAGGTTTGCCCCCCTCCCCTCGGGGTCCCTGTGCTCCAGCAGCGAGTGCGACCGGCCCGGCTTTGTGCGGGATGTTCTCGGGGAGAGCAGCAGCCAACAGGTCCCCGCGGTGTTGATCCTTCGCCACGCGAAACTTCGCACGCCCGGTTCAGCCGGGTGGCAGCCGAGACGCTCATCCTCCGAGGAAACAGGCCTACAGGTGGCATTTGGGGAYCAGGCATCGGCAGCGAGCGCAGCCCCGGCGGCGGGCGCGCTCCGCTCGGGAGTTGGGCTCGGTAAGTGCCGGAGGTTCCTGCCCCGGCGGAGCGGGGCGGGGGGCGCGGGGTGGGAGCGCAGCCGCGGCGGGAGGGAGGGAAGGAGCCCCGAGCCCCCGGCCCGCTGTGCCGTGCGCCGGCTGCGCCCGTGGCCGGGGCCCCAGTCGGGCAGTGGGGCTGCCGGGGAGTTGGGTGCGCTATCCAGCAGGACCGGCTGCCGAGGCAGGGATGCCTTCTTTCCCACCCCGCTTCCTCCCTCCCTTCCTTTTTTATTTTTTTTATTTATTTTTCCCCTCTCGCCGGTGCGGGAGGCGGGCACGAGCGGCGGCTCGGCAGCGCAGCAGCGGCGCTTTCCCCGCGCCGGGAGCCGCGGCCGTGCCGGGGGGGGACAGCGGCCGTGCCGGGGGGGGACAGCGGCCGTGCCGGGGGGGGACAGCGGCCGTGCCGGGGGGGGACAGCGGCGGCGCCGCTCCGCGCTCCCCCCGCCCCTGCGCAGCCACCGCCGCAGCCGCGCTGGCCCCGGCGGGCGGAGCGGCGCCGGGAGCCGCTGCCCCCGCACCGAGCCCGCCCCGAGCCCGCACGGAGCCCGCGGGCCTCGCTGCCGGAGGGCGGCGGCCCCCGGCCCGTCCCGCCGCCCGGCGCGGCCGAAAGTTTCCCGGTGGAAGGGGGTAAGTCGGGGCCCAAGGAGGGGTGCGCAGGTGCGGGGGGGATGCCGGAGCTGCCCTGCCGCGGCTCCTCGGGCTGCCTCAGCTGCCACCCTGCTGGGGCCAGGGCAGGGCTGCGCGGCCGGAGCCGGGAGAGCCTCCTGCAGCCTCCTCCTCAGCCCATCTCTTCCTCCCCTTCCCCATGGGTGCCTGTCGCCGAGCGGAGGAGAGGCGGTGACCTCAACTGTTGTGGTGTCGCTTCGAGATGCGGGGTTAATTTGCCAGGACCGGTAGCGGCAGAAACGCGGCGTTCAGTCTTTAATATCTGCATATGGAAATGGGCAAAATCAAGGAAGCCGTTAGTATTCCGCTCCTGTGATACTTGGCGCGGSAGAGGCTGCTGCTCCTGCTCGTTTCCCAGCTCCTTTCGGGGGAGCGGAGCGGTGCTGGGAGCCTTCCATCCGCCTTCTCCCGGGTGCCTCAGCCCTTCAGGCATCGGAGAGTCCTGCGGAGGAGAGACGGGGAGAGCTCCTCGCCTTGGCAGCCGCAAAGCTGCGGAGAGCCCCGGGAAGGCTTYGGGAGTGGGATGGTGGCAGGAATCAGCTGGGTAACCCCGGTGCCCGGCTCCTGGTAGGTGATGAGACTTTGCTGCCTACCCTTTTTTACACACCCCAGTGATTTTAATGTGTGCCTGACGCGGGCCCTGTGTGTGGAATGTGGTGCGAACTCGAGGGATGYGCGGTGAGGTCAGCCGTGGGGGCTGGAGCCCGAGCGCCGATATTCCCTCGGGAAGAGCAAGACGGAGCTGTGGGTGGTGTCATCCGGGGGCAGGTGCCGGCTTCCCGGCCCCTCTGCCTGTTCGCCATTAATGATGATTGGATGTTAATTCGGAGGAGGGGTGTGGCAGGGGGAAGGGGTTTTTTTTTGGATGCGAATCAATTGACTCACTGGAGATGTGGGGGGAAAGCCCCTGTGTTTGCAAGGCGGGCAGCTCCCACTCCCATCATCAAAAGTTAAGGTGGAAACATTTCCGTGTCTGCTCCCACCCACCCCCCCCGACGGGAGGAGGTTCGTGACATATAAATTTCTCAGACTGCTCTTTGGGCTGTCTGCGTGCGAAGCAAATRCGTTTCTCACCTCGACTGGGAACAGTTTTGCTCTCTGATGAGTGGAAACTGGGAGGGAAAAAAGAGGCGTTTAAAAATAAAATCCGACTTGTATAGCTGGAGTGGCAAAGCAAATGTTCTCGAGATCCCACGTAACAAGCTGGGGATGAATGCAAACTGTTCCTGCCGTGTAACTTTTCCAAATTSAGTTCTCCCTGCGAGGCGCGATCTGCTCCTGCCTCCCGGCAGAGCCCGGGCTGCRCGGAGCGGGTGTGAGGATGCTTTTCCCGGCTCCCTGGAGGGGCAAGGGGAGCGTGCTGGCACTGCCGCGGGAATGACAGCCTTGTCACTCAGCACTGCCATGCAGCAGCAGCTCCCCGGGGTGTCAAAGCTTTGCGGGATTTGAGGCAGCTCACTCCCAAATCGGGGGCTGCTGGCTCTCCCCTCTTGCTTCTGTGGATGTGGCAGGTCCCCTCGTGTCACCCTCTGGGGGGCACAGTGGCTGGAGGTGACACGTGCTTGGTATTCAAGGGAATGGGATGCTTAAATCGGGCTTGCTTGTGGTTGTATTCCAAGTTTTGTGTGCAGCCTTTCACATCCTGCTTTTTTCTGTAACTTCCCAATGGCAGCATGTGCACGTATCTGGGGAAGTGGGAGAGCATCTAATTCCTTTGGCAAAATGGGAATAGTTGGTAGAGCAGCCTGCTAAAAAGTGCTTAGTTTGGTGTGCATTGTGCAGGTGAAGAGGTTCAGWCAGCTCTGTGAGACCATGGTTATCACTCCTTCCTCCACCAGTGAGGCAGCCTATCAGCTGTGTAAATGAACTTCTCAGATCTGGGCTCTGAGTTTTCTGTACAGAGATGGAAGCCTGGAGCACAGAGGGTTGAGTTGCTGCTGTGTGTCCATGACACAGATGTGTGGGACAGCCCCATGGCAGTGCTGGGTGGGCACCTGCTCTAAACTGAAGCCTTGTGCTTCAGAAGCTGCTACGGGACTGGTTCAGGGATAGAGAGCTTTGCCAGGGCTCACACAAGGGTATGGATATCAGACAGCAGTTAGAACTTGGCTTGAGTTCTTCTCCCTCCGTTTACAAAATAAACTTCCATAAGTTCCTCATGGATCGCTGCTGGCCCCTGGACACTTCAGGAACCACATTTTTGCTTGGTGGGACACATCCTGAACAAATGGTTTCCCTCATTTGCTGCCCCTTTCATTCTTTCTTCCCATGCCTTAGCAGCCTGCAATCCATGGAGATTTATCCCTGAACCCTGGGATTTAAGTACTTTGTTAACAGCTTCAAACAAGGTACACAAGCTGCTAAAACTCTACTCATGGTTAACAAGCAGGTGAAGGAAATAAAACCAGTGGCCTTGCACTTTTCCTTTCATGGCTTTTGTAAACGTCTGGTAGCAATTGGGCCTTAGTCAAAATGCTTTTAAACAAGAAAATAACATGAATGTTAGCTTTCCTTTTCTTTTCTTTTTTTTTTTCTTTTTCACATTTGTGTCTGTGTATGGGCCTCTGTCCAGCCAAGCAGCAAAATCTGAGAATAAGAAAGTAAAATCTGGTTTTACTTCAGTTTTAACAGTAAGTCTGGTATAAAATCATTGCTTTGCCAAAGAGAGCCTTTTTAGCCATGAGGGTTATTTTTTGGTTCTTCTTCTTCATCCAAGCTTGGAGTAAGCTTAACAGACTTTTGGGAAAATGAAGCACTGGGGGTTTTTGTGTGTGAATCAGCTGGTTTTTTTTCTTGAACTTGAAATACACAGATGAAAACTAATCTGTTAGCCAATTATTATTCACTTCTTGGTACTTGAGACATGCAGAGGGATAACTGAACAGTGGAAAATCTGGATCAAGCCAAAATGCTGCTTTGGGAATTAAACTCGAATTTGCTTGTTCTGTCCTATTAATGGTTTATGAATTCAGTGTCTGAACCACAGAAAACAGTAGCTGAAGCAACAAGGATTATTGCTCAAAATCCTGCAATCAGAGCTTGCTGTTTTAATTAAAAATAACTAATCAACTGATTGATGAAGGGGGGGAAAAAAAAGTGCCTTGCAGGTCTATATTAATTTTGCTGCTACCAGAGGGATTCCATGTGATGCATTTGTTGATGTGAAGTCTTTTGGGGGAAGAGACACTGAGTGCCTGAAAAGCTTGTGCGAGCMCAGCAGAGCAGGCTTCTGGGAGAGGAGATGCTCCTGCAGCTTTGCATGCTTAGGTGGTTTGTTACAGGAGACCTGACAGTCAGTCAGAAGTGGGAAGTGGGCTGTTTTTGGCAGTGGGTGTGATCCTGAGGGTGTTCCTGAGCTGTTAGGGTTAGGATGGCAGGCTGTTCTTGGGCCACTGCGTATCTGGCTGGGCTTTGATCAAGCTGTAGCTCCAAAGAAGGTGGAACAAGTCATTTTGGTGGCAAACCTCTGGAGGAAGAGCTCAACTCACTTAAGAGTGTYTGTTCCATACGTATAAATGTACTGATCTCACCTCCTCATGGCCCCCCTGTAGGCCCAAAAGAGGGAGTGTGAGAGGGAGGAGGGTGTTCTCCCTGGATCCACACTTGGGCAGGGACAGCCAGGAGGGAGGAGGGTGATCTGCAGCTGCCTTGCATCCCTGTGGGCTCCCCTGTTGGCAGGAATTCAGCCTTGTCRCTGTGATTGCCCTCGATGCYTGGTGAATCCCAGAATCCCMAAATGATCTGGGTYGGAAGAGACCCYAAAGCCCATCCAGTCCCACCCTGTGCTGTGGGCAGGGACATCTTCCACTATCCCAGGGTGTTCTGAGCCCAGTCCAACCTGGCCTTGGGRTRGTGGATCCAGGGRCAGCYACARRAYRTTAAGGAGCTGCCCTTGAGGTTCCAGGGTGTAGCAAAGCCCAGCCCTGCGGAGTTGGGATGAGTAGGGGAGCCCCTCTGCTCTCTGCCTGTGTGGGAAAGGCAGGGGGAGGTGTTAATTGATGTTTGTTTGGGCTGCATGGATGAACTTCGTCTCTGCTGGGAACCTCTTGGACTTTATGGAGCAATTAGAGGCCCAAACAAATGAGTGGTGCACCTCAATTAGGAGGCTGCAGCTGCAGTGGCAGCAGAGCTGGGATGAGGCAGTCAGGCTCTCCCACCCTGTGGATGAAACCCCTGCCTGAGCTGTGCTGGCTCATACTGGGAATGAGCACTGGGAAACAAAGCTCCAGYAGGAGCTGSCATCGGTGGCAGCAAGGCTGCAATCTTAGCCTGAAGGTGAACAGARGAATCCTGGGCTTTTCTCCCGGTTTTCCTTGGAACTTCAAACAAAGCTGGCTCGCCTGTGCTGGATGTTTGCCTGAGGAAGGGCCATGGAGTGCTGKCCTTCTCCCTCCTGCTTTGTCTGCCATCAAACAGTGCCCTGCAACACAAAGGCAGTTCTGGTTCAAATAAATCCCCTGGAAAAGTGCAGTCTGAAGGGCAAGGAAAAAAACAGCAGCAGAGGGAGGTTCAAAGGGAAGTGCCACAAAGGCTGCAGCTGTTTTCTGTCACTGAAATGCACCTTTTTTTTTTTCTTTTTTTCTAATTTAGCTCATATTCTTCATTTTCTTACTCGAACAAACCATTTGAGGTACTGAGAGAAGAAAGTGAGGTAAAAAAGGCAAAGCTGACTGATTAAAGCTGGTGGAAGGATTTCTGGGAGCAGTTTGGGAAGGATGCAAGGAGAAAAACACTCCTGGTAAAGGAGCCATTTTAGTAAGAGGAGTGAGTCCTTTCTAAAGTAAAGATTATGCTGAAAAACTGAAATGCTGCTCTGGTTGAAGTGATTTAATTAGTGGGAGACAAACATACAACCACTGCTTTTACCAGGGCTTGTTATTAATTTGGTGCTTGGGCAGTCAGACTTGGACAAGAATCTGTGCCYAAAATAGCTTTGTTTTTCCACAAGTACACATTAGCACACATTTCTGCTTGAACCCAGCCCAAATAATCCTGTATTTAATGGCTTRGGACCCAGGTTGTGAGAAGGAAGCRGTGCCTGAGGATCWGGGAGGGTGGTTTGATAAGGRTTGGTGCTGTGATATGTCAATTTTCCAGACTTCTTGTTGTAACTGGGGARCCTTCCTGCACAGCCAGGTTGTTGCATTCAGTTCACTCATGTGCTGATTGCTGTATTTACTTCATTCACTTCATTCTGGCATATTTTAAACAGATAAAAATTCTCCTTTGTTTCCCATTCAAACTCTGGTTCAGTGTCCAGCCATTGGAGGGTTTTGGTGATACTTTTTTTTTTTTTTGGAGGGGTGTGATATATACAATCTGTTATGTTGCATTTCATGCTTTTGACAAAAGTGAATGCTAATCCCAGTGTGAAGAGCAATTTGAATGGCTGAGTGCAGCATTTTCAGTTYCCCCCTGTGTATCTGGAGAAGCAGTGCTCCTGTCTCCGTGGGTGTTGTCTCCCACTGGTTGATTATGGCAGCAGGGAGAGGAGAGCTCATCTGAAGGTCTGGCTGTGCTTGGAGCTATCCCATGGGAGTGCTCCACRTGGATTTTGTGACCTCTGTGCCATCCCCTGGCTCCATGGGAGKGTACAACTGCAGGTTTCTCTGATATCCGCATTATTGGAAGCAGCATAATTCAAAGCAAACAGAGATATCAGGATATTCCTCTGGCTGGCAGCTCCAAACCCAGCTGGGATGATGAGAGGCAGCTTTGTGYTCCCTCCTTGCAGCTCTTGGTGAGAACCTGGCCTGTCTGCAGAGCTGATTTCCCAGTCAGACACCCCTTTYCCTGCTCCCATCCAAGGTCAAACTTCAGGGATGGATTTTACAGCACTGGGCACTTGGATTATGGGTTGGAAGTGGGTTTGGCAGGGCTGGATTTGCAGCTGGATTTGGATCTTTGAGGTCTTTTCCTATCAGGATTCTATGACGATGATGATTCCTATCCTGACTGTGGAGAAAAGGAACATTTTTCTAAAAAGTGAACTCCATTATGGCCTTTTGGGGCGTAAGAGACGAGGCAGATATTGCTGATGTGGTTTTGATTGAGCTGGTTTTTGAGTGTTTTCTCTAAACAGCMAATGTCTGAGTGTGGCTGCACTCCATGGTCAGGTTCTTGAGCACTGTGGTAGATCCTTATTCCCAAGATTATCCCCTGAACAGAACTGTGCTTCACCAAGCAAACCGAATTTATGGATTATGAACTTCTTTGGGTTTTCTCTTCCAGTTTTTACACTCAGATAATATCCAAGCTTGAAATGACCTGGGAACCTTTGGTTTCTGGTGTTGTGTTCAACARCACAGAATAACTTGGAGCTTTCTCCCCTGCTCCTGTCTGCAAGCAGAGGTTGCAGGTTTGAGGAAACTGGGGGGCACCACAGTGGGAATAATTAGAGTGTGGTGTACTTAAATTAACTTGTTGCATCTAGAATGAGTTCAAACTGGAAATGAAACCCACACTCCAATGGAATTAGGTTGTGCCACTTCAGTGCCATGTATATGACAAGGAGATATGAACAACTTGATGCAGAAATAGATTGCCACTGAATTTTTATTTTTTTTCATTTCYTCTGTCAAAGAAAGAGGAGGGAGATGGATGTGTGAGCACAAGATAAATTCAAAGGAGCACTGACTGGTCTCTGAATCCATTTAGCTTATGGAGCTTCGAGTTATTTAACATTCATAAATAGGATCTTTAAATCTCTCAAGACCAGTCTGAACTCTGTTACTCAGATGTTCACTGGAACGAATTTGTTCATAATAATGAAATTGCTGCAGTTCTGATAGTCAAGGAGCTTTCCAGGACTCTCAATTTACTGAAGTTGCAGGAGTTTTTCCTTTTTAGGTGCCCAAATCAATCACAGGGCAGATGATAATCTCATTCAGCAGCCTGCCTTTACTGCTTTTTCACTATTTTTTTTAACTTTCTGAGAGCAGTGTCTTTCACTGGAATGAAACTTGCAGTTTAGAAAAAAATAAATCTTGGAGCATTTAATGTGAAACAAGGTTATTTGCATAAGTCCTTATACCTGAGGAAGATCTGGATAAATGCACCTGGAGAGTTTCAGATGGTTTGGGTTTTTTAAGGATGTACAGCCTTGAATAAAACAGAATTTGTGACTGGTGAACCACGGGGCTCATGAAATTCACTTTGTATTTTTGGAAAACTCCAGGGAATGAGATGCTGTGAGAACACGGCTGAAGTGCTCTGCCCTTGGGAATTCCCCAGCAGCCTCTGTGGTGTCCTTGTGCCTGGCAGCCCCCTTGGGAAGCAGAGGAGAGAGCAGGGAAAGGCTCCTGGTGGATGTTTCTCCTTCCTGCAGTGGCTCTGGATGTATCCAGAGGTTTCTGTGGGTGAGGGAAATTCAGCAGCATGGCAGGATAGGAAAGCTGGCCACCATTGTGGCCTTCTTTTCATCTGGGAATGGGCAGGAAGCTCCTGAATAGATGAATCTGGCTGCTCATGAAATTCATAACAGGCGAGGGCTTTGTCCACTGGCACTGCAGCCTGCTTCCCTTTCAGCTTCCTTTCTTCCTGATTGTAACTTCAGACAGCAGTGGGAGACAGTGCCTGCATTGCCTCATGGAAGGGAAAGGGCAGAGCATTACTGAAATCCCTTAGAAAYTCTATATTTTTTTGGGGGGGTTAACTATGATCTCCCTTAGAGTCTTYGACAATATTCCTATTTTAATATCTCTGAAGGCAGATTGAAGAAAGAAAAGCCTTCCAACTGCTAAGGGAGTCTCAAGCTAAAGGGATTCATCCATCAGAAATATGGATGTTATGTCCTCCTGCCCTCCCACAATTTTCAGGCTWGTGACAAGTTTATGACTTGGGCTGCCAGCCACAGAGGATGTCACTGAGGGTGTGGAATTCCAAGTTCTTCCCAAGGATATCCKGGTGTAACTCCTGTGGAAGGAATGGGAGGGTTTGTTTTGGTGGCACAGCAGGGCGCTGTGATGCCAAGGCTGCTGCAAAATGAACTCAGTCCTTTGAGCCACTCACATATGGTAAAAGCTGGGTCTTTTTGGGTAGAAAGGGATCAGTTCAGGGCAATTGTTGGGCTGGTTTGAAAATAAATCTGAACTGAAATGAGGCTGGCATTGTTTGTGCCAGAGTTAGTCCCTGTGTGCTGAGTGGAGGTGGTCGTTTGGTGGGGACATGTGAAGCTGAAGAGAAAGTGCCATGTAGCTGGAAAATTTTTTTCTAATCCTCCATTTGTATTGAGAAACCTGAATGTTGCTGTGGAATTCTTCTGTCTGTGTGTTTTAGAGTGAAGCAAGYCTTTAACTTGGTGTTAAAACCAACAGCTACGTGGAATCCCAGGATGGTTTGGGTGGAAGGGATCTCAAAGCCCACCCAGTGCCACCCCTGCCATGGCAGGGACACCTCCCACTGTCCCAGGCTGCTCCAAGCCCCAATGTCCAGCCTGGCCTTGGGCACTGCCAGGGATCCAGGGGCAGCCCCAGCTGCTCTGGGCACCCTGTGCCAGGCACTGCCCACCACCAACTCCTCACTAAAATCCCATGGAATGCGGTGCCCTGCTCCTGTCTCTGTGCTCGGATCTCTCTTTCACCGTGTCAGTAACCGCTTCCCTTTGCTGTCCGGGAGATGTCCAGGGTCCTGAAACGACGGAGCATAATTCACTCAGCAGGCAGAGAATCCCTGAGACAGGAACACCTCCTGCCTGAGGGTCACCTAGAAATGTGTCCAGTGGGACTGTGCAGTCCTGGGAAAAACAGTTCCTTTCCAAGACAAACATTTTGGAGGTTGGTTCATTGCAGTTATCTGTGTCCTTACAGTACCTGCTGGAATTCTGCTTGTTGGGATTTAGTGGGAAACCACCTTCTATTCCTGATGCAGGTGAATGCATTCACCTGCTCCAGGTCTGGCCAAGTAGAGGGAAATCTATTTGTAACGCAAAAAAAAAAAAAAATTAGGTGCAGTTGTAGGAGAGGCACATATATTTTAGTTTCAATGCTGATGTCAATCTATCTTGTCAGCCAACATTTGTTTGCAGTCCTTTTTGTACTGCTCTATATGATCTTTTAGCAAAATCACTTGCRGCTCAGTATTACACGGGAAATTAGGAATAATGAAATCCATCACTGAGGTCCTGTTGAGAGCAGACAGGCTGAAACTCCTGTTAATGTGCTGGTTTACTCACAGAAATGCTCTTTCCCTTTCACTCAGCCTCCTGATCAAATTTTAACAGGAGGTTTGACATTTACATGACATTCACATCTGTAGGAACACTGTTTCCTTTCCCCCACTGCTCTGCTTCCTCGGAGTTAACATTCTGCTGGAAGCAGTGAGAGGGATTGCGGAGGGGAAGCCAGCGAGGAAGGATCACTGTAATAAATTGGTTGTGTTCTCCAGGCTGGCTACAACTATTTCAGCCTGCTGGAGGGGGTTGGGGGAAAGGCTTTAACCTGTGAATTGATGGCATTGTTTTGGTGGCTCTATCCAACAGATTGCCTGGTCCTGGAGCCCTTTTAGTGGAAGGARTTGTGCAGTGTTAGGAATTCCTTTYAGTGGAAGGAATTGTGCAGTGTTAGGGATAGCGTGGTGCTTGCTGGTGGTGTGGGTTTGGGTGAGGCTGTGGGGCTCAAGAATCAGAGAAGGAGCTGGAAACCTGGGGTTAGGCTGTAAACCCTTAGGGGAAGGGTGAGGGTGGATGATGCTSAGCCCTTGCTGAGCTGTCTGGAGACCTTGGAAAGGGGGCAGGGATGATCCAGGGGCAGTGTCCTGCTCACAGTGCTGAGGAACAATGGGAGCTCCATCAGTACTTCCCATTTTACCTGGTTTTACTGCTGTATCCACTAATGAGTGCTTAAATGCTCTCCAGAGCTTCCTAAAAGCTGTGGAGCCACTCTCAGCTTTGGTTCTGCTGGATTCAGAGCTGRYAGAGTGGGGTGTGTTCCATGGGCAKGCAGGAGKGGGTGGCTTTYCATGGAAAACGGGGCCATTCCTGTGCTGGAGATGTTCTGCTGCATGCACAGGAGGAAGGACGTGGAAACGTGGAATTTTGGATGTGAAACCTGAAGCAGGCACTGAAGGAGTGCAGCTGCCCTGAGCATGAGCAGTGCCAGACTCAGGAGGATTAGTCTACATTGCCATGTAAAATAAAGCTTTCTTTCCAGATGTTTCTGTTTCCCCAGTCTGATGGCCACAGCCTTTCTGGGGAGCTGTAGCCAGCCTTG
This sequence comes from Alauda arvensis, assembly GCA_902810485.1. Classification (NCBI taxonomy): domain Eukaryota; kingdom Metazoa; phylum Chordata; class Aves; order Passeriformes; family Alaudidae; genus Alauda; species Alauda arvensis. The sequence goes on from CADDXX010000749.1 coordinate 273,593, forward strand.
CCCTGCTGTATTTTTTTAATGTGTATATGAGTCAATCTTGTTTTTAATTCCATCATTATGGAATAGTAACATTACGTCTGTCAGGTGGATTTAGAGGTCAAATTAGCAGCACCTCTACTTAAAAAAAATGCATCCAAATGAAGCTACTTAAAAATAGAASTCTACATGTTTCCCAGATCACAGGGTGTGGAGCTGTTGGCAGTGGCTTGTTCTCCTGTGGTTAGCATGGAACCATTCAGACATTTTAGCTGGCCCATCCTTACATCATTTCAGGCAGGCCATGAGCTTGAARTGTTGTTAAGAACATGAGCTTTGCTGGTCAGTCTCAAGACAATCAGTCCTTCCTTTCTTCCCCCTTTTTCAACCCCATTGCAACACCTAGCAAGTGTGTTGTTCCGTTGCTGTTACATTTCCTTCCTCAGAAAGTAAAAACAAAAAGCACCTTTTGTGTGCTTAGAGGTGCCAGAGCTCCAAGGGATTGGCTGCWTTGTGCAGAGGCTTCAATTGGGAGCTGCTGAAGCACGACTAATGAATTTTGGACTCTGAAATCAGTTATAATGAGGAACTCAGAACCTGGAAAATTATTTTTGAGAGCTGTTAAAAACAAACCCAGSGCTTCTCACCTGCAGGGCTGGAGGTTGGCTCCAAGGTAGGCAGGCATGTCTAATGGCAAAGGATTGGGCATTAGCTTTTCATCTGCTGGGATTGATGCACATCCTGGCTCCTTTGGAAAGGGATGGAATTGGGGAGCAAGAGCTAAAAACTGGGTTGTCTCTCTTCAAATACGTTCTTAGGTAGAGGTTTGAAGTCTTGTCCCCCATGTTCTGTGCTGTCCCTGCTTTTCATTGATGTAGTATCAGCTTTCTCAAAGAGTTGCATTGCCCTTGCAAATACTGCAGGCTTTAGCTTCTTGTTTTGCTTTCATATAGAAACCTGACTTTTTTYCTTGGGCTTAACAAAGAAAAAGGAAAAACAAATAAAAAAAACAAAACAGAAACCCCCAAACTTCTGCTGTGTTTGCAACAAGATTATAAAAACAAAATGTGGAACACTGGCCCAAGACAGCAGAACCCTTGACAGGGTCTTTCCAAGAGATCACCTGCCAGCCAGCCTCTTGTCCTTGGCTTCCTCCAGAGGCATTTCTGATCACCTGTGCCCCACTCCTCGGTGAGCTCTGTTTGCTCTCTGCCTCTCTTGAGTGGTCATTTAGAAAATCGTTTCCTTCAAGTGCTCCAATAAACAAGTGGCTTTGTTGTTAAAATTCYCGTGGGAGCTCAGTGCTTGAGGGGRCCGTTGAGCCTGCCTGGCTGAACATTCCCTCTCACAAAACAAAGCATGTCGTGGGCAGTGTTCCCTCTTCTCAGCCAAGGGCTGATTGCTCTGCCTATCTCTTACAATTTGTGCTTACTTGAGACCCATATTTTCGTATTTGTTATTTTACCATCTTTGTCCTTCTGCTGAAGTAGTTCCCTGCCCTCTTTGGTGTCCCCTGTTTCCACAACAGGTTCTGGAGAGAAGGATTCTGTTCCTTTTTTTGGTTTTTTTGCCTGTGGTTTCCCAGAGTGAGCAACCACTCTCTTGTGAGACTCGCTTTGCTCCCAGCATCATCAAAAGGTGTGAGCTGAGGTTTCATATGGAGTTTGAGGATTTTCTGCATTTATGGACTTCTTAACTTAAAAAACCCCCTGGGTGTTTTGGAGCTGTGTGGGCAGTATGCAAACGTGCTATTCCCAAGGAGTAAACCAAACCRTTTCCCCTAACATTTGCAGTGAGGAAAGTGTGGCTTCTGAGGGTTGGGGGAGGCATTGTCAGAGGAGAGTTCAGCAGGAGCTGCAGAGATGGGGCAGGAGAGAAGGGATTAAAATAGAAAGAGAGCAGGTCTAGATCAGGTATTARTGAGGAGTTCTTGCAGTTCCTCACCACCCAGAGCAGCTGGGGCTGCCCCTGSATCCCTGGCAGTGCCCAAGGCCAGGTTGGACAYTGGGGCTTGGAGCAGCCTGGSACAGTGGGAGGTGTCCCTGTGTCCTAGAGTGACATGGCAGGGGTGGCACTGGATGGGCTTTGAGGTCCCTTCCAACCCAAAGCATTGCATGATTCCAAAGTGCTGCTTAGGGAAACGCTGAGAAAAGCTGATATCTTCCCTTCCCCCTCTCCCCAAACAGCCTGAGCAGTGTAGGCATTTCATGGAACATCTGGGCAGCTCTCCTGTCCCCAGCCACCCCAATCTCCCTGTCCCTCCTTGGACCAAAGAGGTAGGACCAGTTTTACTGCAGCCTAGCCTGGCTCAGGGCAGCCTCAGTGCTGTGGTGTGGAGCAGAGCCTGGGCTGGGGGTGTGACCTGTGCACTCAGCCCAGCTGTGTGAGTGTCCCATCATGATTCTGTGCGGTTTGCCCGTGTGGGCACAGATCCATCTCTGCTGGGAGAGTTCCCAGGGCATGCCTGGCTCTGAGCAGGTTTGGTGGTGTTGGCTGTGGTGCCACGAGTGCACAGGCCAGGAACCCTTCCCCTGAGTGGTGGTGACGTGCAGTGTTATTGGGAAACGTTCTGCTGAGCTCTCAGCAGAGCAGCCTGGCTCCCTCACGGCCAGGGCTGCAGCCTGCTCACATCTGAATCAGCCTTTACGCAGGCAGCACTTGGCACTGTGCCTTTTCTCCTGCTGGCTTTGCTGGAGCACACAGAGCAGCTGGGCTGGTGTGTGGGGAATGAGCTTCTCCAGAACCCCAAACACCCGGGGGCAGGCACGGCGTGGAGGCTCCAGAGGAACAAGCTCAGGGTATGATTATTTGGGTGGGCACGCACCCACTGCTCAGCTTCACCCTGCCCAGGGTATTTCTGCAGGCTGTGCTGGAGCCCTCCCCCAGCCTCATTCCCTTGCATTTCCCTTCCCTTTCCCCTCACACCGGTTCTGTTCTCTCTGGACTGTGTGTGCCCCTTAGGATGTACCAAATACATTGCTACAGTTCCAGTGAGGGGAGGAACAGCACGTCAGCTTTATTTACTGCTGCCTCACTGGGAATATTTTGAGAAGCTGTTGTGTTWGCTGGATGCCTGTGGGTCTTGGGCACTGAACTGCTCTCCGGCTTGCCAGTTCTTCACTGACCCGTGCATCTTTTCCTTCCAAAACTCTGTGTGCATGGGATTCAGACATACAAGCATGGCCTCTCTGAATTTTTTCCCAACTGGAAACCTGCACTTCCTATGCTGTGACCAGTTGTGTTGTTCATGTCTTGAAACACTCAAATGTCCTGAAGCAGCAGGATATGCCATGGGAATGGTGGAGCTTTGTGAAGCCACAGCCAGTCTGGCTCTGCCACTTTCAGTGCCTTGAACTTGTTCAGTTTTAATTCCCTTAAGTGGTTGCCCTCATTGCCACCTGTGTCCCCTCAATTTCTGGCTTTCTGGTTTACACTTTATAAGGTTTTCCCCCCAGTTTTTGGGGAATTCTCTGTTTTTAAGACCCTGCCACATGGCTCCATTCCTCCTCTGGCTGGAATACATGGCAGAGTTAGGAAAAGGCAGCCCAGCTCTGTGTCTGCTGCTCTTTAGGTTTAACAGCTCATTTTGCTCCAACCTCAGCCTTGTGCTGCAGACCATGGTGACACCTTTCCCTTCGTACCCAGGAGCAGGGGATGGAAGCAGATGTCTCCAAGCGGCAACACCACAGAAGTGCAGGAGTGTTTTGGTTCGTGTTCCTCCCCCTAAACCATCATATGGCTGTCACCCCTAATTTTCATTTTGCTCCAGAGGATTGAGTCCAATGAGAGAAGAAGGAATTGAAATTTTAAAAGCTGTGTACATGAAAATAGCTTTGGCTTCCCCCATGGTGCTGGGAGCCATCTATGGAGAACGATGCTGGGAGCTCAACAATTTTGGGGACAATCTGAATGAGAAAAGCTCTTTCCTGACAGCTGTGCACGAATGCAGGCTTTCCTCTGGCTTATTGCTGCTCCAGGATGGCAATTCCAGCCTGGCAAACAGGACAGATGGAGGAATACAGGGAGCCACAGATCCCTCCTGTTTAAATTACATTACCAGTTGGCAGCAGGGTTACCTGGACATTTCTCAGCTTTCCCTCAGCTGTTGGTTCCGAGAGCTGAGGGTTTTTACAGTCTTCTTATTTTCTGCATACTTTTAAAACCCTCAAGAAGCACCGATCAGAGGGGCCATTATCACCTCAGCTCTGCACTAATGAGGAGCAGGACTTGTGTGCTGGAGGGATCGATGTGCTTGGCTCCAGTTGTGTTTGTCCCCTGAATTCCCCGTGTTCTCCCTCCAGCTGTGCCGGCTGTTCACTCACACAGCACCCGAGTGAGGAGCAGATGAACTGCTGCGGTTCTGCTGCTCAGCCATTGATGCATCGCCTCTCCCTCGGTGCTCTTTAAATGCCAGGAATCCCCTGCTCTTCTGTGGAACATCTTCTTTTTTTATCTCTTCTTTCATCCATGAAGAAAATGAAGAGCTGAGTTCAACACATCTCCTTTTTCCTTCCCCCTGAAGATGTTTCTTTCCCCTCAGTGGCACCTTTCTGGTATGTTCCATCTCTGAGAAAACAGGAAGAATTAACCCATGTTTTCATATGAGGATAAAAGCAGTTTCTTGTGAGTACTTCATCAGGATTTCTGGGTTTTAAAACAGCCATGAATTTGTCCCGACCTTCATTTCATCTGTGTGACATAAGGGAAGCAAAAAAGACCTAAATTAACAGCAACAGTGAATAATGCTGTCTAAATTGAAGAATAAAGTGGAAGAGGATGAACCACCAGTAAATGCACTGGTAAGATGCCCTGAAATAGGCTGCTTACCTTCCTTTTTTGAYGTATTGCCTTTCCTGAGCTCAGATGAATACTTATTCCTTAAAAGCAATTTCAGATTCATTTATCCTTGCAGGATATAACTTTGCCCTGTAACGTCTCTTGTGACTAAAACATTGTTTTGGAGGAAAATAGATATGAAAAAATAACCTGAGATTTAAACTTTTTGCTGCTGCATTGTGAGGTTTTTTTGAGGTAGGAGTTGGAGCAGAATGGTTTTAGGGTAAAGCAGAACCAGCTGCTCCCTCTGTCTCTGCTCCCAGCTCCAGCACTGGGTGTTTTTGGTGCCTTTCTTATATTGTTTGTGAAATCCAGATGGTGTTAAGGCCTCTCTTTCCACATTGACCTGTTCCCAGAGCACATTCTTGTCTTAATACTGGGTTAGAGGACAGATTCTGGAGAAACTCTGCAGAAAACAGTGTAAAATCCCCCAAGGCACTCTTTGGTGTGACTTGTCAGTCATGTTTTCTACATCATTTGTTCAAAGGCTTGGTTTAAATACAGGCTTAATGTTTTTAAAATAAACTAGTTCTCAGGATTGCGTTTACTTTTTTCCCCAAGTTGTGTTGCTGTAGTTAATTGAAAGCTGTGGGTGCTGGTRGAGCGCAGTGTTTGGCACTTCTCATCTTGGAACTTAAAAAAACAAATAAATCCTGTTTGTTGACGATGAAATAATTAGAAATTATTCAAAGTTGCTGAGATTGGAGCAGCCCAGTCCATGGAAGGTGTCCCTGGCCATGGCAAGGGTGGGACTGGATGGGCTGTAAGGGCCCTTCCAACCCAAACCATTCGAGGGCTCTATAAAAAAATAAGCTTTTTGAAGAAGTGGCTTGTTATTGGTGAGTTCTCTCCTTACTTACACCTCTATTTCAGGGTGTTCCTTGGCAAAATAATTGGAAAGAGCCATGTTTCCCCGTGCTAGATGTGGGACACCTCCACCTCCTCACGTGGTTCAGAGAAAGAGAGGAAAATGCTGCTGAGTGTTRGGAGGGACCACAGCTCAGGGGAAGGCAATGTAGCGACAGAGAAATTAAGTACAGCTTCAGAAAAGTCAAATATCTTGTTAAGTCTGGGCAGAAATCAATAAGAGCTTTTGAGAATGGTGGTATTGAGCATTCTATTTTGAGAAATACTTGTGTCTCTGGACAACCAGAGCAARCAGCTCCAGCAGGGATGCAGATGAATTTTGCAGTGACTTTTTCTGGCCGTGCACATTGGGAAGTCAGGGATGTCTGTCCTGCTGTGCCCTTCAGGCTGTGCTGGGGGTTCCAGGTTTCCTTGGCACCTTGGCTGGGCAGTTTTGGGGGATGTGTTCCTGGTGATCTCTGCAGCTGCCCCAAAGGAGGTTGTGGTGAGGTGGGGTCGGGCTCTTCTGCTGTCTCGTCAGAGGAAATGGCTTTAGATTGCACCAGATCAGATCCTAGGGAAAACAAATCACTGGAAGAGTGGTCAGGCACTGGAATGGGTTGCCCAGGGTGTTGGTGGGGTCATTGTTCAAGAGGTGTCCGGATGTGGCCCCTGGGACGTGATTTGGGGGTGATGATGGTGCTGCTGGGCAGGGGATTTGTGACCTCCCAGCTCTCCTCCTGCCTTGGTGACTGTGACAAGAGCCCTGCCTGTGAGCTGTGCTCGCCCTGAGCCTTGTGGGGATGTGTCCCCAGGCAGGTCACTGCAGCTCCCAGGGTCTCCAAGGTGGCTGGCTGCCCTCCCCCTCCCCATTAGCAGTGCTCTCCTGTTTCAGGGAAGTAAATGATCCTGCTTTTTTTCCATTTTCATTAAGGCTCAGCTGTGACGTCAGTTTTGACGTGGCCCTGGTTGGGAAAGGTTTGGTTTGAACCACGGAAAGTGCAGATGCTGAGCTGCTCTCCAGCTCTCTGCTCTCCCTTCCCTGGAACTGCTCTCTCTGGGGGTTTGGCCAGCGCTGCTCTGAGTGGAGAACAGCAGGAAATCCTGGAAAGCAGCTGCATTTTCCCAGTGTCGTGGTTGCCCACAGCTGCTGGCCGTGCTGTTGGATGCAGTGGCAGTTCCTCTCTGTGTGGAGGCCCCATCTTCTCAGGAAGAAATGCTCCAGGCTGCAGGAGGACAAGTAGGTGATGTGAATTTTGGGGTCTCAGCGATGCTCTGCGCCCTTTGTGGGAGGAGTTATCTCCATGTCTGCAGCAGTGAARCTTGTGCTGGGAAATGAGAGCAAATTGTGCTGAAGTCAACTGAAGCAGGAGTTGGGAGYTGGTGCCAAATTGCAAGCTGTGGGGCTCTCAATCATTCCTCTGCAGAGAGCAGCCTGTAACAAAGATTCCTTTGCTGTGAGACCCACAGAAAAAATACCAGTTCTCTTGCACTTCTATCAGTTAATGATACAAATCTGCTGATGGCTGGGGGGWTTTCTTTGCTGTGAAAAGAACCTGCTTACGTTGCACAGAGTGTCACGGTTGACTGGCAGGGACCAGGGGTGTGTGTCAGGGATGGAAATGATCCTGGGACATGCATTATTGACGTGTTCCAGGAGCACAGCAGCATTTCCTGTGGGCTTCCAGGTGAGCTGGGAGGAGTTTGGAGCTTGTGGGTTTGCGTTGCCAGACCAGGTGAGGCACTGGGAGAGCCTGGGGGGCTAGGGCAGGGGAAGCAGCTTCACTCCAGGGCAGAAACCTCAGAGCTTAGGGGTGTTTGAAGGTGTGGGTTCCTGTACCTGGCTGCCTTTTCAGTGTGGAGGGCAGAGCTGTTGCATTAATTTTGCTTTCCTTGGTTTCCTCCCACCGGGGGGAAAGGCACGTTTTCAAGAGAGCAGGTGTATATTTTCATAAGCCCCAAGCATTCCTTTGTGGATGAAAGAGTTGTAAAACATCTGAAAGCTATTTTCTTTGACACCGGCTTCTCTGTTTAAAGGATGTGGGGAATGATTCCTTATTCAGGTTGGAGCAGTTGAAGTTGTTACGATGTTCTGATGTAATGGACTGTATGAAACAGRTATTTGGGCCTTTCTAAATGAAAGGCTTTTTGGAACGTGTTTGGAGCTGTGAACTGTTTCTGAACTACAGGGAAACAAATACACAGAAATGCCTCTGAGGCAGAAAGGAGAATTTCTTACAATATCCTGGCAAATGCTTGTTAGTGTTGAGCAGGGCGTGTTTAAAGGGAGTTGGCCCTTTGCTTTTTGGGGTGAGGAACACGTTTGCTGGTGGGATGTGAGAAGTGACATTGTGGAGTCCTCATCCCTGGAAGTGTTCAAAAAACACGTGGGGGTGGCACTTGAGAACAGGATGGGGATGCTGGTTGATCTTAAAGGTTGCACTTGATCATCCTTAAAGGTCTTCTCAAATCTTAATGGTTTGATGGTTGTACTGTGTTGCTATTAAAAATTATGTAAATTACTGATGCTGGTAAATGGTTGAGCTGTTTAGTGGGGGAACAGCACTTCCCTTCACAGGGAAATGTTCTGAAAATTGGATTGATTGGGATCTGTGCAGTGTTTTGGTGGAGTGAGGCAGAACTCACAACACCTGATGTACTCTAGGCTGGTTCTGTTTTCCAGATAAATCCTGGCTGTAATTGTTGTTAAATGCTTGATCCACCAGGTGTGATGGTTTCCATGCCAGAAGTTGATGCCATATTTTATTTTCTTCTTGCTGTTGCTCCCTGCTGCCCCTGAAGTTTTCATCCCTGAGGGGGTGTTGCTGCTAGGGTAGGAATGTGACAGAAGTCAGGCGTTCCAYGAGAAATTTGGGAAGCCTGATAGCCTTAATTAGCATAGCGAGCATATGCTTCCAGTCTGGGGGTCCTGTCCAGAGAATGGGAAGTGGCTGATCTCGAGCAGAAGAGGGGGATCAGTCTGAGGAGCTGACAGGGGGGTTGAATTTCACAGTTGGCAGAGCATCTTGGCCCAGGCTGCTGTGTGCTGTGCAGCTTCCTCTTCCCCCAGCTGCTCAGCCTGGATGGAGCCTGGATCACCTGTGCTCATCCACCCACATGGGATGTGGCACTGGTTTTGTCTCTTGGCTCTGTGAGCCCCCTGACAGTGTGTATTTGTGAACAGCCAGGGTGTCACATGTTCCTTTCCCCCATGGAAGGGGGCATTTATTGGTGTTTTATTGTCCAAGGATTGGTACTTGTTGTCTGCCACAAAGCAGAGAGAGCAAAGGTGTGTTCAGACAGTTCTGTGTGCTCCCCAAGGACGAGCCCTGGGGTCAGGCCAAACCACAGCTGTGTTGCTGCAGACACCAGAGGCCATGGCAGTGCAGAAGGATCATTGCTGGGTTTCATAAGGAGTGTGAGCAGCAGCTCAAGGGAGGGGATTCTGCCCCTCTGCTCTGCTCTCACAACCACACATGGAGTTCTGCTTCCAGTTCTGGGSTTCCCAGCACAGGAAGGACATGGAACTGCTGCAACATGCACAGAGGAGGCCATGGAGATGCTSCAGGGCTGGAGCCCCTCTGCTCTGGAGCCAGGCTGGGAGAGCTGGGGGTGCTCACCTGGAGCAGGGAGAGCTCAGAGCCCCTTGCAGGAGCTAAAGGGGCTCCAGGAGAGCTGGAGAGGGACTGGGGACAAGGGATGGAGGGACAGGACCCAGGGAATGGCTTCCCAGAGCCAGAGGGCAGGGCTGGATGGGATCTTGGGCAGGAATTGTTCCCTGGCAGGGTGGGCAGGCCCTGGCACAGGGTGCCCAGAGCAGCTGGGGCTGCCCCTGCATCCCTGGCAGTGCCCAAGGCCAGGTTGGACACTGGGGCTTGGAGCAGCCTGGCACAGTGGGAGGTGTCCCTGCCCATGGTAAGGGTGGCACTGGGTGGGACTGAAGGACCCTCCCCACCCAAACTCTCCTGGGATTCTGTTCCTTTCTCCTGGTGCAGAGGATTTCCTGCASTGCTGGTGGCCTGGCACTCATGAGGAGCAGTACCAAGGCTTTGGGGTGTGCTTTGGGGGATGTGGGGTGTGTACAGGGATGTTTGTCCTGTCCTGCTGCCCTGGCTGGGGCTGTGATCCAGGGACAAGGAATGCAGGAGTGCAGCTCCCTGTGCAGGGCTGACCCTGCAGTTTTTGGGGGGGAAGAGCTGCTTGAGGCCCTGCTGTGCCCGTGTTGCTGAAGAGCCTGGGCAGTGCCTCGCTGAGGGTGACTTTCCTTTCTGGAAAGAAAAAAAGGCTGCATGAAAAGCAGTTCTGCTCAGAAACACCACGCTCTTGTCGTTCCACTTGGTGCCCAGAGTTACATACTCTGCATGGATTAGGGCAGGGAAGCAGCACAGTGCAGCTGTAGGGGAAGGCACCGTGCAGCACCAGGCGCTCCTCAAACCTTGTTACTCCTTCACATGGGAGGGGGAGCCCTGTTCAAATGGCTGAGCCTGCTAAAAACCCCAACAGCATCTGTTCAGCTCAGTCACTCACTAAAATCAGGCTGGAGGCAGGGTAGGAGTAATTAAATTTACACAGTGCCTTCCAAGGCAGTGTGCACCCCTGAGCAGTCCTACCTGTGCTCTTGTTGGAGGGACAGGATGCTCCTGGATGTGAAGCTTTGCAGTCCAAGGTCACATTTTATATCTTCTCCCTGTGCAGCACCACTGAAACACGAGTTGGGATGGCTGAAGGAGTAAATTAAGGTGTGTGTAACTGAGCTGGGTGATGGGGAATTCATGGAAGTTCTGGGAATGATGGAGGGCTGTCCTAAAGGAGGAAAGGTTTGTCCTGAAGTGTTCAATCAYTGCTGGAATAGCAAAATGTAGCTGAAATTTAAGAAGGGGAGGTGTGATGGCACCTCCTTCTCTCAGGKATGAGGTACAGGAACCAGAGGGGCTGGCTGGGCTCCCACCAGCAGCTTCAAAGTACAAAGAGTTTACCCAAATTCCTGCCTGACCCTTGGTCCAAGTGTGATTTACTCTCATGTATGGCACAGATCCCTCCTGTGCACGCTGGGAGCTGCAGGGTTCCGCTTTCCTGTGAAGGCTCAGCACTTTTTTGTCTTCCTTTGTTCATATGTTGTGTCAGGGGCACGGATTTAATTGAATCATGGACTGATTTGGGTTGGAAGAGACCTGAAAGGTCTGTTCATTGTGACCTCTGTGCTGTGGGCAAGGACCACAGAGCTCAGAGCCCCATCCAGCCTGGAAAATGTGATCCTGGAGTTTGCCTGGCTGAGAGCTCAGCTGTTCTGTGTGTGTGTGTGAGGAGATGAATTGGCAGAGCCAATAAAATAAACTCTGCCAGGCTGGCAGGTCTAGGGACATCCCATTCCATAATTCTGTCCAGCTGCTTGATTGTTCTTCCCCTCACCTGCTTTCCTCCAAGGAGAAGCATCTCCTCTCTCCTTGCTTGGTTTTATTCCCTGTGTCTCAGGTTTTATTCCTGAGGAAAGCTCTTTCCCAGAGCTGCTCTCACCCCTGCAGTGATGATGTAAATATCTGTGGTTTATATCTCTGTGTAGATGCATGCACTGCCATGCTGCATTTGGATGATGCATGACCTTGCAACTTGAGAAGCTGTTCAGTTTCTTGTGGAGATTATTTCAATTACGCACTAATCTTGTCTTAATTTGGAAGGAGATTTTTTTCCATCAGCATAATATTTCACATGTGTGTTAATGTTCCTGAGGCAAATGTTTCTTATATTTGGGCAGGAAATTTACTTTCTCTCTACGAGTAATAGTGAGAACTACACTTTACACCCCATTTTCTTGTGTTTCTTACTGTTCTTGCAGCTACTTATTTCTTTCAGTGTTTTTATGAATAAAGGTAACATTAATGTCAAAATATTGTTGGGGAAACTCTCTGTTGTGTCTTCTGTGATTCAAGATCTGTGCAAGACAGTCCCTCCTTTGCTATGGGGAGCAGTTTTACGAGGTTGTGCAGTGTGGGGAATTTGATTTATCTGCTTTAGGGTGTGCAGATAGAATAAAACCTGGGCTTAGAGCTCTTAGCAGTAAGAAAACTGAGGTGTGTGTGCTGAGCTCAGCTCATGGTTTGCTGGATTGAACATCTTGGGGGGTGATCCCTCCTCTCCATCCTTCTTCTCTCCTTGACAAATGATGGCTGCAGCAGTAGCTTTGTGACACAGCCGCTGCTTTTAAATTATGGCTTGATAGACACAGAAATTAACAGCACAAAGGTCTTAAGTCTGTTCTCTATACAGCTTTGTGGTGTTGATGTGGTAATTGCAAACTGCAGTTAAAATAACTGGCCAACTTGACACGGAGGAAATTGATTCAGAGCTTCAATCTTTGTGCCTCCATGCACTGTTAACTTTGCTCTTCAGCTCCTGGCTGAGACAATCTCAYCTCCAGGCTCCCAGCCAGACCTGCCAAGGAGGGGAAGAGCACTGCACAGGGCATCCTCAGTGCAGCCAGAGCAGGAATTGTCCTGCAYTGGCATCAAAGTCACCCCTTCAGCCACGGGCATCTTCCTAAGAGAATTCCCATCTGTGGGACTTCTTGCATTTTTGGGAGTCACAGCCTGACTGGSAAGTGACAAAAATTTTAGACCTCGTGGGCTTTCTGGGGCTGGGGATTCTGGTTCACGTTTGTATTGGGAGTTTAGGGCCTGGGCTGGGTCTCAAAGTGTGGGATTGGGACCTCCGTGGTGCCCACTGAAACACTCCCTGTGCTGTGCACAGGAGCAGTGGTTGGRAAGTGATAAAAGGTGATGAGGAACGGGGAAAACCTCTGAAACAGAGGGCACCTGCACAGCAGGTTTAATGGTTTTGTCAAAAGAGCAGTGGAACTGCTTAAAGAAGAGTGCAGGGTAATTTAAAAGAAGAAACGGTGGGAAGTGTCTGAAACTGTAACCTGAAATCACAGAATCAGCAGGTTTGGAAAACCCCTTCAAGATTATCACCCCTAAACCATGTCCCTATAAGCCACACCCAGACACCTCTCACACCCTCCCAGGCGGGGTGGCAAGAATGAGGTGCTTTAGAACCTGGTTCAGCAGGAGAAAACCTGGTGGCAGATGTTGTGAAACTGAGAGGAAACACTGAAATGTGAGCAGAACCCCTGTTTGGTTGGAGAGGGTGAGATGGAATGTGCACAGGGACAGGTGGGACTTCAGTCCAGGAGTGAGGAACCTGCAATGCTCCAGCTGCTGCCAGGAGCAGCTCCCTGAGGAGCCCTGGGAAGGTCAGGGGTGTGATTTCTGTAGCTGCTGCCAGAGCCCTCCTTGCACTGACCATTCTACAACTTGTCTGTAGGAGGCAGAGCCCAGAATCCATGGCTTGGCATCCAAAGGGGGGAGCAGGAACCACGAGGAGGAGACAGTGGAGGAGTGACAAATGGCTCCTGGAGCAGTTCAGGAGTGTGGGATGAAAGCACAGAGCCATGGGCTCGTGTCAGTAGCAGGGCAGCTGGGTGAAGCTGGGAGGGCCTGGAGGTGGCTGGTGCATGGAAACAGCAAAAGGGGGAAGAATCAATGTCACTTCTCCAGTGGGAAGCTGATGCAATTACTGGAGCCTTTGAAAGGATCAGCTTGGAGGGTGTCAAGGAGCACAGGGGAACAGGAACAAAGGTGCCTGCAGTGACAAAAGGTGACTGTGAAAAGTAGGAAATGAGAGTCAGCCCTCACAGTGCAGGGGAGTTGGGAGCAGACCTGCGCTGCTCTGCTGCTCCTTGTGCATTTGGATAAAAAGGAGGGTATTGGGATGTTGATGATCACCAGTCAAGGAGGAGAGATGAGAGGAGCTGCAAAAGGGCCTTGGAGTATTGAGTGGCTGGATAATAAAAAGGCAGATGAGATTCACTCCAGATAAATGTGGAGTGATGTACGSAGGGATCCTCATTTTCATATGAAGCCTGGGCTCTGAGCTGACTGTTATGAATCAGGAGTGAGATCTCTGTTAAAATTGTAGGGATTGCTGTGAGATGTCAGCTGGGTGCTTGGCAGCTGCCAGAAAGCTGGCTGGAGGGGTAGGAGTTATTAGGAAAGGAATGGAAAACAGAAGGGAGCATTCTGTGGCCACATAAATCCAGGCAGTGCCTGGATCTCTGCACAGCCATCRCCCTCCCAGCCTGGAGAGCAGTGATGGAAGAGGTTCAGGCACTGCTGAAAGGCAGCATCTGGACTCAGAATGGAGGCAGTGCAGCACAGCTCACTGGGAATGTGTTCCTGTCAGTCTGGAAGGGAGCAGGGGCACAGCTCTGTGCTGGTTTGAGTGCTGTGGGGAGTAGAGAATTGGGTTATTTTCAGGGAGTGCAGAGCTTGGGTTGTGCACACCCCATGAGGGCCAGGAGAGAGCCAAGGAGTGAAAACTCTTCCTGTGCATGTGGAAAGTGGTCAAGTGCAGCTATTCCCTGTGGTCAAAGCCCTTTAAGCTGCAGGGTTTGAAGTCTTTAGGAGCCCTGGGCAGTCAGGAGCACAGGCTTGGTCTGACTGAGGGACTCTTGGGCACTGCTGCAGGCTGCAAGGAAAGGCTGCAGAGATCTCTGGTGTGACCTGACATCTTTGCAAAGATCCAGATGGAAATCAGTTTTAGCCAGGTGTTCAACCCAGTGGAGTTCCTGGGGGCTTTAATGTTAGACACAACTTGTGAAAGTAAAAGTAACTCACCTGAGTTAATTACCTKTCACTCTTAGCTCTGGTGCARCTSTGTCCWACCTGGCTTATTTTTAGGCTGGAGSTTAAATCACCTAGAATTAGTGACAAAGGGCTTCCATTCTTGCAGAGGACAAGGAATCCTGGATTGGAAGTTACTTGGAATCTTCAGAAAAAAAAAAACCATTTCAAAACACTGTGATCCCCACCCTTCCCTTCTCCCAGGCTGCACAGCATGGTTTCATTTTGAACACAGTTTTTCATTTAGAAACAAACAAAAAATAATGGTAAAAAAGTTCCTTTGCTTTYCACAGCTTTCCTGACTTGCTTTCTCCTTCTGACACTTGCTCTTAAACATATTCCTTATCTGACTGTAAGATTTATCTGTTGGCAAGAAGAACAGCAGAAGGAAAGGACCCAGCCCATGAGTTCTTACTCTGATTGTGCTGGAGACAAAGAATTCTTGATGTCTGTATARAACAGAAATTTATTCATGGTTTGCGAAGAGTAAAAAGCTCCTTTTGAGCGTGGCAGAGCACTGTGCTAAAGCTGTGTAAGTTGATAAAATAATCATGGGGATGAATTATGTATTKCCACTTTGGAAGATGTCTTACAGGTTTTAGCAAGGCAGGACACAGCAGAGGTGAATGAGAGCCTCTCCTGGGCACTGGGAAGCTGCTCATATTCCTTCCAGGCCGGGCAGGGGGAGATGGCTGCTCACTGGAATGTGCTCCAGCACCACAAGCAGCACTTCCACTGTGATGGGGCTCAGCAGGGCACTGCAGGGAGCCTCTTCCTGCACTACAATTTATACAGTGACCCCTCTTGATGAGGAAAACAARCCCAAAAACACCACCAAGAGACACCAAAAAACAGGGGTGTGTGTTAATGGTGAGAAGGATTGGCCATGAAACACCATCTTGTGTGAGGACAGCAGAACTGTGTTGTGTTTCTCAGCTGGGTTGCAGGTGACTGATGGAAATAAAAGCTTGGCAGCACCTAAGATTTATTTCCACTGGAGATTCTGGCTTTAGATCCTAGTGTTGTTCAAGGWTTTTTATGGGTTTAACYATTTTAAATTATATTTAATATTTTATATTTCTGTGATTTTATGGGTTTCATTGGAATGGCTCACATTGACCACAGATTTTGTTTGACTCACAAGTGCCTCGGTATGGAAATGTGACTTGGAAGGTCTAAAATGTCAGAGATTTATTAAAAGCAAGTTTAGCCTGGTTAGTTGTTAAATACACACTGCTTGAGTGCAAAGGACAACGAGGTCTGAAAACCTGGGAAGCATTGAGAATGTAGCTCAAAGAACCAGCAGTAATATTTACTGTCCTCCTGAGGAGTGCCTTCCCTCTGGGGAGTTTTCCTGGGGTTCCTGCTTGGTTTAGTTAATCCCCATGAAGTGATGCAAGGCAATGTGGCTGGAACAGGTAGCAAAGAGTGGGTTTTTGCTTCCCAAAATCCCTTGGAATGCTGTGGTACTGCTGGCTTGGCTAATTAATGAAGTGAACGTGGGATGTCCTCCAGGGATCCTTCACTCTACAGCAGCACTATCAAGTTTTGTAGGTTTTTGTTTTTTTGTTTCAGACTCTCCTAATAAAATCATCAAGCATCTCATGAAAAACTCCTTTAAAATTTGTTCTTGTGAATAACCTTCTATATTTGGAATATCGTAAAAAAAAACCAAAAACCCAACAAAACAAAGAGCGAGATGCTGAAATGAATATTTTATTTCTGTTGGAAAGGAAGAACACAATTGTGCCACGGTTTCTGTGCCTAAATCATCGTCAGCTCTGCAGTGCTGCTGCCTTCCCCTGCAGCAAGGCACAGTGCTGGGGGATTAGAAAGTTTAATATAAAAAAATGCTGGGGTGCTGCTGGTGGAGCATCACCTGCATGATAACCTCTGGGAGCTTCTGCTCTGAATCTTTTACTGATAAAATACATGGGGGGAATAAAAACTTGGGTGTGTGGCCATGAGATGTGTCCAGGAATGACAGGGGGCTGTTCCAGGAGAAGGGGGAGCAGTTCAAGAAGGGTTTTGTACCAAAGGGTTGGGGAATAAAAGATGAGATGGGAGACAAGGCAGATTATTGCATGAATAAGATTCTCCACTCTCTTTACTGCTGCCAGTGAAATCCCACTCTGAGCTTCAGAACAGAAGGAAAGGGTTTTCTAAATATTTTTTCCTGCCCTTGTTTATTTTACTTTGCTCATCCTGGAAAATGAAAGGTGGGACTTGCAAGCTGCTGAGTGGTGTCCCTGAAAAGTGGGAGGATTTAATTCTTGAGATGCCAAGTAAAATCTCCCCCATTCTTCACTGAAAACTGTTCATCTTACACGACCTGGCTTTGGAGAAGAGTCTCAGCAGCCAACAGCCTGGGTGAATAAAATAAATAAACTGTTAAACAAAAAATAAAAAAAACAAAAAACCCTCTCCTGTTACAACTTTTTTAATTCAGTGGTTACAGGCTGAATCAACAAGCTGTAATAAAAATCTGTGCCCAATTTCCCAGCGTGTGCTGGGCACAGAATCTATCTCATCTTCACAGAATCGCTGCCCAAACGTCTTCTTTAGAAGCAAGTAGCAATTAACTTGTCAGCAAAGAAGATAGATGGAGCTGATTAGGAAGGCTGCTTTTATTGTGGCACTGTGTAATTATGGAGTTCAAATTGAGATGTRGATACATACCTGTGTGTTTGGAGTTGTAAAAAATTTGGGTGGCACTGACCAAAACAGGGCTTAGGGTTCGTGTTCTCTCTGGATTCCTGGTGTGTTTTTAACTGAGAGTTTTCTGCCTTTTTTTACCCCAAATTGGGACATTGTTCTAAACATTTCTCTTGTGGAGAGCAGTGCTTGAGCCACCACAGAGATATTTAAGTGACATTGAGATACCTGGAATGGGAATCTCCTCTGTGGGCTGCAGCTGGATGGAGARCAAGGAAATCAGCAGCTCCTAACAAAGCCCCTTCAGAATGGAACGACTGAGGGGTTTGTCCTATTTTCAGGTTGTGAGTTTAAGTACTTTGTGTATGTGGAACAGAAATCAGTAAAAAAAAAACTGTGTGGGTAGAAAGTTTTAATAATTTAGATCAACCTGGTACCAATCTTGGGCTCTGGGCTGCTTTCTGACTGGGTGGGTTTATCCAGATTTAGTCTCAGCCTTGCAGCAGGTGTGGAAGATCAGCACAGCATCAAATTTGTTTTACCTGGGGTGAAGGGAGGGGAAGGGACTGCTGCTGCCGTGGATGTGGATGTTGGCAGGCAATAACAAAACTTTTGGTTGCAGTCTCAATGCACTGAATTTGAGTTGTCAGTTTGGGCTTGAGGCTTTGGTTTTTTACTCCTTAAGTAGGTGGGTTTGGGTAGTCAAGGTAAAACTGAGTTTTTGTCCTTGAAAAAATGTTTAGGGTTTTTTTGTTGTTGTTTTGTTTTAGTCTGGGGTTTTTTGTTGTGGGGTTTTTGTGTGCTTTTTTGAGGAGTTTTGAGTTTTCTTTGTTTGAGTTGGTGTGTTTTTTGTTTGATTTTGTTTTGTTTTTTGGGGTTTTTTTTGGGGGGTTTATTTTGGGGTTTTTTTTCCTTCAGGCATTAATGCCTCTTCACTCAAGGCAGCAGTGCTCCTGCAGTCCAGCTCCTTCCTATTTCAGATAGGAGCTGCTGCTCATTAAACCTGTGCTGGGAGTGCAGTTTTGGCTTTGCAGCCCTGTGATACATGCTCACAAGAAATCTGTATCATTTCATAAATGCATGTATGGAGTGAAATCTCGATTTTATTCCCTCCCTCAGCTGCTTTGCAGGTCTTGGCAGAGCAGCACTTGCACATATTTCAGCTCCTGCAGCATCAGTGGAAATTAATTTCTGCTCAAGTCCATGCCCCAGAAAATGCTTGTCTTCACCAAACTCTTGTGAAGATGTTTAAATTTCTGAAAAAAAACCAAAAAATGCTCTTTTGCAGGAATTAATTCAGATACTCATGGATATCTTCCATTCACATTGTTCTAATGGTGAAAGCAGAGGTAGTTATTAAAATAAATAATTTTTTATTGAACTCGTGTCTGTTGAAGAGGCCCAAACCATTTTCCATAGATTCAAAATCTTTATTTTCTGTCACCTCTGTTCTCTTGGCACACTGCTTTTCACGGGAACCAAACTGGATAAAGGCAGGTAAAATAATGGAGAGCAGGACAGGTGTAAAGGACCTTGAGCTTTGCTTCTTGCTGGCTGTGAAGAGATAAAATGGATTAACCTTCCTCCTTTGTGCTCTCTCACAGGTGCAGGTCTGGGCAGGGATGTTGGGGTTGGTTTTCCCCTGTTTCTGTTCAGTCCTTTCTTTCTTTCAGGGGAGATTTCTGGGTGTTCCTTGCTCAGGCAGTGCCTGTGTGCTGCCCTGCTGCTGTTGGTGTAGGGACAGTGCTCCTGCAGAGTCTGAGCACTCTGAAATCACACAATCACCTTTTCTTGAGGTGCTGCTTCCTCTAAACAAGGATTGCTGAGGTTTGGCTGGGTGAAGTCGCCCCAAATCAGTGGCATCTGTTGGGAAATTACTCTCATGGTGTCCCCCTTCCTTCCTGGTAAAGGCACGTTCTGCTGAGGTGGAGAAGGAATTCTGACATTTGCTGGCTCAATAGAATGGATTTTTTAATGCTCTTTGCGTGAGGCAGAGGTACAATGGAACATTTCTTTCTTCAGGAGATCAAATTCCAGTTTGCATTTAAGTGGTCTGCTGTGTCCAACAAATCTGGATTAAAGCAGTTCTGCTCCAGGGACCTCTAGAGAGCTGAGAGTTTGTGGAGAAAGGCATTTGCTGGCTCCCCTGAGATGTTTTCCCTGGGATTGGATACTGTGCAGGAGGGAGCACTCAGGAGAGGTGGGTGTGGGCAGGGCAGGCTCTCAGGGAACACATCCATGTGCTCCTTTTTGCTTTGATTTTGGGTCTGTCTGAGCAGTTCAGGGTGGGGGTTTGGGCACAGCAAACCTCTGCTGTGATCCAAAGCTTTCTGGAGTCAGCACACACCAGCTGCCATACCCTGTTGGTGCCTCTTCAAAACGATGTGAAGCCTTAAAAACATCAACTCAGAGGTAAAAACGGATCTGTTGGAGGGATGGAAACCTGTAGCTGGGTACTGCAGGACCCATTTCTGTGCTGTCAGCTCTCATTTCTTCTGTGAACATAAATTTCAAGCCATGAGTTCATTTATTTTATGCTCTCCAATCCCTTGAACAGTTTCTGAAGCTGAGTGGGTGCCTGTTCCTGCAGCCCCATCCTCCTGCATGCCAGGGAAAGGCTTTGCAGGGAGGTTTGGTGTGAGCACCCAGGCGAGGGCACACATTCCAAAGGACACCACATTGAGCAGAACACTGGGGGCAGTGCTGGTGTCTGAACAGCCTCACTCGAGGTGCTGCAGCACATTTATAAATCCACGTACTAGCTAGAAAAATATTGGCTTTGATACCTGTTTCCTTGATTCTGTTCTAAATGCCTGTGAGGAATTTTTAATTGCATGAACTGCCAGTGTTCCCTTTTTACCTACAGGGAGGTACCTGGATTATACTGATGGTCAATACAGCCTTTTTTTTTTTTTTTTTTTATGCCTGCTCTAAGGTCTTCAATTTTAAAAAAGCTTAAATTCTCCCTGTGGTAGTTTGATACCTGCTGAAGAATCTGGTTGATGTCACTGATTTKAGTGTTGCTTTTGCTCCAAGAATATCTTAGAAGTATCTGTTTCCTCTGTAATGTGATTCCATAKAAAATGAACCAGAGACTGAATAAAACTCCGGTGGTTGGAGTGACTGGGCCCTGTTGTAATCAAATGCTGAAAGAACTCAAAACAGGAGAATGAAGTGTCGCTATTCTTCAGCTCTCTGTGCAGAAGAAATTCACTTTCTGGCGTTAATCTTCCTTAGACTTTGGAGCTACAGTTCACACATACAATAGAGAAATAGAGATTGGGACATTACATGAATGGTTAGGATGAAAAGTGATAGAAATTGAGGATTAGTGGGTTTTTAAAATGACTTTAAAAAYACTTGTGTTGATATTTGGGATGTACTTGTCAGCGCTGATGGGCTCAGATTTCAAATGCTGAAATTASTTGGAAAAGAATTTAAATCTCCCAYGGAAATAAATGTAAGTGCTTTCAGTTTGAAGTCCAAGCAAATCTGTAATTTTCCCAGCCAAGAGCCAGACCAAAGCTGTGTATATGAAAAGAGAAACATAATTAAGAGATGTAAGCTCAATGGTAATCTTCTTGTCCAAAATGCATTTATAATCAYACTGTAGTTGGAACGAGGATGAAGTTATGGAAAGTTCAGCAATGAAACCAGAGTTGTTTGCTTTTGTCCTCAGCTCAGAATTGTCTGCCTTAGCAGACAGAATCGTGCTTGGGGTCTTTTTATGCATATTTAAAAAAAAAAATCCAAAAAAAGCCAAACTGATSAGCATTTGTAAGAGAGGATCTGTGCTGGAGGAGCAGCTCCTTGGAAGTGGTGCTGAGTTGAAGCCTGGCACTGCCAGGGCTGGGGCACAGCCATGAAATGATGCCCAGAGATGKGATGCAGGGATGAGAACACTGCTCAGAGGAGGGGATGCAGGAGTGCTCAGCTCTTCCTTGCTTTGCTGAGGCTCTGAAAGGAGGATCCTTGTGTGAGGAGTGAGCAGGGCTGGTAAAACAGAGCAGTGCAAGGCTTCCTTGGAGCCAGAATGGARATGAAAGTGAGCAGCACTGGAGATAGAAAGGAAACAGGGAATTGCTGATGGAACAGCCTCGGTGAGTGTGGATTGTGCTGGAATCAGTGCAGGCTGCACCATGGAATGGGGTGAGACCTGAGCTGCTTGTGCATCACCTGCCCTGAGGTGTGACCTGGCTTTAGGGCATCCAGCAGTGGCTTCAGTTTGCTTCTCAAGCTTTGGAAAAGGAAGGGAGCATGGGGATCACAGGATCCCAGGCTGGGTGAGGAACCCCAGTGTGCAGCTGGTGTCACTCCGTGCTGCAGCAGGGCCATGGCAGAGCCCAGGGCACAGCATTGTGTGCACACAGCTCTGCAGCAGCCGCAGGGAGGAGAGCCCAGAGCCTGTGTGCACAATGTGCTCAGGGCAGGGCAGGCAGAGATGTTCTCCTCCTCCAGAGGTGTTTCCTTCCTCGAGCCCTTCCTGCCCTCTTGCCTCTTTGTGTTGAAAATTTGGACCTGTCCCACTGGAGTGAGACAACCACAGATTTTATAGCACTAAACAGAGGAGCTAAAAGCAAATAGCCCTTTTGTCTCCTCTAAGAAAATGCAAGAGTAAATTTGGTTTTGTCCTCTTTTTGAGCACATTACCTTGGTTTAATTTGGCAGCGTGGCCATAACTTTGTTACCCTTACAGGCCAGCATCTGTCTCACTTCTGTGCTTTTATTTTTAAWTTTTTTTTTGCCCCTTTTGTTGCTGTTCTGAAAGCTTTCAAGCTGGTTTGGGCTGCTCTTTGCCAGCTCAATGCCAGGTGTCCCCCTCTGCCAGGGCCCACTCACTGCCCTGCTGTGATAAGGCTCTTGTTTTGTGTCTCACCTGGGGCACAGGCAGAGATGCCCTCARGTTCCTGGCCATGCCAGGCTGGGAAGCAATGAAGGAATTTCAAAGCCAAAGCTGGTTTTCTCTCTCAGTGCTTTGTGGGTATGAGCATGCRAAAGGGAATTGGCAGTAGCTGGAACTTCTTAACAAAGAGCAGTTATTTGCATCRAGCTTCTAAATCTAAATTTAAAGAGAGCCTTCCCCCCAAAAAAGGCCCAAATTAGCTTTTATTAATGAAGGTAAAATGAGTATCTTTGCATCTGAATTCAGGCTTTCAAATAAGCCCTCACACTGGAGACATGGTTC
>CADDXX010000749.1:297158-331228 GCA_902810485.1 Alauda arvensis
GACCTGCTTGGTTGGGTGTTTGATATCTGCATGCCACAACTTGAACCGTGGTCATGAAAAACAGGTTTGCCTTAACAAAATTGAAAAGAACAATGAAGTTAATTGAAGTTAATTGAAGTTGTGAGTAAGTGGCAGCAGCAGGCTGAGAGCCAGGCTCAGAAGGGGCTGCTGGTGCCCTCTTTGTTCTGCACCCAGGTTTAGTCAAACCAGTACAGTTCAGAGTTGTTGTGTGCTCCCAGCTTGGGGTCTGGCTTTGTGTCAGTGCCACTGATCTTCTGAGCTGCTTCCAGCACCTTCCCATGCAACTACTGTGCTTATGGACCATGTTTCCAGGTGATGTTCTCCACCTGGCCTTCAGGTCAGAGTTGAGCTGATATTCCTGCACTGGGAGTGCCTCTGGGGACACTTGGACACATCTGAATAAAGCCCTTCTTCATTCTCTGAATAAAGCCCTGCTAACTCAGCACAATGTCTGCTGTCGGTAGCAGCTCAGTGGTTTATGAAAGGTGCCCACAAATAACTGAAGTTCACCTTCTTTTTAGACTGAGTGAAAACCTTTCCTTTTCTTTATTGGCTCTGATGGGAGCTGAGAGACCCAGCCCTGGCATGTGGGTGGCTCCTGAGAGCCCTGCACTGCTCTGTGCCCTGCTCAAGTTGGGCAGCTCATAAATTATTCTCTAAAGGTCTGTTGATGTAGGAGAGTGCAGTGGGAGTTTAATGGAATTGCTGCTGTTCCCAAATATCCTTTGGAGGCCACAGGTGAGCTCTGTTCAAGAGCAGGGCAGTGGAACTGAGCTCTGCTGTGAGCCTGAGTGCAAATTGGCATCACCTTGCACCAAAACTGAAGGGGAGACAATCCAATTGACAGTTCTGCTGAAATGGTTGACTCACCTTTTGTATTAGGAGGAATATAAACGTGATTTTGGGTGCTGAGGAGAGTGTCTTGGGGGCCAGACCCTTGCTATGCCAAACAGTGAAGCACACACTGGTTTTTCAGCTTTGTCCCTGAGGTGGAGTGAGTTACTGGTGGTTACTGGAGTCTGCTGGGAGCTGGGCTCTGAGTGTGGCACTTGTCAAAGTCCTTTCAGCAGGCCAAAGTTTGAGTTAAGTTTCTAATAGGCTCATTTAGGGCTTGAGGGTGTTTTGAAGCAAATTAAAATTCCCTAATCAGCCTGTCATTGTTGTTGGTGTGCCTGGGGATGGCGTGAGGGCTCCCAGGTGAGGGAGGCATGTGCAGGAATCCTCTCAAAAATAAAAACKGGGATGTAATTAAGGACCAGGCCAGTGCCTTGCTTTGTCACTGACACCTGRAGGAAATGCAATAGCAGAGAAGGGAGCACCTTCAGGCTCGTGGTGGGGAGTTCTCTTTGCCTTTAAACTTCCCCTAAACCTGAGGGTGTGTTTCATACTCGTTCAGATCTCTGAGGTCCCTTCCAACCCAAACTATCCCATGGTGAAAGGATTTCCTGCTTTTTGAGGGCATCTGGAAAGCCCCAGATCTGTACTGGGGAAGGAAATATTTCTCAGTTCAGGAAATACTTCTCAGCACAGGGCTTGTTGGCATACCCAGTGAATGGTCTTGAAATTCRTGAAGCTTTGAACTTAATTTTGATGGAGAGGTTGGTTGTAAATAACAAAAAGTGCCAGGGATCCTTCTGCCTTGCAGACAGTGAGATGGTGGCTATTCACATTCACAGTCTGGATCTCCTGAGCCTGTAGAGGGTGCTTATTTATAAAGAGTTGTGAGAGCATTTGAAGGGTTTGTGACTAAAAGTCAGCTTTCAATTAGTTTTAAGTTGCRACCACTGATGTTATCAAAGCTGAGCATATGAAAGGTGTTGATGTTTGCAGAGGAGAAATTGGCTTCCTCTAAGGAAGGAGCAGCCTGGTGCCTGTTTTATCAGGGAGTTCAGACCCTGGGAATTCTAACTAATGCCTGAGCATTGCTACTTCTGTGTCCCCAAAAGGCTGCTTGTGCTGGAATTCCTGAAACGGATGAGAAATGGGGTACAATTGTTCTGTTGAACCAGAGAAAGAGCAAATGGACCTGCATGGACTTGGGGTGTCATGAAGCTCAGAGGAACTCTCCTCTTGTGGTGCTTTTTCTTGTGCTGTAACAAATAGTGGGTGTTGTTGCTTGTTGTTTTTATTTTTAATGTCTACCTGCTCAACAAGAAGCTGGTCCTTTGTGAAAACACCTGCAGACTTTTGCTCTAAGGGCCAGGCTTTTAAAGCTCACCCGCTGTAAATAACTTGTGCTTGGATGGGAAATATTTTAACTGATGATTTATCAATCACATCAGAGCTGTTATGTATTGAAGAAAATAAACCAGGGCTTGCCATGCACAGGTAAAGGGGAGGCTGCCTCAGTCCTTTATGCTGCTGGGCTTCCCCCCCTGAGAAAGCCCCACAGGCTTTGGAGAACTCTCCCCATAAATATCCCCAGGAGGTCTCTTGGTTTAGATTTCTCCTTTTAAATATTCTCCTTTGGTTTGCCACCTGCAGGAGGGCTGGGCTATAAATAGCACAGGTAGTAACTCATTTGTTTTTCTTCTCRCTTGGCTTGTGAAATGCTGATTTGCTTGTACTTGCATTTTTTTTTTTGTGCTATTCTTTACCTTCCAAACCAGTGGCTTTCATCCAAACTCTCAATTAATGCTCTTTGTTCTGCCYATTCCTCTCACTTCCACAAATAGGRCTTTTTTTTTCCCTTTGGCACTTCACTGCTGTAGAATTTTACAGAATTGCAAGGTGTGTTCCATTGCATGGGTGTTACTTTAATGGGGGAGAGTCTGTCTTAAACTGGGGTTTGAGAGGCACTTTTAGGTTTGGTGTGGGTCAAATATAAACCTGTTAAAATTGAAAGTACAACTCATGGCAGAACCCATTCTTCTCTTTAGTAGTAGTGTGAAACTAAGTTCAGAGAAAAAATTAGATTTGTAATTTCCCTAATTTGACAATTATATATATTTTTCCCTTGAATTCAGTGCCATTTCAGTGATCTGCCTACCTGGCCTCAAAACAAAAAGGTTTCTTTTCCTTTGCTCTCCAAGTAGCCAATGTTATTTTGTCAGGTGTTACCCTGAGGAAGCTCACAGGGATTGGGCACACATGAGGATTGAACCTGGATTCCAAGGCTGCTGATTAAGTACTGGCAGAAATACCAAAAGCAAAATCATTTCTTGGACTTCTTGTCCTGAACTTGGCAATGCCCATTGGAGTTAAAAGCTGTAACATGCTATTATCCTGACAAATTTTCTGAGAAAACCTGGGAATGATACCATGGGGCTTGGCAAGTGAATTATCAAATGGCTGCAKTGCTCAGCTGGTGATGGATCTGTGGCACGTAGCCACAGTTCCATGAAGTAACTCAAGAGATGCTTTGTGCTCCTCTGCTCAATGGTTTTTTACTATTTTATGAAAAGTTGTTAGTGAATGAAATCTCTTACATCTCACTGAAAGACTGACAAATGACAGTGAAATGTAAAAGAGCCTGTTGCCTTTCTGTTCTTTCAAAATCAAAGTGGGGTTTTTTTGCACAAGGTTTACATCTTCTTTTCTTCTTTAATACAAGTGATTACTGTGCCAGTAATTCATTGCAGAGGACGATGTGAGGCTCCCTGGCTGCATGGATTTGTAATCTTAGTGAATTCAGTAAGCAAATCAATGAAATTGCAATGTGAACGAGGACAGGGAAATGAGGAAAACGCTCCTCTCACACGTGGCAGTGTGGTTCTGTCGTGTGCTGCTTGGGTTGTTCCTGCCAAAATCAAGGCTCTCTCTGCAGAGAACACCAGGATTGCTAATGGAGCACAACACTTTTGGGTTTCAAGTGCCAGGAGATGAGGAAAATGAGGGAAAACAATGAAGTGCTTTACGTTCTGCTATTTCATTTAAGTACCATTTTCTTTKGTGTAATTGCCTTGGCCCAGCCATATGAAAATGACCATCTCGTGTTTATGCCCTCCTTAAAAATGTCATTCCCCTTTTTTTGTTGTTTTGTTTTTAAARGAGAGCATTTGGCTTCTTAAAAGCTTGAGTATTTGACATTTCATTATTCCTTCCATTTATCCCTGGAATAAATCAGACAAATTTCAGCAGTTCAAGAGAGATGGGAACCTCCTGTAATCAGCACACACAAACAGAAAGTGTGTGGTGGAGGAGCAGTGCCAGCTCTGGATTCTTAAATCTGCTACCTCCTACTSCAGTTTTCATGTATTTATTTTATTCCTTTCCTTGTGGCAGTGGCCTGTGTTAATTGTGGCCTCTCTTAATTAAAACCATTGGAGCAATGGTGTCTTTMTTGGTGGGAACTCTGAGCCAAGGACACAGGCAGGACAGATCAGATCCTACAGAATTTTTCCAGCTGCTTTCCCAAATAAAGTTAAAACAATGAAAATAAATTCCCCAAACTTTTGGATTTGTTTTCACTGGCAGCTTAACAAACCATATTTTGGGTGATTTGGGGGKKTTTTTTGTTCCAAAACAGCCAACTCTCTCAATAGGTACATAATTATCTAAAGAGCTTTTCTTGTTGGGCTCAACCTCAACAAATGTTTGTGTGTGCCAAACCAGATCACAGCTCCTGATCCAGGAGTTGGAGATATTTCTGTTAATTATTTCCCCTTCTTATGGCTTTGGACTTTTCCATCTGTGATCATGGTCTCTGCTCTTGGGCTTTGGGCCCTGCTGGGATTCATTCCCTGACACGACAGAGCTGCMTCTTTGGTCTGGTCTGTGTCTTTCCTTGCACTGGGCATCCAGGGGTTTGTTGGCCAGGCCAACATTTAATTTGTCATTTGTGTGCTCTCTGTTCTTGACCACAGGGAACAGAAATAAATATGAGTCACACTCCTCTTTTTGAACCTCGGGATCAGCTCCCAGAGTGCCAGGCTTATTAACACACTGTGAGAAGTTAGCAGCTTTCATATGGAATAGAGAAATGGGTTTGCTTTGGGGTTTTTTATTTTTAGTTTTCAGAATTAAGGGTTTAATGTAATCTTAGAGCAGGCAGGATGATGTACAAACTGTCTCTTTCTGGGGAGAGAAGTCAGGACCTGTGTGGCTTTCTAGCTTTTGGGTGTTGCTGGGTTTTGATTATTGAGAAGGATTTTTGTACTTTGTTTTTGTGGGGGTTTTTTGTTTGGTTGGTTTGGTTTTTTAGGGTGTTGTTGCTGATTTGTTTTAGGGGTTTTTTTAGTGGATTTTTTTTTTTAAGTGGACTGCTATTTTGAATCCCCCCTCTCAGACCAGCAGACATAATGTTAAAATTTGGGGTGTTTTTAAATGTTCTGATGCATAAGTGAAGATGAAATCACACACCCCACCTGTTTTCTGTGGTGTTAGAAAACCACAGCTAATAATTTCCTTTTCTGGATGCCACATCCAGCCTTTCCAGCAGATCTCTGGGACAGAGGGCAGCTCCACCCCAAACCCTGTGTGCAGCTCCCAGTGCTGAGCTAACATCCCRTTTTCAGCCTGATCCTGTGTCAGCRCTCTCRGCYTCCCTTTGGAATGTGACATTWGGAAGGACAGGCAGCAGGGAGCCTGGAGGGGTGACAGGGCAGCAGCCCCCAGTGACAGCTTTGTGCTGGAGGGATGTGAAGATCCCTTCTGTGAGAGATTGGCAGGTGCTCTCAGGCAAGTCCAGGGTGATAAATAATCCCTGACAGGATGCTGCCTGATGCTTGGTGGTCCTTTCTTCAGCTCTCCCTGGAGCAGAAACGTGCAGACTTTCCTTTCCCCRTGTCATTTCCACTGGAGTTCTTGTGGAAAAAAAATTCCAAGAGTTGTCTGGGTTTTGGGCCTCTTTCCCTTTGTTGTGTTTTGTGTGTCTTCAGAAGCCCCAGGTCCCTCCCTGCCTCCACTTGTCCTTATGAGAGGTGGAAAAGTTTGCTCTCTTGGGGGAAGGTGTGCTCACTTTTGGGGTGATTTTTATGTGTGTGGGACAGGGGAGGAATGCTCTGCTTCTTGCAGTCTCCTCTGAAAGAGTCTCAGCCTTTCAAGGGGAGGAACTGGAAGGGAAGAGTCAGGAACAATCTCAGCTTTATTCATGCCCTTGGATTCTTCACTTCTGTACCTAAACCCACCCAGAGACGCCAGTTGACGGTTTATTTCTTTTGAGATAACTTTAAATTATAGTGAGTGGTTGTTTTTTTATTGCCCGCGCTTGGAAGAAGGAATTAGAGTTTTTGGGTTGTAGTTTGAAGATGTTTATTTTAAAGTTTTTATTTCTAAATTTTGTGAAGCTAACGTGGTGTTTACAGGCAGTTGAAAAGTTGAATTTTGCCTGCCCCCGGAACAGTACTTTGGTTTTATAATTTAAATTACGCTAATATTGTTTTTTTTTTTTTTTAATTTAATAATTAAAATTTAAGTTACACAGTGAAATTACACTTTTATTTAATCTTAAAAACTTAACACTTTTTGTAAAAGGAAAAAGGAAGAGAAGAACAGGAAAATGTGACTTTATCACATTGATTTGCTTCTATATTGGCTTAATAGTAAGAATATAGAGAAATTTAAAACTAATATTTATACACTCAGTGATATAATAAAAAACACATTAATCAAACTCTCGTGTCATTTAAATCTTTAGACAGCTTTGGAAGCCTTCTCTAAGGTGTCAGATTAAAGCTAATGCTATCTTTTAAGCAGGCCTTGTGAGCTTCACCCCCCTGTCCTGGCTGCTGCCCATTCAGGAGACCCAGAGAGATATTCTGGTTTCCTACATGTACCCTATGTGTGAGGTAGATTCATTTCCTTTGGGAGATTGTGGGGTGCACTGCCTTGTCTCTTGGAAGAACTGGGAAATGCCACATGCTTGTAGTGGTGCTGTGCCAAAAAAATTAAATTTGACTCAAAGCAGCTCGTTTGGATGGATTGGAGTCAAACACTCCTCATGTCTCAGGTTTTCCCTTTCTGGTCAGTGAAAAGAAGTGACTTTCTGGAGACTTTGACATCCAAATTACTCGTTCCCTCCTGGAAATCTTGGTGAATAAATATTTGTGGCTGTTGTGAGTTTGCTTCCCAGTGACTGCCTGAGTGTTTCCCATTTCCTGAGTGGGATCTGGCCTTCCTGCACATTTAACCTCCTGCAGCAGAGATCAGATGATTTTTCTTGAGGTGCAAAAGGCAGAATGGGTTACTTTAAAGAAACTCTTTAGGGCATTGTGGGATTTTTTGTAAGGGCTTAGGCTGGTCGGTGCTGGTGGTGCTGCTGTTTTAAGGATGCTTGACCAGACAAAGGCTCAAAGTTTGTTCTTAAAGTTTTTTAATGGAAAGATCAACATGGTGGAGATGGAAAAGATGATCAGCAGGAGTGTTGCTTGGAGAAAAATACAAGACCAGAGTTTATTAGAGCTGAAAGCTCTGATATCAATACTTTGTTCTTTAACTTAGATGAGGGTGTAAGGAAATACAGTTCATCCCTGGATTAGGAGACATTACTGTTCAATCTGTTTGGGTGCTCAAGGTTCACTAATGACAACTTTAAAGGCTCCATGGTTATTTATTTATTGAACAAATTCTCATAAAAAAAAACCCCAAAGCACACAAGAAACCCCACAAAAAATGCACAGTAGGTAAACAGGARGTACCAAAGCACTGTTGAATATTCTCTCAGCAGGAAATCTGAACTTGCAAAGCAGAGWAAGTGACAGGTGTTGTAAACATCAAGTGAGAGATAGTTTGGATGTATGAATTCTAATTTCTAGTGCACATCTGAATTCCTATACTCCTAAATGCCAAAGGAGTTGGATAGCTGTTCATTTTAGTGAAGTTATCAGCAGCATGTGACAGATAGTTTGTCTGAGCAGTTCTGAAGGAGAACTTCAGCCCTGCAGCTTGGAGATGGCAAAACACTCTTTTTTCTATACTGAGTGAAGAGTATTGTTTTGTCCTTGAGTGGTTTTAAACTTTTTTTGTTCTGTTTTGTTTTTTTGAAGATGAAAAGAAATGGTGCTGTGGTATTTGTTGTTTTTTCTCCCCTATTTTCCTTGTAACACACTTCCTTTGTTTAGCCCAGAGAAGAAGGGAAGGAGCTCTGGGAAGTGGAGGTGGGTTCAGCTGACACAGTGCAGATCTGTCAGGGCACAGAGCTGGGCAAATCAGCTCAGCCGGGGCAGAGGAGCTGCTGGAAACACCAGCAGGTGACCCTGATGGGAGATGCTTTCCCTGGGATGCCACCTCCCTTTTTTAGGGKAAAGCTTGATGCCAGTGCAGTGCAAAAGTCTGAGGGGGACTGTAAGGACAGGAATTCTCACCTGGAGGGGCTGCCCAGCTTTGGGAATTAAGATCTGCTCTTCCGTGGGGATTTGTCTCTCCAGAGGCAAATCCAAGTGTGAACATGGACAGTCCATTTTTTTTCCTGCTGGCTCACAGGAGCAGAAAGGAAAAGCAGGGGGAGGAGAACACAATCCTCTCTGGGAGGAATGTGCAGAATTTCTGCTTGCTCTGACAGATGCCACTTACACTGTATGCACAAGTGTGTGCTCTCTCAAGCAGCTTTCTGGAAATCTCTTCAAAACTAAGAATCCTGAAGTAATGCCTCTCGAGGCCCTGTGTGCCTATGAATCTTTCAGGCCCAGTGAAATCTTGTTTTGTGCTCAGGCGAAGTTAAGTAGGACTAGAAGGAATACCTGAATTACATTGCAGTGTTTCTTCTCAGCATTCCCCAACACCTTTTCAGTTCAGCTTCTCTGCTGAGTGTCATTAAATCCTGGGGACGGCGATTAAATCCCATTTAATCCTTCTTTCAGAGATCAAATGGCAATAAGTRAGCACTGATATCATGGCCCTGGCAGAGCTGTGAAGGCACTTGTGCTTTCCTAAAGGCTCCTTGATCCTGTGCTCTCTCCAGCTTGTGCTCCCAGGGGTTCCCATGGAGGGGCAGGTGCTGGAGCTGGCAACAGGCTGAAAGCAAAATCGGGAAGATGCTGCACTAATTCATGRTGTGTTTCTTAAAGAGCACCGTTTGCTTTCAGAGCAGGATTGCTCACAGCTGCTGCACACCTTGCTGTCCCCAGAATTGGTGTCAGAGAGGGAGATCAGCTCAGCAGCAGAGGAAAGGTTCTCTGCACATCAGTGCCATCCCTTCATCGTCCTGCTGCAGGGAAGCACAGAGTGCAATCAGAGCATCCCTTTGCTCAGCTGCAGGAACAACACAGGAGCTGATTTCTGCTTGTTGAGTCTGCCTGCAGAGCTCAGGGAAATATCCCATGTGGTGGGTTTGAGGTTCCTGTAAATCAGAGGGTGCTTCATAACAATTGATCAGTGTTGTTTGAAAAGACCCAACAAAAACCCAAACCCCAACACTTGCCATCTGCTCACTTACTTGTTGTAAGTAAGTAAGCAATTGAGTTCACAGTTATTTTAAGCAACCCTCCATGCACATCAGAATATAATTACTGAATGCAGAAGCACAGCAGCAGTTGTAGGCAAAAGGAAAACAGAAGGAGCAACTGGAAGCAGCACCTGGAAGCAGCTCTTCCCCGTGCCTCTGGTGCACCTGACTCACTGTGTGTGTGGAAACAAACATCTGTGTGCATTTGTACAGATGTTGTGGAATCTTGGAATGCTTTGGGTTGGAAGGGACCTTAAAGCCATGTTCAACCCATTTTTCATTTGACTCCATCATGCATTATTGCAGGTATGAGGAGGTTTGTGGTGTTATCATCACAGGTTAGTGTCATTTCTCTGGTCCTTTCTCCTCATTTCTTTCTTTGTTGCTTCCAGTTTACATAAAGTGCATGAAAGAAATCCCGTTTTCTCTGGTGTATTAAAGGTCTGCACTAAAAAGTTGTCTGCTTGCAGAAGTTTTAGTAGTTTTATTATAATCTGAAGTGGTTTAAGTTATCCTTGATGGCTGCTTGTTGGTGCAATGGCTCAATCCACCCTTCCATGGGTTGTTGCATCTCTTGGCACAGAAAAATGRCATGTAAATRTAAAAATACTGGCCCYTTGTCYGGGGTWATTCCTRTAAAAGGTGCTTAAAAATTRAAGTGGYRCAAACACTGAATTWAAAAAAAAATCCCAATTTGAATGCTCAGATGCTCTTGTTCAGRTTAGGAAGTTCAGTSTCTAATCAGTMATTTAAAAAACTGCCATGGCATTGGGRTTCTGGTCCCTGTTTTGCACAGTGGGAATTACCTCTGTAGGAATAAATAGGAATAAAGCCCTGCTGCCTTGCACCACCTTTCATTGAGAGGAAAACCAGTAGAAACAGAAGTTTTGGCAATACATTTCAGCAGTCTTTGCTAAAAAGTATAACTGAAATACTTGTTTTACTTTCAATTCCTCAACTCCATTTTTATTTCCCTTTGTGCAGCATTTGAGGACTTAATTTACCTCCACTGGAATATTTCTGCAGCAGACAAGTTATTTGTCAGATAATGTTTCACAGGAGCCTTTCTCTCACTGCTCTCAAATGACTTTCCTGGAGGCTTTTTCTCCTCTTTTTAGCCAGTCCCAGGAACCACAAGAGTGCTCTGGGGTTGGCACTGACTTCCTCACTGCTGCCTTTGCCTGCAGAGAAGCTCTCCAGGAGAATCCTRATCTTCTAAAGCAGAATCCCAGCTGAGTGGGGACGTGGTTCCCTGCAGCAATGAAAGTTGTAACTTCACACCAAAGGGTGCAGGATGTGGAGTCCTTGAGCTGGGTTACCAGGTTGTTATTTGTGATTTTAGTCCTTAGATCTTGCACTTCCCGGGCTCATTGCAGCAAATGAAAGGATTTACTGAAGGTGTGGGCAGGGAGGGGAGCCTTGGAGCAGAGACAGAATCCTGCTCTCTGCCTGGGAGGATTGGGAGAGGAGAGCTGGGAGTTGTGTCCCTGCCACCAGCAGGGACAGGGGGGTGCAGGCTGCATTTAAACATTTAGAGTGTTTAGATTTAGCCTGTGACAGCCCAGTGAGGAGGCAGCTCCCTCTCCAAAAGGTTTCCTGCTCTGTCAGGTASCAGAGCAGGGCCCTGTGGGCTGTGGGAGGGAGCTGCTGTCTGGGCTGGGATTCAGGGAATTGCAGCACAGCCAGGAGTGGGGATGGTGCTCACCTGGAATGCAGCTGCTGTGAGGTCACATCCCCAGCTGAGGGCATTCCTTAAAGTGCAATGGTTTGGGCTACAAGGGGCCTTAGAGACCTCCTATTCCACCCCCTGCCATGGGCAGGGACACCTCCCACTGTGCCAGGCTGCTCCAAGCCCTGTCTGACCTGGCCTTGGGCACTGCCAGGGATCCAAGGGCAGCCCCAGCTGCTCTGGGCACCCTGTGCCAGGGTCTCACCACTCTCAGAGACAAGAATTCCTTCCCAAGATCCATCTAATCCTGCCCTTGGTTTGAAGCTGTTCTCCCTTGTCCCCAGTCCCTCTCCAGCTCTCCTGGAGCCCCTTTAGCCCCTGCACGGGGCTCTGAGCTCTCCCTGGAGCCTTCTCCTCTCCAGGTGAGCACCCCCAGCTCTCCCAGCCTGGCTCCAGAGGGGCTCCAACTTTGGATCATCTCCATCACCTCCTCTGGACTCACTCCAGCATCTCCACATCCTTCCTTTGTGGAGGGCTCTGGGTTCTGGCCATTTTCTACATCTGAGACAGGACCAAMTCGTGTTAGACCAGTAGAGAACAGTGATGTGTGACTCTCAGTGCCCATGGTGCACAATGGAAGAGCCAGGGGTGTTTGCAGTGGGAATGAGTTTCTCAGAGACCTTGGGGACAGGCAGAAGTCTTGTCTTTTACCTTTGCCAGACTGCCCAGGGCTGGCAGACTCCGAGGAGAAGGGAACAAACTCTGCTTTTAAGATTACAAATGTGGAGAAGTCCTTTTCCTGCCATACTGTCAGGATTGCTCTGAAATAGTTCTTGGAGGATTTTGTTTGAGAGATGACCCACAAATCCTTGTTTTCTCTGCAAGGCAAGAAAAGGCAGTTCTGTGCTGCCCAAGAAGTGAACCTGTGCACCCTGGTGGAGACCCAGGGGAGAAAGGGTCCTGTGTGGGGACATGGATTTGCTGCTGCTTCCCTTTCCTTTGGTTTTTGTCTCCCTCAGGCCAAGGAAGACCTTACTCCTAGAAACTCCCATGTCGAAACCACTGCTGGCTGCTCCCTTTGCTGCCCCAGKTGCTCCTCTCCATCCCTGTTACTTCCCAATTCTTTTTTGCCATCTGATTTGTGCATCTGCGTGGATTTCAGGATTGAGTTGAATTTGGGAATTGGCTGCTATTCCAGGTGARAACAGRGCCCTCTTTCCTTTTTGAGCTGCCCATGTGTGAGCATTGCTGTCTGTTTTGTTGGCTGCCTTTGATCACTTGGAGTTTTCTCTCCTGCCTCGGCACAGTTGTGGGCAGAGGAGGATTTGGAGCAAGGTGGGAAACATTCCCTGGAGCAACATGTTCATTTTTGTCTTCCTTTCCAGCTGCCTGTTGAGACCCATTGTAGCTTTTTTAGTCCATTTATTATCTCGTGGCAGYGCTTTTGTTTTCTAATCAAGATGGCCCGAGGCACCAAGTGCCCAAGCCTGAGATTCCCACTGAAAAACAGCACAATGATTTATTTTGACAAGATCTATTTACCATGAAATCGTGACCAGTGATGCTAATTTTACTGTCATTCTCAATTCATTATTAGATGAGCCCTTATTAGCTTTTCTAGCACTTTTTGCTAGGAATGCTCTGACAAGCCTAGAATTGCATGGCTTTCAGATTTTGGCAAGTTGTGGGGTTTTTTTTCCCCCCCAGTCCCCTAGGACCATTCCCACTCTCAGAATTGTCACATGAAATGACACCAGATCAAATGAACAGAACACTCTGTTGCTCAACACAGAGGGCTGTTTAGGCACTGATGTACTCAAAGTCATTACATTACAAAAACAGTTTTTTGAAGTAGTTTAGGATATTTGAAACTCAGATGATGGTTTCTGGGAGAGCATTCCAGCAGTATCCCTGCCTGGTGGATTTGAGCTTTTCCTGCCGTGGGCTGACATTGATCCTGAGTGACRGATTTGAGTGGTGAGGCTTGGTCTCTTCTGAAGATAAGTGCTGAGATTTTGTAAACCAAATGATTTGAAAGGGCTTGTTCAGCACCTTCACCCGAGGAGAAGCTCTCCCTGCTTGACTTGGAGCAAAGCTTTGACTGCCACTGCTCTTTCTGGTGGTGAGATTCATTGACTTTTACACTCCTCCCTGCCTGTGCCTCCCACAGGCATTAGCATAAAAGCAGTGTTACCACTAGGTGGGTCTGTTTCTTTAATAAGCCATTGACTACCACTTGCAGAGAGAAATACTTCAGGGCTCCTCTGGTTGAGATCTGACTGCTCCTTGACTGCAGTTACTTTGCAGGCCATTAAAAAAATCAGGCGTTGTTTAATCCCTCAGCCTGTGCCATTCTGCTGCTTTCCATGTATGGAATTAGGAAGGTTTCTGGGACTCTGTAAAAAAATATTTCAGCTTATTTTAATTCATTTTATAATTAGGGGGGCAGCACTACTAATGCCTCACTCAAATTCAAAGTGCGTTTGAAGAAGGGATCAGAGTGTTTCCATCGTATGACCTGTGACAAATGGAAATGTTCAGCCTCGGTGAGTTTATTAGGCATGGTCACTGGCTGKTTTTATTTAGGGAATAGGAATTTATTGCCTTGGAAGTATTGAAAGCAGCAAACATTACTTTGTGTTACTCAAAACCAATCACAGACTAAACAGCTTTCAGCAAGGGCAAACCTGGACCTGTCCAGGGAAAGGGGAAAACGGAGCCAGTTTGGTGCTGCTGGGGTGGAGGTGGGTTTAGAGAGGTCCCTTCCCACCAGTGCTGCTACAGTTGGATAAAGCCAGATAACTGAAGGTGTTCATAAACACCTCTAATTCCACAGGAGGGGAAAAAGCCCAAAAATGAACCTTAAAAGTTTTCTAAAGTATTTTTTGGTACATAACATGTCACAAGAAAACTCTTATATCTTCCTTGCTGATGTTGTTTAGTTTTTCTTTTCCCTAGACTTATAACTTTATTTACTGATGTAGTATTTGATTTAATACCTCTTCACATTTTCCTTTAAACCCCATCCTTGAAGGAGCATCCCTGCTCTGCCTGGCAGTTTATAGTTCTGCTCACCCTGTCTATAATRCCTGTCTGTAACCTGCCCCAAAGTCATGATTATAGTCATTCACCATCGTAATGTGCAAAATTATTCAGCCTGCAGCTGGAAATCTGACTTGGCAGTGTGTTTGAACTTAGCATTCATTTGTTCAGAGGTGTTTCTGTAGGGCTGATTGTGCCACAGGTGATGGTGGCCTTCCTCCTGCTCCTGCAGGAGATGTTCCAGCTGGTGCCAGAGACAGCCATTAAGGTCCTACAAGTGTTTCAAATACATTCATACCAAAAAARGAAATCAATGCCAACATTTATCCAGTCTCATTGGGCTGCTTTATTGTTTGCTTCCACACTGACAGCAGTAAGAGCCTAATTCTTCCAACAGTCTTATTTTAGGAAGCCCATTTCACCCTGTGGTAACAAATAACAACTTCCCTGTCTGCTCTCAGCGCCTGTTTTTAATATCTTGACTGCAGCAGCTGGCAGAGACAGAACTTGTGGGTCTGGATTTTCAGAAKCCACAGAGAAATGGGATAACACAACAGGAGTAGGTGTCAGTGTGTGATGCAGTGTGACCTGACCTTGCATTATCAATATCTTGGCTGAGTAAATCCTGTTTGATGTAGGAGTGGTGCAGGTGTGTTCACCCTGACACCTCTGTGCTGGGATTAAGTGCAGTTGCAAACCACAGACCTTTCATGTGCATTAACTTGGTTTTTAAGCTGTCAGGCAGATGGAAAGCATGAATTGCAGAAGTTGTTTTCTTAATTTTTCAAACAAGCCCTGAAGTATTGGAGTTTGTGTTGCTGCTTCCTTCCATTGTTAATTTGACAACAATTATTACAGAGTTGTATTCAGATCTTTCTCTTGGTACTTAATTGGTGATTTATGCCTARGAGAGAGATTTTGGTCAGGGTTTATTAGCTTGAATTATTGAATAATTGTTTTAATGTGGAGCTTTTTTGTTRAAATTTGCAGGCACTGTAATTATCRGTATCTGAAATCACTTCAGTTCATTAGTGAAGAAAATCATAAAACAGRGCAGGATAATGATACCTAATTGCAACAAGCTGGATTACAATCTTTTATTTACAGATAGGCATCAACGAACTGGGGGAGTAGAACTTGGGTAACACACATTCTTCTGGGGTTTAATGTGATTTTCTGGATTTTATTTTTTTTTCTAAAGCTTTTTCTATAACTTTTTAAGYTATTCCTCAGCAGCACACAGACAGGTGTTCAAATGCAGGGCACTCCCTGCACAGGGACGCTTTGTATTCCTAGTTTTGATCAGACTCTATAAAGAGGTTGTAGTTCACTGCTGTGCTATTTGCAAGTTGTTTTGTGGGGAAGTGCTTGGTTTCCTCCCCATTAAAGTATTTTAACTAGTTGGATGTTTTTACTTTGCATTAGGTGTTAAAGCTGTAATTTCAGCCACTTTCACAATCTGCATTCTCAGAGTGACACGTGGCAATGGCTTTGCTCCATTATATGGCACATCAGGAATTTCCCCGGCTTTTGTGGAACAACAGTTTAGGGAGGGATGCACAGGAGAGCTGTCATTAAAAATGTAAGCACAGTGGTTGAGTAAAGTGCAGGTTGCTGCTCAAACTGCAGACTGATTCCAGTCTTGTCTCAATTCTGCCACGGRTTTTACATAAAGTAAAAGCCAGAGGTTCCTTCTAAACAACCGTGCAGTGGCTGGAGCGGAACGTAACTGCTCATTTTCACCTCACAAGTGCCGGGTAAGAATAATAATTTTCTGTCTGCAAAAACTGCTTTTAGTTTCCCAAAAGTTTGGTGTTTTAGCTGAAAATACTGGTCTCTCTGTAGCTGTGCAGTTTGCTTCCATGGAGCCAGTCAGCTGTGGGTGAGGACAGCATTCCTAAGGGGTTCCTTGGGATGGCCACCTCTCCTGTATATGGTTTTGTCTGCTGGTGATCAAGGAGACTCTGACACACCCAGTTTCTCACTCCAGTGGGTGTCTGCTGCCCTTTTACCTTGGGAGAATCATTTAGGTCAGAAAGAAYGTTTAARATCATRAAGTCCARYAGTTAASTGGACATTGCCAAGCCCTCSACTAACCCATGTCCCCAAGTGYCACATTTAGMTGTCTTTTAAACCCTTGACTCCAAAGCTCCCTGGGCAGCCCCTGCCAAGGCCTGAGCACCCTTTCCATGCACAAATTCCTGCTGCTGCCCAAGCTGAGCCTCCCCTGGCACAGCCTGAGGCCCTTTGCCCTTGTGCTGTCCCTGTTCCCTGGCAGCAGAGCCCGACCCCCCCTGGCTGTCCCCTGCTGGCAGGGACTTGTGCAGAGCCACAAGGTCCCCCCTGAGCCTCCTTTGCTCCAGGCTCAGCCCCTTGCCCAGCTCCCTCAGCCCCTCCTGGGGCTCCAGCCCCTTCCCCAGCCCCGTGCCCTTCCCTGGACACGCTCCAGCCCCTCCAGGGCTCTCTGGCCTGAATGGRTTTTGTGTAGCTCAACCTCTGATCAAAGACCCCAGAATTCTGCAGGTGACACTGAGCTCACAGACAGGTGTCAATCTGCTCTTCCTCAAACTGAAATGTCAGAGAAGAACATTGCTCCTGATCCCTTAATCAGTCATTCCAAGGCTCTGAAGTCTCTGGATTGCCCTCAGACCTCTGATTGCCACTTCACTGCTGCCCCTTTGAGAAAYCWGTCATGGATAAAAACCTGAGGGCTSTACTGGAGTAGGAACCTTTCTCTTCTCATCTTCACCCCAAGCCCCAGGGAGGCAGGACACTTGCCTAAGGATGATCTATTCTGCAGGAGAGGACTTCTGTTCCCTTCAGAAGGAACTCATGATGGCTTTTTTTATTTATCGAGGCTGTCATGGGGGCTGGCACAGGCTTGGCCTCAGTGTGCCAGCTGTTCATCCTCCAGGCTCTTGTGGGGAAAACTAGGGCAGCTCTAGGGTTCAGCGTGATTTAAAATCCATGGGCCACTTTTAGGGTAAAAAGCTCACGTGCCTCTGAAGGAGGTAATGAAGTTGCAAATTGCCTCATCACTCTAATGCATGCACATTGCCCTTCTGTTTGGCAAATCTGCAATCAAGCCATTGATTTGGCTTTGCTAATGCTGGCTAATAATGCAGAAGGTGGAATTGGAGCTGTGACTGATCAGCTCTGGGAGCAGCTCTCTGGGGCTGACAGATTGGGAAAAGCAGGAAGCTGGGAGAGCAGTGCTGTGCTCTCCTGCTCTCCACGGTGGTGTTATCCTTAAAGTGGATTTAAATGATCCCAGCTGGCTGCTACCAGACACATTGTCTGTGAGCCTGAGAGAGAATTCCATGGGACTCAGCTGCCCTCAGCCTCACCCAGCCCGGGATTTTGTCTGCTCYTTTTATTTTCCTATAGAGCACAAAGATTCATGGCACTGCAAATCCCCCACAGAGTTGAATTTCCTGTGGCCTTTGATGACAYCTTTGCACCCTGTATTTCTTCAGCTGTTTGCTTTAGCGTTGCTTTAAACGGTTCCTTGATGTGCTCATCGGGCTCGTGTCTGTGGTTGTGTGCTGACCTAAATTTCCATGAAAAGCATTRATTTTTATGCTTGGGAGAGAGAATATCAACATCCTGGAATCACGTGTTATTTGCAGTACGAAGTTACTAACGTTGGATTAACATCACCCTTGACACTCGCACGCAAGTCCAGCTTTCAGTTCTGTCACACACCTCTTGGCTCCTTTGTGCTCGTGTTCTCCCCCAGAATTTCCACAAAAAGCTGAATYCTCATCCCCTTTCTTGCAGTTTAGCTTATC
This sequence comes from Alauda arvensis, assembly GCA_902810485.1. NCBI lineage: Eukaryota > Metazoa > Chordata > Aves > Passeriformes > Alaudidae > Alauda > Alauda arvensis. The sequence goes on from CADDXX010000749.1 coordinate 315,004, forward strand.
TTACTTTTGATTGTACAATACCTGCAATCTCGAGGGCCCTGACTGATCCCAGCCCCATCAGGACATCCTCAGGAAGAGAACTTATCCCATTAATAGCTCTAGAGCAGCTTTGGTTGGCAGCTGAAGCCTTTCTGGACATTGCTGGAAGTCAGGGAAACCAGGCCCAGCATGGTTTAACTTACACCATGGTTTTTAGGAGCATACTGCACTTTGCAAGTAGGTCAGCAGCTTTTGTGTTGGCCTTAGAAATTAGCAGAATTTCTGACCCTTACTGCCAATGAGAAATGATAGAGGCTTGAAAAAAAACTACCCCCATCCCCAAAAAAACCACAGCATCGTGGAGAGTTTAGGCCATGATATTCAGGTTTCTTTTTYAGCTGAGAGTGTTTGGTGGCAGACGTCTGTGCCATGAAAAGATGACAGATAAAATGTGTGTTGTCCCAACGAGTCAAAGAAATCACTTACCTAATAACAGTAATTACGCCGTGCATCTGTGATGTTCTGCGTGCTTAAGACTGTAGAAATATTAGCTAATTAATCCTTTCAACGTTGCTGTGCAGTTGGGCTAGCTGGTACTATTATCTYCCTGCTGTAAGGGAAGGAAAAAACCAGGAAAGTTTGAGTGATGTGCTTTGCAGCAGTGAACAGCTTCAAATTGCAGGAATTTATTCCACTGCAGTGCCTGGAAGTCACGAGGAGGATGAAAGCCCACCTTGGCAGGCAGTTCAGGATGCTGGCTGCTCCTGCCCTTCATTTTATTCTGSTTTAGGACTGCATTACCTACCAAAGCAAAGTTGTTCAGATGATGGTAGGCAGGACAGTGCTTGTGGCACAAGGGCTGCACAAAARGCTCCTGATGAGCACAAATTCACCCCTCAGCATTGCTGGGGGCCTGTCACAGGGAGGGGAATTATCACAGGGTGCCTTTGGTCTGCCAGCTGCTGAGGGGAGAAAAGCAGCTGCTGGTGAGTGCCAGCTGTGAAGATCTAGAATTAGATCTAGAATTAATTTATAGACTGAAAGAACAACCAATGCTGGCACAGTGTTTTCTGTGAAGCAGGTGAGCTGTGGTTCTTGTCAAGTGGGTTGGGCACCAAAGTCTGTGACAGCTCAGCTCCAGGTGTTGCTGCTCAGTGACTCCAAAAAATGAGTTTCTTTCAGCACTTCAGGCTGTAGCTATYTCACATTCACCTCCTATTTGAACCCTGTAAAAAGGATGAGCTAATTGTAGATTAAATTAAGGGCATGGATTCGTGTTGTTGTTGCTGTTGCCCCTTGATAAATCTGGTGATGGAACTTGCATGGAGGTTTCAGCCCTGAGGACTGGATTGTATTTCAGTTCCTCGATCTGCAGTGGCTTTGGGAAGTGTCAGCTGTCTGTAAAGCCCAAATTATGAGTCAGGATGTGCTGCCTTCAGGCCATGACCTGTGYTTTTGTGAGCAGTTGTGCTGACCCCTCTCAGGACTGTGATGTGCCCCCAAAGCTSCTGTGCAGAAGGCTGATTTCCACTCGCCCAGCCTCCTCTGCCCTTCCAGTTCAGAGGTCTGGCAAAGCCACCTGTGTTCTGTGGTGCCACAGCGAGGGGAATGAGGGAAAGCACATCTGAGAGGAGCTTGTGGTTGTTGGAAAAACTCCCTTTTTCCAGAGAGAGGAAACAAAGCCTTTCTCTGCACCCACCTGTAGGGCCTGCTGAGGGCTCCAAAGTTATGAATGCTCCAAGTGATGGATCTTGGATCTCCTTTAGGGTTGCAAATAAAGACATCACTGGCATCTTGCAGAGTCTGATATTTGCTCCTTGGCAGCCAGCTCAGAACAGGCTGGCGTTGGGCAGTGCCTCCCTTCCTCACAAAATACTCAGTGGATGGYGTGAAAGGGAAGAGCCTAGAAGAACACAGATATTGGAGATTGTCGGGCTTTAAAACCTCAGCTGATCCCTCCCCGCTGTGCTGAATCAGGGACAAAGTTGTTGATCATGGCACAGACAAAGTCTTCGGTCTCACTGCAGGCTTAAATGCTTTTTTTTTTTAAATTTCCCTTCTCATTTGTCAGCATCTCTGCGGTGGTTTTTGACCCCATAATGGATTTCTGATCAGCTCTGACACAGGAGCAGGGCTCCCACAGCTTGTTTACTTAGTACTGAAGGAAAACTGCATCTGGCTATAGAGAATAAACTGAAATCATCTTCAGTGAGATGAGAGAGGAACTCTGCTGTGGGTTCCACAGTTCCTGGCTGGATTTCTTCCTTCTGACCACCTGGAATCAGCCACACTTTATGCCACCTCTAACAGGGKGTAATTTCTGGATGCCAGAAGGAGCTGAGAGTACTGAGGGAGTTGAGGAGWGGGGGGTTATAAAAGTGGATTGGATGAATTAATGGGCATCGTGAGGGAAGTTGGTGATATTGCAGGGGACTGCTGGAGAAGGTCCCTAAAGTGTGATATCCTGATTTTCCATCACTTGGAAAACATTCACTTGTTTTTTCAGTTTGAAGAGTGCGAAGGGAAATTGATTCTTGTCTGAACTGTCTCATGCTCATGAATGCCAGGGGATGTAGCTTAATAACAGCATGGGGGTGAGCCTTTTAGTATTCTTTCCCTTCTGTGTGCACTAAACTGGCTGGTCCTGCTTTTTGGTGCTCCGCTTTTGGATGTTGATGTGAACAAGAGACACTTTTAAGCACCATTGAGTGGCATTGTATTGGTAATAAATTTTTCCCCCCTCCTTGTGATGTTTTATGGAATTCCTGCTCAGCTTTTTCTGGCRGTTTGAAGGCTGGGAGTTTATTTGTCAATGGGCTGTTAAGGATCCTKCACTTGGAATTCCTTCTCCCCTGGGGCAGGACTTTGTGCCCCAGCCTCAGGAGTGCAGCCCACACTGGTGTTTCTATATCTTGTTTCTGTGTCTTCCCCTCGATTGTATTCCTGTGAACAGGACGTATTTTTGTTTGGAATTTGAACAGACACTCCCCGTGTGTCACCCGTGTTGTGTCCTCACTCTTTGATCCACTCTCAGTAGCTCTTGGGAAGCCATTTGCTGGATCTGGCCACAAAATAGGGCTTTTCTCCCTTTCCCCCTGCCAGACCAGCCTTCTGCTCACTGCTGCAGAGCAGCCAAGCTCAGGGCACAGCCTGCCACCCCAAACTGCTAGGACTTTGGCAGTTAGCTGAAAATATTAATTAACATTTGTTCTACTAACGAGGAGCGGGTTTTCTGGAGAGCCCCCTACAAAAGTGAATATCCACAGCACTTGTGGCTGTTGAATTCTGGGCAGAAATGAAGTGTGACGTGTTTTATAGGGRGTGTTGATGCTTTGGGGGGTGGAAAGGCCACCAAAACCACAATTGGGAAGATTTGGCTCTAAACAGTGATGGGGGATGTGCCACAGGGGGAACTCGGGGGAAAACTTATTCCAGAGAGGAGGAGAGCTGAGCCTGCCACGCTGCTCTTACCTGGGGTTTTCTTACTTATCCTTCAGTAAGTGCCTGTGACTATGAAAGTTTCTGGATTCTGAAAAGAATTTGTGCTAAGATTTTTTTCTCTTAGCGTTAACTCTGCTACTTGTCCTGTTTGCCAGGGCTGGTGGAACACTCATTTTAGCCTTTCACTGGAGCACAAGGTTCAAGAAGTTGTGTTAATTAATAATTAGGTTTTTCTGTTAGTCTTTATCTTCACAGTCAGCACTTTTTAATGTAATTAGGCAAAATATTTGATTTTGCAAGGCAATAATAGTCAATATATCTTTTTTAAATGTGGTGGAAGGTCAAAGGTTGGACTCAATGGTCTTGGCCATCTTCCTCAACCTTCATGATTCTATGAAATTTGCCTCCACTGAGAATTTAAAGTCATTTTTCTCATCTTTGAGGGTTTTTTTTTCTCTCCCCCTGCTCCATTTCCACGCTTTTAGCCTTGTGGCCCATCCAATTTACATTGTGTAACACAAACAGAGGCTCTGTGATAAAACAGCTTGCGTTTTKTTGTTGCTAATTAGTGTGAAACAGATAATGGGATATGTTACTGCTGGGTTAAAAGTGAGGAGGAGAARATCAAAAATCATGAATGTGAACACCTGACATTATCTAGCACAGAGCAAGAATTCCCTGTGTACCAGCAGCATTAAATGAGAATACGTTTTGAGGGTGTATTCAAGTGGAGTGATTATTTTAGGACTGTAGCTTTTATTACTGCATGAAAACCTTTCTCCCCTCATCCAATATAATTTTATGTTCTAAACTGTCACACAAAACCTTGCTCTGATTGCATTATGGKGATCTACCCCAGAGTGTGTTTCACCACTCCCATGACGATTTTTTTTTCTTTATTTAAAGATATTTTGTGTATGAAACCCACGAGGATGGGTAATAATGGCTTGTATCACCTAAAGCTTGTGCTGGGGGAGAGAAATGGAGCTTGGAGTAAGTAGTGCTTAAGTGAGTGTGGGAGGTGAGGAGTGAGCAGAGTTCATGGATTCCCTGGTGTTGGAATCTCTCCGTGCCCAGGTGTCAGAGCTGTTCCTGAGCCAGGAAGGCAAAAGCTGTGGTTGTCTCATGATTGCAGAAAGCTTTTGGTTCCTTCCTTGAGGCAATGTCTCTGTTCCATCTGGCCAGTGCTGTTACAGCGAGAGCTCTGTTTCCCTTTGCTTTGCAGCCCTGAAGTCATTGTGAACARCACTTCTGGAGACTGGTGGGTGGGAATCGAAACATTTATAAATGTGGGCACACCTCTGAATCCTTTCTGCGTTCCCCTGAGGGCACAGAGCAAAGGCAAAGAGCCTGGGAGAGGCAGCCTTTCACCTGGCCACAAAGCACAGGCTGCTCCATCCTGGAAATCCTCTCATCCCCTTCACCCGAGGGAGGTGAAGGGTTTGGCCACAGGGAAGTCACCTGAAATGGGGGCAGGGTTCTTGGAGTCACTGCCTCTGTTGATGTTTGGCAGGTGGATAAATGGGCAGTGCTGCTGGAGCAGTGCTGGTGTTTGGGTGGAGGCACATCCTGGTGCTTGTGCTGGGTTCCTAAAGTCTGGCATCCCTAAAGTCTGGCATCCCTAAAGTCTGGCATCCCTAAAGTCTGGCATCCCTAAAGTCTGGCATCCCCAAAGTCTGGCATCCCCAAAGTCTGGCATCCCCAAAGTCTGGCATCCCTAAAGTCTCTGGCTCGATGCAGGACCTGCCAGGGGCAGGCAGGGCGTTTCCCAGGGCCCTGCCCTCTCCAGGAAAGCAGGGAAGCAATTCCTTTTTCCATAGGAGACATATTTGACTGCAGTGCAACATGTTTAGCATTCACATGTGAACAAAATGTTCCTGTTCCTCTGAGATGCCTCAGCTCCATGAGGAGCTTGTGATGGGCCACTGGACCAAACCTGCTTAATTTCCCTTCTCACCAAACCATCCAAACCCAGCTTCTCCTTCAGTTTTAATTAGACACAAGACAAGTGTCCTGTAAATAAAGCCTGTTTACAATTAACATATGTCTGCATCACCCTTGCTTGCTGATCAGACATGAAGGAGCTGTTAGGCTTGTGATGGGGGGAGAAATGCAAACCTCAGCTGCAGAGCTGTTGTTCTGTCAGGCACCTTTACATCTTCCGTATCAGAACCCTGTGGTTTGCTCAGAACTCACAGCTTTATCTCTGGAGCCGTTGCTGTGACGGGCCTGTGCTTTGGAGAGGTTTTTCCTGCCAATTCTGTCTAATAGCACGTTCCACGAGGCCAAATGTTGTCTGCTAAGGGATGAGATGTACTGATGTATTTCATTGATCTGCTGCTAAAAGTTAGACACTTTTTTTCTCTTCGTCACTTGTGTTTTTCCCTGCAGGAACTTGTTGACAGGAGCCACAGAGCTGTGGAGGCTTCTTGAGGGTCTTTTTGATGAGCTGCTGCTTTGAATGATTGCCTTGGCTAACCCTAGACGTGGCTTCTGTGTAATGATATCCGTGCTGCTGTGCCTTTGGTCTCCACAACAATATCTTCCTCAATTCCAGAGCTGCCCCTCGGCAGAGCAGCACCATGGTGTGCACACAGACAGCTCACAGGAATTCTGGGAGTGTCACAGCCATTTCTCTTGGCACATCATCTTTCATACCCAGCACCAGCTGAAACACTGATTTAAGCAACCTGTTTGCCAAATAACAAAAAGAAAAGAGGATTTTTGTTGGTGTGGAGAACTGGGGAGCAGTAACAGGCAGAGAGGATGAGATGGGGAGTCCATCCTTCAGAGAGATATTGTAAATCCTTACAATGGAGGAGAGATTTTGGATGAGCAGAGCATACCTTGTCCTTGCTCTCAAGGAAGCCTTGCTGAGGGCTCTCTAATCACACTTTTGTTTCTTGCTATGCTTGCCCTGGCTCTTGCCCTTCTCAGCAAAAGAGCTGAGGAAACCCACGAGGATCATTTAAGAATATTCTTTTTGGGCAGAACACTCACATGGTTTTAATTACTGAAAAGAACTATCATGTATTATAAATAGAATGTGGTTTGGGTTGGGTTTTTTTTTTCCCAATTGTGGCAATTCCATGGCAAGCTGCTGTTAAAGCCAGGAGTGAAAATGCAGGTGGGCTGACAGAGCGATGCTGTGAGGTGTTCCCTGGTTTGGCCTGATGATTTCACAAACCCAAGGAGGCATTTCCCTGTGTAATCCTGTTTTCCTCTGGCTCAGCCCGAGGTGCACTGCTCTGTCAGCCTGCACAGTGTCCCAGGGACCTGCAGTGGTGGTCTGGGGCTCTTTTTGGGGGTAACCATCCCCAGCACCTCCCAGCCCTGAGGAGCTGAGCTGCAGCATGAAGTGTCTCTTGTTTGGTGATAAGGAGGGGACTGTGCCTTTTTTCACATCACCAGGATGCTTTTCCGATGCTCAGACATGGACTAGCATGGGTTTTATGTGAAAAAAAAGTGAACTGATAGACACTACCTCCTGTAATCTTTCTGAGTTCTGTGGCTGAGATCTGCCAGCAGAGCCTGTTAAGCAAATCCTAGATTTTTCAGTCCTTGAAATACATCAGAAAACTCTTCTTTATCACAAAAGACTTTTTTCCCCCCTTAGTTCTCTCTTGAGCTGTCAGTTTTTATCTGCCTAGGAAGACAACTGTCCTTACTTTCTTACTTTCAGCAGAACTGGATTTTCTGGATTACATTGGTTTTCATTATCTCTGTCTTGTACTTACCAGCAAATCTCCCCATATTTCTTTGCAAGCTCTCGATTTGTGATATAATTTCAAGTAATTTGAAAGCCTGAGCTCCTGGCAAAGCTGTGTTAGGAAGGGATTTTTTTATTTTTTTTTAATGGAAAAAAATTCCTCCATCTTTAGTGGAAGAATTCAGAAATTGCAACTGGCTAAGTTAAGCCACGGAGGCACTAAGTGAGTTGAGGATTTTCATGCTTGAATTCCAAACCTCTCTTCTTTAACTGTTTACAGGGTTTTTAGGAACCTTTGTTACCTGGAGCACAGTTCTTTTGGCAGCCTGGAAAAGCAAGTAATGATGAAAGCAGTGTGCCTGTGTCTCTAATGCTATAACAGAGCAGAACCAGCAGCTCTCTTAAGACAGATGGCAGAGATGTTTGCTGCCACCAAGAGAATTCATGTTTAATAAATAAAAAAAAAAAGAATTAATGCTTAATAAAAACACTTTTCCTCCTCTTTATAGTAAAGCACATGAAGTTCTATTAAATACCACATGAAATCAAAATAATGAGAAGACAAAAGAGTGCATGAGATGCTTCAAGTTGTCAAAGTGAGTATTTAGGCCCCATTAAAACATAACTATTCCTGGTTTATGTCTTTTCTTGTTTCAGGTGATTCAAGTACAATTTCATATTCAATATGCTACCATTTTTTTAAAAAGATATGTTGTGAACTATTTTGTTCTTCCTGTGGTGCTCTTGAGCCTTGCAATTCTGAATCTTGTGGCTTTTTAGCTTTTTCCACACTTTGCCAGTTAATGGCTTTTCCCCTGCTCCCATGTTCATTAGCTGAATAAATTTCCATAGTTCCCAGCTCCATCTGATTGTTCCCACTGCTGCCTTTGGTGCTGGAGTGGGGTCCTCTCTGCCTGCTCTGGGTAGGATTTAAGCAGGACCCAACTCCTGAGTGTTTTACTGCATCCTCTGTGTGACTGCTGGAATCTCCTCCTGTGTGAGGGAGGCTCAGATTGCTGCTCCAAGGGCTCTGAGTGCAGGGAATTGTCTGGGAGGTTTTCCCCTCGTCTTCCAGCAGGGAATCAGATGTTTGCTTTCCCCTTGAAGATCATTGCTTTGTGCTTCAAGCCAGTTTGATGTGTGCTGGGGGGGTCTCATGGGGAACTCCTGATGCAAATCATGGAATCATGGAGTGGGTGGGGTTGGGAAGGGCCTGAAGAACCAAGTGTTCCACCCCCCTGCAGCAGGCAGGGACACCTTCCCCTGGGCCAGGTGGCTCCAAGCCTTGAACACAGATCCAGCCAGGCTGTGCATTTATTGACAGACACTCTAAGGCACAAGCAACTGGGCAAGGCATGGTCTCAATAGCCTTCCTTTGTTTTGGTGGTGATGATTTTTATTTGTCTAGATTTTGGTTACTGTTACCCACGTTATTCAATCATGTTTTCAGCACAGAAGGTCTTCTCCCTAAGGTTTGCTTGTGGAGAATCCCTTGGGCTGCCAGCTGTGACACCAGGTGTTGAAGGGAGTGATGTTTTTCTCCTGTTTTCACACGCAAAACTCCATGGCTCCATCAGGGAGCATGGTGGCACTGCTGTGTCTGTGGTGGCTCATAGGAAAGCCCAAACCACAGCAATAAAGGGGAAACACATGGAAGGAGAGAGGAATGGCACCATTTTGTGGAGCGAAAGGCATCTCAAGTCTAAAGAGAGGGAAAAGCCAGAGGCTCATTACAGATAGGGGTAATCAAACAGTCTGGACAAAGTGCCTACACTGGAAAGGAGAAATAATGTGGATAATTAAATATATGTGTCAGCCAGGTGAGCATGTCCTCCAGACCTGTGAGGGGATGGATCCCTTCAGGAATTTAGGGAGCACACCACTGTCTTCTCTCTTTTTATCGTCTTATTTTCTATATCCGTTTTGTGGGGATGTGGAAATGAAGTCCAGTGAGGTTTTTCCATTTACCGCCCAATCTCATACCAAAGAAAATGATGCCTTTGGTATTTCTGATTTTGTTTTGTTAGCTTGAAAATGGAGTTAGGAACTTGACTGAACTATTGTCCTGATTGTGGGAATGGATTGTGAAATAAATACAACTTGTGGGTATTATGTTGTTGTTCTGAACATATTCCTTGTTTACCAATTATATCTTACCTCTAGGGTAATCAACTTTAAATATCCACCAATAATTTGAACATCAAATGGCACTTATCCTGCAAGCACACCCCAGTAATCTATGCACATATATTAGGAGGGTGCCAAAGTGTTTACTTAGACTTTAATGTGATGTTCTGTATAATTTTCCCATAGATTAGCTCCAGCAGGAAGTTTGCATGTATTTTTCCCCCCTAAAAGCTGCATTCAGTAATAATGGGTCGTATTTATAGCAGTTGTGGTGAATTAGAAAACTGATTGGGTGAACCACTTGATTGCAGCTCATTTAGCAGTTACAGTCCTGCCAAATCTCTCTGCGAGGCTTTTTGCAGGGAAGTTTGGGTGATGGAATGTGCCTGCTGTGGCCAGGAGCATCTGAGGACAGCGGGAATTGCCCAGGCAGAGCAGAAGTCAGAGCAGTGTTTGCAGCATGAGCAGGAAATACTGGGTTGTTGGTAGAAGAGACCCATCAGTGTGATGTTTGAAGTCGTGATTGTGTTGGTTCTCAGCATAAATGGCTCCTGTGCCACTGCCCCAGGAGCAGAGTCTGCAGGAACAGAGGTGCAGCCCCATGGGCACCTTCTCAATCACTAAACTCAAATATTTCAGGTACTGCAGCATCTACAAAAGCCCCTCTCTTGCTCCTCTTGTGGTGCCAGCAGCAGGATGGGTTTTCTCTGCGGCCCCAAGGTGTGACAGAGGTGCTCTGTGATGCAGAGGAGAGCTGCTCAGTAGGAATTGTTGGCACAATGTCCAACACCTGCTCACTTCATGTCACATATATGTTGAAGAGAAGGGGCCTTGAGTTCCTGAGGGAAAGGAGCAGTCAAGTCTCTTGATCCTTTTCCCAACATTAGGTATTTTGATCCATTTCATTTGAAAGTTCTCTTCACAAGGAAAAAGCCATTAAGATTTCTTCCTGTCCCACAGGGGTTATATATGATGTGTTTGGGATATTTTTGAGCACCATAAAATCAGCAGTGCAAAAAACAAAAAAATTCTTGAGAAAACAAATGTTTTCGTGTTCTCCTGGAGGGAGCACAATGCTTACAAAGTGTATTACACAGTGGTATTTCTGTAATTTGAAATTGATTGGGACTGCATTTATTCTGACAGGCCTTGCACAGTGCAGGGGAGTTCCTCTTTGACCCTGAAATCCATTATGTGTTCCCCTGTGGTACCTGTTGAAGAGGATCCCTAATTGAGTAACAAGTGCATGTTTGTTATTTTTTAGGAAGAAATTCCTCCCTGGCAGGGTGGGCAGGCCCTGGCACAGGGTGCCCAGAGCAGCTGGGGCTGCCCCTGCATCCCTGGCAATGCCCAAGGCCAGGTTGGACATTGGGGCTTGGAGCAGCCTGGGACAGTGGGAGGTGTCCCTGCCCATGGCAGGGAGGTGGCACTGGATGGGATTTAAGGTCCCTTCCAACTCAGACTCTTCTGTGAGTCTGATTCCATGCGCCAAAAGTTTCCTAGGATTGAATCCTTTAAAGCTGGGGAGCCTGTTGGAGTGCTTGAGCACAAAGCACAAACACAGTGGACACATCAGTTGTGTATCAACCACAGGAGGTTGATTGATAAAGCTAAAGCAGGTTACAGGGTTTTCCATTGCTGCAGGTGTGGGGCACTCAGCCTGCAGATGGATCTGATGCTCTTGGCTGTAAAACAAGAAGAAAAAGGGGGGGAAACGTATTTTGCCCTGGTTTTTTGTTGTCCTAAATAGCAGTGTTTCTCAGTGGGACATCTCTTTTTCATCTCACTGCCTCTTAGGAACAGTTCACTGGTCGCTTTTGTGCTTCACTGGTCACTTGGCAAGGTCATGTCTGCTGGGCCTGGGGTGTCCCTCCTTCTGCCTCTCCCTGTTCCCCAGGGTGGACACAACCTGCTGGGGTGTGTCCCTGCCCCCTTTGCTGGCATGAGCTGCCACCTTTTCAACATTGTGCTGCACTGACACCCAGACTGAGGATTTTTGGATTTGAGAGAGTATGTTGAGAAAGGAAACAAAGTAATGGTGCCCAGAAATTTGAGACTGAGAGGGAGAAAAGAATGGGGAGCTGGGAAGGGGGCTGAGCCTGGAGCAAAGGAGGCTCAGGGGGGACCTTGTGGCTCTGCACAAGTCCCTGCCAGCAGGGGACAGCCAGGGGGGGTCGGGCTCTGCTGCCAGGGAACAGGGACAGCACAAGGGCAAAGGGCCTCAGGCTGGGCCAGGGGAGGCTCAGCTCGGACAGCAGGATGTCCTTGTTTCCCTCATCCATCTCAGCAGTTGGTCCTGTGAGGTTCCTTGGCACTGATGTTGATCAGGAAGGCTGCAGAACACGGAGATTTTTGGTTGCCATCAGTGATTGTAACTCAGTGTTGAAAGGAACTGCTGTGTGATGGGTAAGTCATGATTTAGTGGGAAAGGCTGTCCCCGGCTCCTGTGCAATTCTAGGATCTGATTCTTGGTAGATCACTGAGCATTCACAATACCTATTTTCAGTGTCCCAGGAAAAGGTGAAAGATTAAAAGTGAAGAAGACCCTTAAAATGAGCAGATCCTGTTATTTCTCTGCTTTCTAGTGGAAAGAAGGTGTAAAGACTTCTTCTGGCAAATATTTTCAGGATTCTGCCTGATTGATGTGATACTGTTTTAATAGAAAACCCGTTATGAGTGAGGTTGTACACTTGGGATAAAAAATGTGTAATGCAAGGAGTGACAATTCACTCCTTGTGCATTTGCAAAATAGCATCAATACAGTCAATAAAGTGGGTACAAAAGAAAAGTTACACTCTTGTCCAGAAAGCTGCAAAATAGCTGCCAGCTCCTGTTGTTAAGTCCTGGATTAGTGAAAAGGCCATGCAATAAAAACTGCAGGGAGGACACCAAATGTTAAGATTTATTGAGGGGACAATGTGCTGAGGGGTATTACATGGGAATTGACTGCTTGTGGTTGCAATGGGGGGAGCGAGGGGTGACAGCAGTGACACAAAATGTCAGCTGAGGGAGAAAAATAAACACAACAGGCATTTGAGAGCCCTGTCATAGCCCTCACAGTGTGGCCAAGTGGGTAATGGATTTTTGATTATGATGAAGCTATTACATGATTTATGTCAGTAGCTGTATCCAGCTAATTGCAGGAACCACAATAAAATTTAAAATCCGGCGCTGCATGGTAATTACTTCTATGTGTGGGGATGATATTTATCTCCCAGCACTCTCATGAAGTTTGGTTTCTGGTTTTGTTAAGTCTCCAAACCTTATTTTTTCTTAGTATTTCATGAATTTGCACAGGGCACCTGAGGGATGTGCCTGTGTTGATCTGACTCAGGGCTCTGTTACCAATGGGGAGATAATTGGATTAAAATATCCTTCTTGTCCAAAAGGAATCTGTAAATAAACTCTGTTGCATCATCCTGGCAGTCTGACAGGGGCATGGTGATGTCAGAATATGATGCAATTGTGTGATGCTGAGTGACAGGGGATTTGCAGGAAGGGTTATTAAAGACACTGTGGGGAACTTCCCAGCTTTGTTGCATTTGACTGAGAAATCTCCCTCAGAACTCTGTGCCCTTAAACCAATTAATTTCTGTAATCCAAATTTTCCAAGATGAAGCGTAGTGCTAGAATCTCAGAATTATGTGGAGGCTTTTTCTCAGTAAATATATTTCCAAAGAGGATATAAGGAAGGGTGAACTGCATAAATAAGCCTCAGAATTTTGTGCCTTCAGCCCACCTTGAGGAGACCTGCTACTGAATTTTAGGGCTTTCACTGCCCCGAACCTTGGGATCAGATGAGTGAGTTTGTTTTCTGCTGTGCCCATCTGAAAAGCTCTGTGTGTTGGCTGATGGGTGGAACTGGAGTGACAGCAAAATAACCTGGAGTGGTACGAGGGGTTTTCTGCTAACAAGGGAGCAAATCCTCCTGCTTATTTCATAAACCAAAATCAAAATGGAGCAAACAGAACCACACACACCCCAAATCCCCACACATGAGTGCTGGAAAGGGCATAAGCAAAGGCTTTTTGCTGCCAGCATGCATCAGACTGCTTTTCCTGGCATGCCACATGCCCGTGATGGGGACAGTGTGTGAATGTCATTTCAGAGCACGTAATCAAAATAAAACTTATTATTCTTTTAACTTGGAGCTGCCAAATATGTTTTTTTTTCTATTTGTTTCATCAGAAGTCTGCCAAAAATAACCCCAACGGCAGCTGTGTCCAGTAGCACACAGCAGTAATTTATGGAAAGAGATTTATTTACTTGGAATTTGCTTCAGAGTGGATTGAATGTGAGGTTTTACAAAATTGTATCCATTTCTGTGTAGCCTCCTGCCTCTTTGGAAAGCAGTTGTGCAGGGCAGGGGTAGCTTCCCTTCTTACCCTGTCAGATTTGGGAGAAGGGAGAGGGAATTACGTGGATTTTCAGGTAGAAGTGGACAGTGCTTCCACCCATCCCACGGAGTGTGAAGTTCCCCGTGGTTTTTGATGGAAGTCAGCACTGGTTGGAAGAAGGTTAAATGATAAAATGTGGGATTTTTTTTTCATAATTGTTCTCCAAAAATGTGTGATTTGCTGTCTACAGAATCTTAAACCCACCCCTGGTGGTACCTGGCCTCTCCAGACCTCGCTGGGCCCAGCTTTGTTCTGTGACAAAGAGAGCAGTGGCTCTGCTGGAGGTGGCACTTGGGGACATGGTTTAGGGGTGGGTATGGGTTGGCAGTGGGACTCAATGATCCTGAAGGTCTCTTCCAACCTCAGTAATTCTGGGATTAAAGCAGAGTGGGACATGCTCTGGGAAATTGAATGGAATACATTCATGTTTATTATTTTTTTAATCTCTAAACCGGTACTTTTGTTCTTTTTCTCTCCAAATCCTAACACATTTTGCTAAGTTCATGTGTGGAATTCTCACTGTGTGGATGGAACATGTTTAAAGTAGCCTAAAATTAATAGAARTGTAAAAACACACRCCCCTGGTGGTACCTGGCCTCTCCAGRYCTCACTGGCCCCAGCTTTGTTCTGTTTCCAGAGGGGATGAGTTTGGTGCCACCTTGCTGGGGAATTGTCCCAGAAGGACAATTCTGCTAAGGAATCCAGAGGTGGGACTGAGGGCTGGCCATCCTTGTTCCTGCACCTTGATCCCTGCTTTCTGCAGGCTCCCTCCCTCATGGCTTTGTTTCTTGTCTTGGAGTGTGTTGGGGTCGTCTGGGGCAGAACTGCTGAGGGGCTCTGATGGAGACTGAAATGAATTAATTAATGAGGCCCCTGTGAATTAAATACTGGGGCTCAGTGCCCTGTGTGGCACAGAGGGCTCTGGCTGTCTGGGGGAAGGTGACAACCACGGGGACAATGAAAAGCAGTGTGCTGGAGGCTGCTGTGGGGTGCTGGCGGTGTGGGGAAGGGTGACAGGGATGACAGTGACCGAGCTCCTCTCCCAGCTTGTGGGAACAACTACAAATCCCTGAGCAGCAGTTGTCCCCTCGTGCTCTGCTGCGTTTTTGGCTGAGCGTGCCCTGCCCCTTTTGGTCCAGCAGGGCCACAGCTGGTGAGTTGCTGATGCTGTCACGTCCTGGCACTGTCCCCACAGCTGGGACCTCATCCAGCCTCCACAGGTCACAGATCTCTCCCAGAGCACGTTGGGAGGAGATGGCCTGCTCGGCATGTTCTCTGCACTCACACTTTCCAGAAGCTCCACCTGCAGCAGATTGGCTTTGATTGCTGCCTAAACTACAAATCCACCCGCCCACGGCTTGGGCTTCCCTCTCCAGGACCCAGGAGAGCACAAGATGCTTTCTGGGGCTGAAGGGAAATGCTCTGATCCCTCCTGTTTAGCTTTGGGATAGGGTTATTTAAATCATTCAGAGCTTCCTGCTGTGCCTGTTCATTTTGCTGTGCCTGCAATACCACGTTCTGCTCAGCTTTGGCCTCCAGATGGGATTTAATGATGGGATTTAAAACTGTCCAAGGAGCCTGCACTGCAAGGTAACTCTCCTAGCTGGAGATTAATATGGTTAATGCTGATGTTTTAAATACTAATAATGCAGTTTAAATTGCATAGCAGTTAAACAAACAGAAGAAGGGCATGTACCTAGAATGAAACATTACCTTAAAGAGCACTGATGGGGAATTTACTTTCTGGGACAGAACAGCTGCTGTATTTAAACTTGGACATTCAGTGAAAGCTCTGTAACATTTTCAGTTCAGAATATCTGCACTTGTGCTGCAAGAGCACCATTTTGTTGCAGAATCCTTCTTTACTGCTAACATAAAATTATCTGAATTTATCTAGTGTTACTTAGAACCCAAACCATCTTCATCAGGTAAAAGCTGTGGCTGTTTCCTGGCTGATACTGGAGGTGCTTCTCAAATCTTTTACCAGTGTAAGGCACTGACTCACTTCTGTTGTAGAATCCCAGAGTTACTTGAGTTGGAAGGGACCTTGAAGCTCATCCCCTTCCACCCCCTGCCATGGGCAGGGACACCTCCCACTGTCCCAGGCTGCTCCAAGCCCCAATGTCCAACCTGGCCTTGGGCACTGCCAGGGATGCAGGGGCAGCCCCAGCTGCTCTGGGCACCCTGTGCCAGGGCCTGCCCACCCTGCCAGGGAACAATTCCTGCCCAACATCCCATCCAGCCCTGCCCTCTGGCACTGGGAAGCCATTCCCTGGGTCCTGGCCCTCCATCCTTTGGAAAGAGTCTCTCTCCATGTTTCCTATAGCTCCTTCAGGTCCTGGAAGGCCACAGTGAGGTCACCCCAAAGCTTCTCCTGTCCAGGCTGAACAATGCCAGCTCTCCCAGCCTTTCCTCCCAGCAGAGCTGCTCCATCCCTCTGCTCATCCTGGAGCCTCCCCTGGGCTCTGTGCAGCAGCTCCAGGTSCCTCCTGTGCTGTGCCCAGGGCTGGGGCAGCTCTGCAGGTGGGGTCTCACCTGAGCACAGGGGCAGAGGGGCAGAACCCCCCYYCCC
>CADDXX010000750.1:0-68610 GCA_902810485.1 Alauda arvensis
GGTCTCCTGTTTTTTTACTGAAACTACTTTCCTGGCGCAGACAATATTTCATTAGCAGTTACATGCTGAAGAGCTGGAATGATGTTTCAAGATAATTGCAACTCAATAAATGACCTTTGCATTTGCTGCATTGGTTTTCTTTTCCTTTTAGTTTGGTTTTGACAATTTTAAAGTTTTACAGTTTCAAACATCTAAAGTAATTTTCCTTCTCTGCTCCTCTCAAGGCACTCCTAAACAAATAACTTGGTAACTTTCACATGCAGGCCCTCCTCTGTAGCCTGCTGTTCCCTTTTGAAAGACTCCTTCATTCTRAAAGGTTTCCTAGCTTTTGGTCATACTCCATTGTGGTTTGCCTCAAAATGGCCCATCTGGATATGGAAATTTATAGGAAAATAAATAAAGTTAATTTACGGTTGAGAGCAACTTAGCCATGCATTTGAAATTATGTCTTCGCCTCGTTTTAGACTATCTAAAAATCCCTCAGTAGTTATGATTGATGATGTACAATGATTCTGCTAGTGCAGGTGCTTTGGGGAAGAAATAAACATTCCTAATAGAGATAGAAATACAGGTRGACAGAGACTAAAGAAACACAGGAAACAGACATGGCTAATGACTGTACTTTTTCATGTATATTAAACACACAAAAAGAGAGTAATTTTGATTCAGACTGTATATGGTAAAGGAGATACTCTTTCTGACTGATAATAGTGTGAAAGGATTGCTCTGCTCTGTCTTGTGACAAAAGAAGACATAGGCAGGCACATAGTCCTGGCAAGAGAAAACCTCAGCCTTCTCCCATGAGTCTTGAAGCACTGGAAAATATGGCTCCGTTTGGTTAGATCAAATGGTTTTGTGTAGTCATCTATTCCATCTACACTTCAAATGAAGTGATCCTCTCAGACTTTACATCAAGTGTTTCCTCTGTTTCCATATAAACCAGACAGACAGGGTTAGCAGTATTCTGTTAAAAGTTAATGCATTTTTCTTCACAGCACAACTTAAGTCTCTGATGTATATACATGTGGAAGAAAATCTGGAAGGAAAAGTCTCCTGAACTTTTCCATATCTCCAAAATGCCTTGAAAGGAAGGTTAGCTCAGCTGAGTTCTTACATTGTCTGTGGCTGCGTGTAGCACTGAGGGGTGGAAAAATAGATCAAAATGTTCTTGCAACCCCAGGTGGAAAAGAGCAGGCATTCTGTGCTGGTTGCCTTTAAAAACATCTGGTTTTCTCTGTAAGCTGTCAAGGAGAGATGGTTGTCTACTGGTGCTATTCCAGAAGGGGAGGGACCCTGAGACCAGGGTTGGGAAGGGACCCTGGCATCAGGCCAGCTGCACCACTGGAATGCTCAGATGGGAAGGGATCCACAAGGAGTCAAACTTGGACTTAAGACTCTTGCCCTGCATTTGGCAGCAGCTGTTGTGTCTGGGTGGGTTGAAGCTCCTTCAGAGGGTGCTCCAGGCACAGCCCTTCTCTGCACAGCCTTGTCTCCCCCTTCCATCTTGAGTGCCATGCCCTGCTCATCCTCCAGGGCTCTGTACCCACCAGGTATTGCTCCTTCAGTACTTTCGGTGCTCCCTACAGTTAATGCTGGGGGAATTGAATTGTCCAAACTTTAATTATTTATGCAGATTAAAGGCAAAAACATATTAGACTATAAAATCCAGTGTTGCTTGTATATTTTATACCTAACTTGTTGCTAGAAATAAAGAAAGCTAAGTTAATCTCCAGTAGCTTCTGCCTGCATAATGGTGCCATACTGGGCCAGCACTGTCCTCTTCCTGTCTGCAAGGGCTGTTCACCAAGTTGTGCTGCTGAGAGGGCTCCATCAAGAAAAACCTCAGATCAAAATGTACATGGACAGTGATGAAAAGYACTGCAGTGATTGAGTATGAGGGTAATTTGTCTTCATTATCCAGTTACATTCATTAAAGCTCAGTACATATGAGGATGATGGATTCCTTCCTGCATGAAGAAACTGCTGCATCATAGTTGGAATCTTTTGGGCTTTAATGCATGGTCATCATTTTGCTCTGTGSTTAATTTTGTGTTTCCTTTGGCACTCCAAACACAGGTGAATTACAGAAAATCACTTACCCTAGCCAGCACCTTGAGGGCTGGACACCACTACCAAGATTTCAAAAAAATTAGAAAGTATTGTGTGTGGTATTATTCACTTTAAAAAGTATCTTTTTAAAAAGTATCTTCATATACTGAGACATCATTTATCTTTGAGACCTTGAAGAAGTGTATTTCACAYGTTTTTATTTCTTTACAAAGAAGAAATTACTATGGATTTAGGATTTCTRTTGCTTCTAATAAAATTAATGTTGTTGCATGGTATTCTGTTGTACTGTAGGGCAAAAATAGTGACTGTTCATATTTTAATTTAATGGTGGTTTTTAATTATCCATCTCTTCCTTTTACCAGGTTAATGATTTTAGTTAGCCTTTTGTAATGAAAGGTTATAATTTTAATAATACATTTCAATCTAATACAGCTTTGAGAAACTSCTATTCCAGAGTAGCTGCCTATGAAATGCTGGTATTCTTACTCATAAAGGCATCCCATTGAATGACGAATATTATAGATCTCCTTATGTTTTATAAGSTTAAAATTGCTTTTATTTTAATCTCTATTTTTGTTAGCTGGAATATCTTACCACCATCTTGTGGTCTCAACCACCACAAGATTTCTATAGTTGCCAATGTGAAAGTTAATACTGCAATGTAGGTTGTTTCAGTGATCCACCMATGATGGTAAAATTAATTTCTTGTTAGATTTTGCATGTTTTATTCCTATCTGTATACTTATTTAAGATACTTATAATATAATTAAATATGCACTATAATATCTACATTAATAGCTTCAGATTCAAGAAAGCTACCTTCTTCTCATTCAGGCATTCTCTTAAAGTTTCATAAATATTCCAAATCACCCAAAATTCTTATTTGATGGTCGTTATTCCTATGGAACACCAAAGGTGTTGTGTGTGGGGCCCATACATGAGTGACCTATTCTCCTTCAAAAATGGTGAATAAATAAGAATGGAAAAAGCAAATAATTCTGCTGTATAGACCTCTGAAAAATATCCAACTTCCYCCACGCATGGTGGGGAGTGTGTATGAATAAAGGTGTTAAATTAGAATAGTCAATATCTCATATTTAACAGAGCTGAAATTCAGTTAATTGGACTATCTGGTGGAYTTGTGTAATTGTTAGGTTTTTTGGTTATCCAAAGATGTCCATTCCTTGTGGATCTGTCATAGTGAGCTTAAGATGCAGATCACATGAGGTGTCTGAAGAAGGGTGTATATGAGCAGCCAAATTCAGTCACATTTCAGGAGATTTTAGTGAGAACTGGGGGAATTTGAGAATTTTAAAATTTTAAATAGAGAACTGAATAAAATGGAATGAGAAAAACAGATTACAGAGCTATAAAAATTGTAGCAGTAGGTGAGAGTAGATCCCAAGTCTCTGGTGTCCATCAAGGAGAACCGTGAAGGGAGAACAAAAGTAGTTCTCGTCTGAGAGGAGAAGACTGTGAAGCAAGAAAAAATTAGAATGGTGAAATGTGTAGAAATAAAAACAGGGAGAAGCATGAAGTCTTTGCAGGAAGGTTTCCACTCAAGGACTGTGGATTTTCATAATTTGAAAGGAATAATTATTTTAATGTATTTCTGAATGTTACCGCAATTCTTCGTGGCCATAATAACATAGCRCAGTGATTAACTGCAGGGAGAAATTACAAAAAATAGCATAGCTGCAAATTAAAACTAATAACAAAGTTATCCCASAGACAGTAATTTCTTAGTATGTTATTTCTTTTTTTTTTTTAATCTGTAGAAATTTAATAATGACTGGTGGATAGGACGATTGGTAAAAGAAGGCTGTGAAATAGGATTCATACCAAGCCCAGTCAAGCTAGAAAACATGAGGCTGCAGCATGAACAAAAGGCAAAACAAGGAAAATTCTACTCCAGGTAATAACTAAAGATCATTAATTACTAGAAAAATAGCAACATTCTCTGTRACACAACTTGGAAATTGATGCTGTGTATCAGTCATGTATATGCYTAAGTATTTTTAATAGCAGCCACAAACATTTGTAATCAATGAAGAAATTAATATATAATTAATTTTAYTATTTATTACATAATTTATAACATTATTTTATATATTGTATTGTTAAATAATAAGCTTATTAGTGCCATTGCTATTTGGGAGAAAAAGTAGATATTTAGATTGGCAATCTGTGGTGACCTACAACTGAAATAGTTTCCTTTTTTTTTGTAAAATAATTGCTAGTATACATTGCAGTAAGTACATTTACTATGTGCTAGTGAATTTTTTGACTAAAAATTGATTTATCTAAATTCTGTAGCATTTTTCACTTGTTTTGATGATCTTGCTATTTCTAAATATTTTTAAAGCTAATYTTTGAAATTACAGAAAATATAAGATGAATTTACTCTTAAGCCAAAGCCAGTGCSTGTTAGTTAGCTCACAGAGAAAAAAGTCTTGTCAAATTCATTGCCTACAAATACAGCTTTTAAGAGCACTACATTTTATGATGGAAGTTTCATGTCAAGTCATTTGTTAATTCTGACTGCAGCTATCATTCATTGCAGAAGAACCAAGGACTTTTTTCTAGATATTCTGAACAATACTGCAAGATAGAATGTCACCTTTACTGTTGAATTCTCAATAAAGTAGTTTTCTAGTAGCACCTGTGGAAGCAAATGTCACTTGATTCCCTTWGAGTATAAAGGACACAAATATTCCCAGTGTATTTGAGTGGGATGGACCAGGAATTCAGCTAGGAACCATTCAGGAAGCCAGAAATGCTTTCCTATCTCTATAGGAAGGGCAGCAGTGTTTGTAGAGCATGTCCAGAGTAGGACACTGTGACTGTGCAGTGCTCAGCTGCATTCACCAGCTCTGAAATGCYTTTCCCATGAGCGTGCTGTCCTTAGCAGGAGGATGCTGGATTCCTTATTTCTCWARTGRCRCTTCTGGGACAGCCAGATCTGTCCCAGTGATTCAGTTCCTTTCCAWATCGTAGAGGCTTCCATTCTCCAAAAATTTTCACTGAAGATAACATTGTCCTACACCACAAATGCATTAACTTAGTGCTTATTAATATTTCAAGATGGRGAAAGTGGAAACTAGTACTATCACATGAATTATTTGAAGAGCGAAATAATCCTTCTTACATACATTTCAGAGCTTTTCTCATTATGGTAACTGAAATAAAAAAGACTAGAACTGTTGTTTCGTTTTACCAACTTGGAAAGGCTTTCACAAAGCAGAACTTGACAAAACCTTAGACTGCTTTAACTTTGAGAGACTTTTTTTCTTAATTCTGTATTGCATTGAGAAAGCAAAAGAATTTGTACTTTAATTGAATTGAAAAGATGATAGACACAGTCTCATCTTCATTAGAAATTTATCAATAACTCCTCAGCTAAAGGAAACAGATATGTTTACTGGCTTAAGAATTATTTATTAATGGGTAGTAATATTAATTAATATATACCAGTAGTCATATTAATTACTGAATAGTATTAAGATCATGAGGAAGTGAGATCAGCAGAATGAATTGTACAGCAGCACAGGAAGTATGATTGATGTTTGCAGTTCCTCAGGTCTCAAAATGTACACGCATTTTGTGTGAGATGTATATTTTATACCACTGCCAGAAAYACTGTTTGTCTCATAGCTAGCACCTCATTTAGAAGGCAGATAATAAATAAACTAGATTAAATATTGAAAAAGCTACAGAACTTCAAACTAATTTATTACTTTACTCCAGTAAATCAGGAGGAAACTCTTCATCCAGTTTGGGTGACATCGTTCCTAGTTCCAGAAAATCGACGCCTCCATCATCTGGTGAGTAGGTTGTGARTCCTGTGGTAAAGACACTCATGAACCTAATCTGCTAAAATTCATGTACCTTTAGACCTCTTCTTCTTATTCCCCATTCTTCATAGGAAAAAACCCAATTGATGTGTTACCAGATGAGGCTGGTTTGGGGTAGTTTGAAGTAATGGAGTCAATGCCAGCAAGCTCAGGCAATGATAGGGCACAAAATTCTCGTTTCACTTTTACCACAGAGTTTTGTAGCAAAGACATAATAGATCTGTGAGACTAAATTACAGCAGGATAGTGGAAGGTTTGGTCTGGTCTGAGCTCTCCTACTGAACAGTAAATACTTTCTCGTACAGGAGAAAAAGCAGCAATAAAAATAGAAGTTCCGGAGAGGTTTCTGCAGTAGCATCAAGAAAGACATTATTTTAAAACATCAGGAACATTTAGTTTCACAGTCCTGATCATGAGGATGTGCTTCACGTAATTCTAGGATACTGGATATTTTTTGCCTTTGAAAAATTTTTCAAAAACACTATTTTGTACTTAGAGCATCAACATACAGATTTAACTTTAGTTAGGTTAGATTCAAATGATATGAAGCAAATACATGGCAAGTTGGTGGAGGATGCTGGCATTAGCTCCATAGAAAAGCACAGCAGAAGATCACAAAAAGAATTTATATTGAATTCAGCTGCTGTGTTGCTGGGTGTTTCATCTTCTCATGTACATTGTAAATACYTGAAAACAGAAAATATTAATGAGTKTTGCTAGTGCCTACTAGGGCAAAGACATGGATCTTCCAATCATATTAATTTATATGGAGTCTGGTCTACAGAGCAGGCATCCTAAAATGAGCCTGAAGATTTTAAAGTATTTACTTGGTCATTTAAAAGGGAGACAGAGAAATTAARTCATGTTTTGGTAGTGACTTCATTTGGTTCAATTAATTGAAAAATGTATCTGTCTTGTGAAACCATGGATTTGTTACTAACAACCAATTTTATTACAAWTGCAGTTTGTTTATAAAAATTCCACCTCAGTTGACTTCTCTTTTRTTTTGAAAATATTGTATTAGTTTACAATGTCCATAACAAGTGTGTAGAACACACCTTAATCTTTTATTTTCTGTTGGCTTTAAACTGATGTATTTACTGTTAAGGCCAGCTTTTTCAGCAACTGCATTTTTGTAGTAAAATTGTCCATGGACCTATGTTGTAATTTTATCGTTACAGCATCTGAAATGCTGTAATATTATTTGCTATCAAAAAAAACCTCACCTGAAGATTAGTACACATATTTCCAGAATGTTGCGCAGAATTTCGAGTTAGGAGCACAGCTATCACCTAGATTACCTGATTACCTGATAGCTGGTTGATTGCTACCCATCCTCTCATTTTCATTGCATTGAGTAATTTCTTCAGATACTGTCTTTCAAGAAACATGGTTTTCTGGAGAAAGAAGGAAATCTGTTAAACTTTATTCAGTTAGAGTGGAGATTTGGAAATTATGTATGGATAGTGCAAATTAGTTTATTCTGTGATCGCAAGATTTTGAGTCAACAGTAATTTTTTGCTTAAGACATCCTAAGAAAGGGGAAAGAGGCATAGTTTGTGACTAAAACAAGAATTCAAGTGACTCTGAAGCACAATTCAATAATTATTCCCATACCTCCTCTCTTTGAAAGTATAATCAATTACAAATACATCCATTATTTAATAAGTTGAAGAATACTAACTGAATAATTTCATTTTTTAATTTGAGTCAGGGATGGGTTTTTTCAATATAAAATAGTGCCASAGAAAAACCAAAACAAAACAAACTCACAAACAAGATGAAGTGAAAAATAAATGAAAGAGAGGCTCATATCCATTTAAATAATCAATATTGGTATAGAAAACAACCCATACACTCCAGCCACCAAACTGGGAAAGAATAATGCTGAAAGTGACTAAAAAAACCCCAATAAACTAAAGATAGTTAACAATAAAAGAATGGTGACAGAAGATGTTCCATAGTGTGAAGACTGAGAATAAAAAAAGGAGGTTTTGGTAACTAGCTGATCAAATTCTGTATTTCTTTCTTACAGGAAAAGCTTAAGGTAACTGATTTTTCTTTACTGACAATTTTGGTCAAACACAGAACCAAAGCAGTTTTAATGTGTCTTATTGTGAATGATTTACAGCATCTGTGCTGGCCTGTATTCAAGAAAAGATAATATGTTATTTTTATACTTATGAAGAGGATGAAAGAASAGTGTTGCTAGAAGAAAATGTTACATGATGGCTGTTTTTAGGAGCAGGATTATAGAAACAGGATGTGGATCTACTCACTGGGCTTTTCCTGGGAAGGGCAGACTCAAAGGCACAGTAACATAGGGAATGTCAGGCATCAAGGCATTAGATCTGGGGATAATTCAAATGTACTTTATGCAAACAAAAGAGATTGCTGCCCAAGTGTCTCTTACATCAGTACCTGCACGTAGGCTTGACAGAAATATTTATTTGTTACATAATTTAATAGCACATGCCACTGTATTAGTTGATGTCCCACTCATGAAGCAGATAAAATCAGGTCACTAAGATGGTTTCATAATAGTTTGCAATGATTAATTAAGGGTTTGGATAAAGTCAATACRAACAATTTTGCTTACAGATCTATTTAGGGTTAGACTCAGTTCGACATAATGGCATGGCAAGATAAGCGTGGTACCAGAGGTGGGTAAGATCTTCACWCACGAGGGTGACGTTGTACACATGTTTGTGGTTCACTTTTGTGCATCTACTTGTTTTCTGAAGACAAGTTTAAATCACAATTTAAGRTTAGGACTGATTGTTGCAAACAAGAAAGTTTMTTTTGGTTTYGTTTTGTTTTAGATGTAGTTGGCAGGTAYCTGTTCTACTCAGCATTCAGAGTAAATAGCTTTGCATTTTGAAAGTATATTTATTACTGAGTCTGTGAGGATTTCTGTTGAAACTGTTATTACTTGCTAAAAAGGGTAACTAATTTGTGGTTATGGTATGAACATTTTTGTTATATATTCTTTTGAGGTAGAGATTGAGAAGCAATGGTATTCAYTCCATTTTACCCTGCCTTTGTCCTCGCTCTTTACAAAGGATCCATGTCTCTGAGCCAAGCTGGGATAAATTTCCTTTCTTCTGCTATCCATTCTTTTTATTTTTCACTATTAGTAGATCTGTGTTTAATTATTCCTAATAAATGTATGAGTACAATGCATTTTTATTTAAAGAAATTAAAAATGCCAGTTGTAGTCCATCTTGAGATTAATGTAGATAACATCGTACCAATATCTGGCTGATTTTTTCRTGRAAAGTGATTTTTCTTTTACTCCTTCATTTCCTATGGACACAGTAGTGGCATTTCAAATTGCAATTGATGATACCCATTTTCAATTAGTGTTCATTGCTTTAAAATAATCCAAATGTTGTTGATCAAGTTCTGTTGTTTACACTGGTGGAAGTCTTACRTATTCCAGTGAATACTTTGGATTTACACTGGTGTAACAAGAGCAAACTTGATCACTGGTTTATTTTGAAAATGTTTCAGTAGTGGTTAAAGATTGCCTTCTGTCTTCTAATCCTGATGTACTGCACCTTTAAAATTTTCCTTTTGTTTTATTGCGTTTTTTCTCTCATAGCTGACTTTTAGGTTTGTTTTATTTATTTATTTATTTATTTACTTATTTATTTATTTATTTATTTATTTATTTCTCTGGACAGTTTTATTTCTCTTTACCTCTAATTTCCTTTTTAACCTATCTTTACTTTCCCTGTCATCTGATAATTCTGAATTGTTTGTCTGTATATAGCTGTAGACATAGATGCCACTGGCTTAGATGCAGAAGAAAATGATATTCCAGCAAACCATCGCTCCCCCAAACCCAGTGCAAACAGTGTAACATCACCCCACTCCAAAGAGAAAAGAATGCCCTTCTTTAAGAAGGTAACACCGACTTCCAAGCTCCCATCTGTCCACCTGCTCACCTGCACTGCGTCGCATTTCTAGTCCTGTTAACTGTCYGTGTCCTTTGACAAGCCAATAACATGCATGCTTTGTTGTTCTTTGTTTCTTTTCCATGCTGCTGTAGCTAAGCAGAAGCAGAAATCGGTAAGTTTCTATCGACATCGCCTGTGTTTATCCTGCCACTGGCATCATTAGCATTATGACTCCAKATTAGCAATGCAGCCATTCTAGAATTAAGGATGAAGAGATGTRTAGAGCTGATAGTGGATTCATTACAGGAAAACAGGCAAAATTCAGTGTGTCTGTGAAACTCTGCTACCTACTTATCCTTTTTGATGGAATAATAGGACACACTTAGGAGGCCTTCTAAATGTTTGAGAAAATGGTTTTTAGCATTGTAATGCACCACTCTAGTGCATGTTTATTCTTTCTATATCTTTCTCAAGTTTTTTTTTTCTTTTTTATTATTCAGTCTGTTGAAATCATTATTGGAATCTATCTGATACTCAGTTTGGACTTAGGAAGCAAATTGTCAAATTCRTTGTATTTTTAATTGAGTCTGTACTTAAGCTTCTAATTCACTAAGTACAAAGTCTGCAAGTGCACAAGACCAATGGAAAACCTCAGACTTGTTTTGACAGTTTACTTCAAGTTTTTCCTGTTGTCATGTATAAATTATCAGCCAAATGTTCTTGCCATCCATCAGTGAGACTTTTTTAGTGTCTCAGCTATTGGAAATGGTACTGGTGGTTCCCAGGAGAGCCAATGTCTCTCCACAGATAACCCAGATAACTACAGAATTATGCAATTGGCATCCTGTTGCAAAAAGCTGCAATATGTTTCTAGGACCTTTGCTGGAATAAGCTAGCAAGACATTTAGGTAGCAGCCAAACTGTGTAGTGAAATATCACATTTTGACTTTTTTGTTTTAAAATCTTTAGTCTTCATAGCTCTCATTCATTTGGTTTTAACCACTCACTTAAATCTACAGGTAATAACAGACTGTTATAGTGCTTAAACAGTGCCAAGTGACATTGTTGTCCCTGCTGTGGATGCTCTTGTGTTTAATAAATAGATCTTTGTTTCTGTCTCTCTTTTCTTGAACTATTTTACATAGTATTGAATCCTCATTTCCAAAGTCACTACTTTTGGCTTCAGTTTGGTCTGTTAAGCCTGGTGTGGAAATCAATTGTGGGTTCTTACTTCTGAGTAATTTCTTAATTAATCATATTTTTAATTGGATAAAAATTATAAGGAAGAAGAATATGTGTTGACATGTATTGGATGATGCCTGCATAAGCGTCTTTCAAAGATGCAGCTTCTAGATGAACCACCTTAGACCTGGATGAGGGGTAGTCCCATGTCTTTCACTCTGTGGTGCCTCATCTCTTCCATATCAGAATCATTACCAGTGTTAGTGGGGTTTGTAACACTGACATTTTACTGTACGTACTGGATGGCCATCCCAAAGTGATCTACGTAATCAAACCACTGAGTAAAAGCCATATGGTCAAATTCTGCCAGTTTTTATTCTGAGTTCATATTCGAACTTGAATCTGCAATGAAAGCTGTATAGTTCAGTGCCAGTCTCAAGAAAATATTCTAACTACGTTCTGTGCTGCTAAATTAGGAACTCTTAATACTTCCATTAGATAACTTCTACTCAATTTTCTGCTGACAGCTTCATTATTTCAAGCTGTAAAGATTAGAAAAAAAAATGCCCATTGCAAAAGAACAGATTTTAAAAATACCCCATATTCCATCAAATAAGGTAATTTCTGTGCTTGCCCTGATTGTCAAATAGCTAGTTAACTTCTAGCATGAATGCCTTTGGTTAAGTCAGCCACATTAAGACAAAGATCTGTTGCATCAGGGCACTCATGCTAAAAGCACTTGCACAACTGTAATGAATTTTTCTTCGAATCTGTCTCAAATACGCCTATCAGATTATTAAAATTGTTAGCAAGAACAGTGGAGGACTGCTTTTGGATAGAGGCCCAGCCTAATTGCAGGGGTTTGCTTTGAAACATGTTGAGTCAGATTCTGTACTGTGAAAAATAAATTCATTTCACATGCTTATGATGCCTTGGGCACTGGTATTCATTATCATGTTATTAATTATCRTGTGAAACTACAGGTAACAAAAAAATAAATTACATTGAGGGACATTCACAAAAAAATTTCTGTTTTAGACTGCTTTAGACTGCTGCTTGTGTAGCATTGTGTGCTGTCACTGTATAAATGTCTGTCTTTGTGGGTTTGTGTTTTGGAATGTATATACTTATTTTAATGTTATTGCGAAATACCTTGGGATACATTGAGTTCTGGAACAATGAACAATGTCTGTATTCTGTGATCTTGACTGATGTATTTGTACTATGTAAGCATTTGAAAAATAGATCTGGCATTTCTTTTTCTGTAACACCCACACATTTCTGGGTTTGGATTTCAATCTTTTTTTYCAAAGACAAAGATAAACCAAAACCTTCCTTATGAACAAAAAACTCTTTCTGATAAGACCCCATTCATGGTGATATATATTGAACAGCCACTTACTAAAGAAGAAAAATAGCAAATTCAACAGTTGAATTTTTTTTTTATTTTGTATTGTGATAACAGTATAAAATTTTTGCAATCCTTAAAAGGAGACAATCTTTATATCTTTATATGTTAGGATACATTTTTAGAAATTGTGCATGATACATCAGTTAGCATTTTGGTAAATATGGTACTACCAGAATCCATTCTTGGGTGGTGACAAGAACTTCCCAAAGTGGAAGAAATGCTATCCCAAGCTCTGCTTATGATAATTTTCTAGAAATACTAACTTGATCAGTCATTATTTTGATTTAATTTGTAATTGAATTGTGGGTACAAACATGGACGTCAGACTGAGTGCTGCCATGGGAATTTGCAGTGATGTCACAATGTTTTTTTTAAGCAATGGGCAGATCTGAACATTAAAAAAAAAGATGCATTATGCTTTTCTCATCCTCCTTTTTTCTATTTTTCTTTTATAATTTTCCATATAAAATGTATTTTTAAAAAACAGATGCCACAGCTGTAGAATTAACCATTTCAATTCATCAGTTGTTGGAAATAACCTTTTCAATTTACCAGTTAGGAATTATGCGGTGGGAAATATGCATGACCCAGAAGAAGAGTTTTTAACTATCCAGAGTAAATATGAAAACAGTAGGAAACCCTAAAGTCAAAGAAAAGTTTTTTACAAAAGAAATCCCTGAACCTCTTATGTCCTTATCTTGTGCTATTAATTTCTGGGAAAAGTTAATTAATCTGAGATTCCTGTGACATTACTGGAAATTCAGAGTTCCTCATACTGTAAAGAGTGTAAACACTTTCTCTAGGTACTGCGATGCTGAAAACTTTCTCTGTTTTTCAGACAGAGCACATCCCTCCCTATGATGTAGTGCCTTCTATGCGACCAGTAGTTTTAGTGGGGCCTTCTCTGAAGGGATATGAGGTAATTGATTGTTGTAAATGGTTTCATTTCTGACAAAATACTGTGCTTCATTTGTGTTTGATAATTTATAACATAGGCAAACATCAGACAGTTTTTACTCTTTCTCAATAACTGCTTATTTGTATTTTATTTATGTCAGAATTGAGATTTTGAATCAATCGCATTTCAAGCCTGTTGTTTGGATACAAGATTTATTGTCAGCTTTATTATATAATATTAGCATTAAATATTATGAATTTCCTATGTGATTGTTAATTGGTTGGTTTTTTCCTTCTAGGTAACAGATATGATGCAAAAAGCATTATTTGATTTTTTAAAACATAGATTCGAAGGGCGGTAAGTACTTTGCAATGCAAATATACTTCAGGTTCCATAGGGTACTACCAGGTTTTTAACRAATAATAACATTGGTCAAAATCAGAAATAACAGCTAATTCCTTGATCAGTGGACTATAGTGTGGATTGGAAGTTTCCTTGACAGAGYGTGCAGAGGCTGTGTTGCAGTGGGAAGTGTTCTGGAGTATGTATTTGTTGAGAGTGGAAAAAAGGATGTCTTCTTCTTGATGACTGTGACATTCACACTCCAAATTGCTAGATATTTATCTGTAGATTAAAAAGTTATTTTAAGTATTTTTCAAGTGCTATCTCATCAATGCTTCCCAGGTTTTGAGCAAAMTGACAAGTGCCACAGTTCCTCCTCAGCTCTACTTCCTTACTTGGCATCCAGCTTGGAAAGAGTRATATGGGATTCAGAGTATCTGGTGTATGGGATTCTCAAACTTTTAATCCCTCAGGATAGGAGCTTAGTTTGGCAGTAGTTCTGGGCTCTATAGTGGGAAGCTTCAAAAGGACTGGGATGAAGGGGTGGGGCAGTCCCCACCTTGCTGAAATAKGGTCACCCTTGGCAGCAGAGTGACTGCACTCGCTGGGTTCTGAGTGGTTGCTGCACTCTAGGCTGTAACACAATGRGATTTGTATTTGAGCCTTCAGGCATTACTGGGGTACAGATGTCAAATAATAGTCTGTCTCTAAAAGCAGTGCTGTGTTGTATAGCTCCAACATCACAGACCCACAGAGCAGAGACATCAGATGCATTCTCCAGACGTGATTGTATTGGTATTGGATCAAACTCCAGATTAATAGGTCCTAATGGGTTGCCACTGGGAGGAAAAATTGTGAAAACAGGAAAATCTTAAAATAATATCTGTAACTTCAAAGAATGTTCTATTTAGTTTGGAAGTGGACAGATCCATAACACTATTCTGTGCATCTTGCTATGTCAAAACTTTGAAGAGGGAGCTTGAGGGGTTTTTTTGAGGTCAATAGCTTCAGTTCTTTAAAATACCAGGCAATGTGTTTTAAGATGGTGGATTTTCTCAGAATAATGATGTCAATACCGAACCACTTTAGTAGTCCCTCTTTATATTAGTCAGGCTTGTCAAACTCCAGATAACACACCTTCAGAACTGGAAGTTAACAAAACATTTGTTGCAAGCAGAAGAAAATTACTGCATCTTTATGTCTTTTAAGTATTTTAGAGCATGTCAKATTTTCAGTTTTAGATCCAATTGTGGCAGGGTGAATCCACAAATACTCCAAATAAAATGCATGTCTGTAGTAGCAGACTTGAAGCATCCCAAACTTCAGTAGCAATTGGAATAATTCCTTAACGCCCTGAACAAAATTGCAGCAGAGATTCTCAGATTCATGCTACTGCTTTGAGCTGCCACACTGCTGTCCTGCTCTTGCAATTGTTTCACAATATGAACATACACACTCTTTGTTTTGAGAGCAGTATTGGTCTTCCTGATGTGACGTTTCTGAAAGACATGAAAATGTCCTCAGAAAGATGGTAAAAAGTCTTAAAATGAAAAATAGCATTTTTCATAGATAAACAGACTGATAAATCTAGCATTGTTCAACATACCATAATTTAATTTAAAAAGGCAAAAAATTCTATTGCCTGTAGGAAGAAAGACTGGCAGGAAAAAATCCAAATCAACATAAAAACCCAAAAAGCTGTGAAAGTTTGTAGTGTCCTTCCATTAGCAAATAAAGGAAACTAATAAGTATCCTAATATACTTGTTTGATTTAATTTTAAGACAAATGGCACTATCTGTGAGGAGCTGTGACAGAAATCACAATCTCCAGTTGTGATTTTAGCTTAAATTAAGTCACGCCTAGATTTCCAAAATTATATTACTAATCAGTATTGTGCACATAATTCTGTTTTTTTTATATTAACTTCTGGCTGTGTTACATTTTTTAGATAAGTTCATACACATATTGAGTTCATTGGGAAATGGCCTATTGGATTACATTTCAGATGAACAAACAGCATCTGACTGTGCTTGCTAAAGGAGCCCTCCCACTTCTTAGCAAATCCATTTCCTCTTTTAAATTGCAAGTAAAATCCTACAAGGAAGAACAAGGGAATATGATCAGTCTGATTTAACTGTCACCACTGGAAAAATGCAATATCTAAACCTCATTAGACCAGAGAGTTTGAAAAGGAAGTTTAGAGTGCATTTTGACCCTGTAAAGCAAACCAAAATTACTGTTTTCTTAGGAATCAGAGTATGCAGAAGGTTATGTAGCTGGTCAGTGCAAACAACTGAAAGTTACCACTTCTTTCTTGGCTCATTTTTTCTCATAAACACAAAACTGAGCCTGCCAGATAGTCAACTTAGGCTTTTCAAGTATGTGCTTCTCCAAGTTACAGTTCCTATTTTTAGGTGGCTAGCATATTGCTAGCATGAATCTTTCTGGAAAATTATAGGTAGCTCTTGCACTCTATTAGAAAAATGCATGCTAGTAAACTGAACAATAAAAAAGTCAAAAAACCCCAATCCAAAACAAACAAAACCCCCCTGAATTACATTGCTGGACTCATTTCCCTGATAAGCCTTATCTTTACCATTTAATTCTGCATATCCCTATGTGTCTTACAGGCAAAACTAAGCCAGGTTGTCATTCAATAATGTTGAAGAAGTCAGGGAAAGGAGAAACCAGCCTATTCATACTGGGGGTACTGGTGAARTGTCAGACCCTCACCAGACCTGGAGACCCCAAGGAAGTCCCATCATCTGCAGCAATCCCTGACCTCCTCCTGCCTCCCCTCTCCCCAGGCATTTGTAGGAGGATGACTTATCAGTAGTTATTGTGGCAGTATTACATTAGATGAAGTTTTTTGTCTGTTCACATTGGGTGAAGCATAGYGTGCCACTGAGAACTTATTTTCCTGTAGTCTTAGCATTAAACAAGAAAATTCCCCTCATCCCTGAGAGATAAATAACGTTCATGACTATTTTGCTGTGTTTGTTTTGCAGTATATCAATTACACGAGTCACAGCAGACATCTCGCTTGCCAAACGCTCAGTATTAAACAATCCCAGTAAGCACGCGATCATAGAGCGATCTAACACCAGATCAAGCCTAGGTAAGTACCTGTAACAATGCTATTACMATTCCCTGTCAAGTGTGCTACTCTCTTTTCTTAAGCTAAAAAATAGCCCTCTCTCTGCTGTGAGAAAATCTCAGTTCCCATAATTCAGAAACCCTGGCACTAGAAATCATTTGAAAATCACTCTCAGGTAAACTTCCTATAGTGCTGATTTTGGTTTATTCTGCTTATGCTCAGTTTTCATGTTTTGCTGTTTGCCTCAGTGGGGAGAGGCAGCTGTCCATATAAAATCTGAAGACATGTTCTTCTGGTTAAATAGAAGTTTTCAAATACTYGGAATTATATGGATATTGTTGATATTATGCATTATTTTTTATGAGATTACTCGTAGTGATAGCTACTRACATGAAGCCTGAGAAACACTTATTGAAGTACACATTTTATGAATTTTGTATCAGTTTAAATTAATCATAAGGTTAGCATAAAAAAAGGAAGGATGCAAAAAGGGAGATGTTTTTAAAAAACTCTATAGCTACATTCATAGCCTAAATATCTGTYATCTTACATGAGTCGTTTTGTACWGAAGCTTGTCCAGTTGTATCAATAATTAAACATTTRTTACCCAGAGAGATAAATAAGCTTMGATCAGAAGTTGTAATTAAATGTAACCATTTACAGTACAGATGGCTGCACTGGAGCTACCCATCCTAAGGTGTCCTTAGAGTTAAGAGGAAAAGGTGGTCATTTGGGAGTCTTAATTCCTGACTGCCCTTCCTTTCCTCTGGAGTGAGATGTATTGTATCCAGGACTCTGCCACTATCACTGGTGCATTCCCTGTGTAGGGACGCCTGGAAATAGCCAAGAGGTCTAGGGAAGGTTCCCTGTCCATGGCAGGGGGCTGGAGATGATCTTTAAGGTTCTTTCCAATACAAACCATTCTGTGACTCCTGCCAGGAGTCTACATACTTGTGTGAGGCCTGACTGAGATACAGGACAAAAGCCCCATGACAAATCCTGCACAAATCCCCCAACAAATACCAAAAAAGGGGGAACTTGCTACATCCCAGCTGAATACTCCAGTCATGTTTCTGCCTGCAGGTTCCTCTTGGTAGCCTTTGAGAGAGATTGGTTTCCCTTAAACACACCATTGCATCTTGAAAATTTTAAATTTTGGGGAACAAGAAAGTAGTTTAATTCATCCTATTAAATAAGTTCTTACCAGTTTTGCAACAAAAAAATTTCCAGCACCTGAACTGTGGCTGAATATTTAATGTTTGCCTAATACAGTAGTAATTTTTAGAATAAGCTTCTCCACCATAAAAATTTTGACTTTCTTTTCTTGAAAATTTCTTTTTTTTCCACYGTAAAACTTTTGCTTTCAGCTGTATGGAGGCTGTGAATTTTTGCTTCAAAGTCTGTAGCTTCCAAGTGTGTCTTATTTTCAGTGTTTTCAAATATCARAATGCAATGTACTGTAACAACACAATTAGTATCTTTACACACAAGAATTTTCTTCTGTGTGAATTTCAGTCCTGTCACCAAAGACTGTTTAATAATCTAATGAAAAGATAAAGTGTCACTTACTTTGAGTAGGACTGAAAATTGATAATAAGTATGGAATAGTCGTGGAACAAACAGAATCATGATGAGTACGTTTCCAGCCTCATCAGCAAATCTTGTGCAATTTTGCAATGCTGTACAAATATATGCAGCAGTAAAAACATATAATTCATTCCTCATGCTAAAATATTYTCATATATGTGAGGCATCTATCATAAAATTCTATACAGGAAAAATAAATCAATAAAAATTAAATGCTGCCCAATCTTGTGCACCTTTATTTCATGTAGAACCATACTCTTGAGTGCAACATTKTTTCTTTGTGTCAAGGTACTTTTTTTAGGTGAATGTATTTAAAATGGGAGTTCTGACAGAACCTTAGTTTGAGACACCCAAAAGATGAGAGTGTTTATGTTTATGTGCAAATATGTGGATAGATAGGTAGATGTGTCTCTCTAGTTCTTGTAACAGACCTGTTATTAATCAAGATTTTCCTGCTGAAAAACATTTCAGGTTTTCTGTTGCATATAATTGTTCCAAAAATTAGTTTTTTTATAAAATACCTTTGAAGATCTTTTACCAGAGCAACTGGGTCATTCTAGCATAAAGTTATGGCAAAAATTAATTTTACATCTGTTAAAATATTGTCAACTCCTTTTCTTTAGAAGCTGTAATACTTCCATTTTTCTAGTAATTCAGCAGGGTTTTGAAATTTGTTAGTGAACTGAACAATATTTCAGTTACACGTTTCTGGGCCATTTTATGAAAATAATGAGAAAACTTGACCAAACTATTAGAAGCTGCTATTAACACATGCCAAGCTTTGCATCTGAATTGCTTGAAGACTCAGCTTTCCTTGGCAAGGTCCAGCAATGATGCTGAGCAGAATCTGCTCCCAGCAGGCTGAATCAGGGCAGCCAAGCAGAACTGARGTGAAAAGATGCTCATCTTTAAATTTGCAATCCCTCCTTTGCTGTGCAGCATGGAGAAAGGAATAAAGAGCTATTTACTTTCAAGATTTCATCCAGAGAAACAGGTGCCCAGGCTAAGGCAGGAAGGCAGGTAGTGAAAATCCRTTATGGAAAAGGTTGGACTTACGGAGAAGGAGTTGGGATAGTAAAACCCACTGAATTCCAGGTCAGTGCTCTAGGCATGGGATAAGCCATGAGAGGACAGAAATCAGACAGGAATCAGGGAGGGAAGTGATGTGGCAGCAGTGTTGGAAGGAAAACAGAAAAATTAAATGAGCTGGAGTCAGAAAAGGTAACTGCTTTTGTAAGACAGTGGGAAAAGCTTTGCAGAAGGCAAAAGGAAAAAGTACAAGGCATATTACAGCCTGTTCCCTTGCCTACCTGCAGTGTACCTCATGGTAGAAATAAGAGTCAGAATCAGAAAACATCATTGTAGTCTGCTGGTAGGTGACAACATACTGCTGCAGTGAGTATTTAGTTGGCTGAAGTAGAAGAGGTGAGTGGCAGTATTGCACTATATTGTGGAATATTTTTTTCAGTTCATGTCATGAATTTGCTGTAAGTCAACAAAATATCCTGTTAAAAGAATATTATTAGTTTTACAAATTCAAGTAGTGCAAAACAAAGGTTAGGAAGTGATGATAAGAAGGCTAMCTGTACAGCTTTTTAGTATCTTTAGGTTATGCATGCTGTGATTGTCTTTGGGCAAAWATTTACAGACTACTTTTCCACGTGTCCTCTGCCTTAATATTATTGAAACATGTATAAAATAATGTGGGGAATTGGATGCAATGCAATTGCTCCAGTGCAATAGTGACTTTTGCTGCTTCTATACCTGCTATATAGTACTGGATTAGTTATTTACAGACTTTATGAAGATGGCTATTTTTCCCAGTGTTCTTTGTATGCTTCAAGCATCTTTTGCAGAAATACTGGGTATTGTAGCTGAAACAGAAGTTCAAGCTTTGGACCTGTCAAATAATAGTGTATACCATCAAAATCAGCATGTTGCATGGTAATGCGCTGACTTGGAGAAGGGGGATGGAAAGCAGGCAGTCCTTTAGGGACTACTGGAGCTCCTGTTGGATATGATGTAAAATATCAGCCTTGTGTATCCTCATTCCACAGAAGTTCTCCTATTTTAGGCTCTACTCTTTGCAGACATTTAACTGGGGAGGTATTCTTTTCATTCCCATCTTAGCTCAAAGAATTTTTTCYTTCTCTCAGATCAGTGCTGATAGTCTGTACTGACAGTACAGAGCAGCATCAGGAATGTCCCAAGTCTTAGTACTGACTTGTAAAAGAAGCTTCAAGGTTATGTTCCATTTTGGAAGAAAGAATCCCCAGGAATCAGAATTTCCTGTATTTCTATTCTGAATACAATTTCTACTGGTAATTGCCCTGAAGAATCAGACACTACATTTCTGAAAATCAATTCCCCAAATCACAAATAACTTGTGATTATTCTTTGTAATTCAATTTTYTCTTTGGACTATACTAATAATTCCAGCTTCTCACCTAACTGGGATGTTTCAAAGGGAAAAATCTGTTTTTGCATATACCACCAAAGTAAGCTCCACAAAATAGCCCATAAATATTTTATGCATTCTGTTTTCAGAGAAAGATTAG
Organism: Alauda arvensis; assembly: GCA_902810485.1. Classification (NCBI taxonomy): domain Eukaryota; kingdom Metazoa; phylum Chordata; class Aves; order Passeriformes; family Alaudidae; genus Alauda; species Alauda arvensis. The sequence goes on from CADDXX010000750.1 coordinate 20,903, forward strand.
AGCCATGTGTTCTTAATGAGATGTGAAACATGCATTTGACAATGAAGAGAAAGTAAATTATTCAATGGCGTCTTACCAGTTGACAGTGTATGGAGTTGCATACTGAATGAGACAGCAGCCCTAAAGGAGCAAGTATATTACATGTTCCTGAATATGCTCTCTTATAATACTGATCACAAAAGATTTGGTTTAGGAGAGCTATTTTGGCATTTTGTGTTTTATTAGCATCAGCTTTGCAGCCAATAGTATTCTCTAATAATACAAGTTTTATAAATGCATCATTAAATCAGGACTCGCATTAGTTCTTCATTAGTATCTGCTGCAGGTCTGCTCAGAGTCCTGAAAAATGAATTTTTTCTCTACCTACATTTTTCTTTCTGTAAAATGAAAATAATAGGATCTTTTCCTCAAATTACTGGTGGGGGGTTTGGGGGAGGCATGGAGAAGGAAAAATTTAAGCATACACTATATTTGTGCTGTTCTTTTGGTTTTTTTTATTTTTGTTTTGGTGGTTTTTGTTGTTTGTTTGGGGTGGGTTTTTTTGGTTTTTGGGGTTTTTTGGGGGTTTTTTTTTGGTTGTTTTTTTGTTTTTTTTTTTTTTTTTTGTCCAGACTTAGTTCTGGCATAGGTATTCAACACTGGTATTTGTACTTGTTAAGGAAAAACAGTATTTGTTTGTTTTGGTTTGCTCTCAAACAGTCTTCTGGTTGCACAGCTGTGAGCTGTGGGGAGATGAGTTGCTCTCTTCTCTCTCCTTGTTGAACAGTCCTTGGCATGTGGACAGAGACCTATGTGGTTAATAGATCTCATAAATTTAAAAATGCCTTTTTGCAAATTATATATATAGCAAATATAGCTCCTGAGAAATACTTTATGTTAATCCAAATCCACCTTCTTCCTTCCAGATTCAATGGAAAGCTATTCTTTTACTCATCAGACTTTGTGTAGTGGTAGCTCATGGAGCCAGACCACTGATCTACCCTTCACTTATGATCATGTTTGTGAGCAGCAGTTGTAACTGCAGCAGAGAAGGCTGTTTCTTAGACTTCTGAAAATATTTTGTTGTTTTTTAACTATTATTTTCATAGATGTTCCATCAATTACTTAAGGTAGTACAAAGGTACTGTGCTTGATATATTAATACTGAATACATTTCTCTGGGAAATAAATGTACCTCTTTTTGAGAACTCTCACCTTATCACTCAATACAGGTCTCCCAATGTTGTACATAGCACRGGAAACAGTGAAGTGAGCACCATTCTTTGGAATGCTTTAATAAACAAACCAGAATTTAATTCAGAGACATACACCAACAGTGTGATAATCAGAAATAGGAATAGCCATGAGGAACTGGATTTACAGGATTATAAGGGAGTCTCAATCAGCTTATAATGCTGCACACACCTATCGACTGACAGTTTGCTTTTGTAATGGAATCAGTTAAAAATAGACTTGGGATTTGACTCATTGGAAACCAATGCTGCCACTGAATGTCTACTATAAAATGAATGTTCTTGAGAACTTTTTAAAAATAGTGTCTGGCTCATAAAGATTTAGGTGCATAGTACAGTCTTATTACTCTGTCCTCCGTGAGGCAGGACACTGTCTAATTAAGCTTGTTTTGATGTAAAGAGAAATGTTTGCTTGTCAATACTGTAATATGTTTTAACACGTGAGATGTTGAAGGAAAGGGCAAATTTCTTTAAAAGCCTAGGAGAAATCTGTAATTTTGAAGAGATTTTTTTCTCCAAGAAGGTACAGTAAGTGTTTAAATCTTATTCATCTGAAAATCAGCCCAAATTGGCTTAGTTAAAATTTTATATGGACACATGCCATTTGCAGAAACTGAACCAGCTTTGTGCTTTTGCTGCATTTCTTTGTCAAACCTTTTTCTGTGTATGTTACACTTGTTATAACCTTACCTCATGCTGTATGCTTTGTACAAAACCTGATTGTGTTGGCTTTTTCCATTCTTTGCTTCATTAATGCTCTCCCTTTCCAGATGTTTTAGGTATGTATACAAGCTTGCAAATTACTTTTCCTGCTGTTTTGTGTTCAGTGCTTTATTGTACCTGACACCATGTGTTTCTTGCATCTGGCTCACTGACAGACAAAAGCTGATCCTGTACTGTGTTGCTACGTCTTTCTTTTAGAAAACCTTGCTGATTTTCCATATTTATTTTCAAGCAATTCTAAAAATAACATCGACACTGACAAGTAAACACTAAAGATTAGGTATTCCATTGTGTATTTCTGAGATGCCTGCACCTAATCTGCGTGTTCTAACACAGATGTGTGACCGTGGATGTGAAATGTGTCACTGTGTTTATGGTCAATCGATTGCCATCCCATGCCTGGGAGTCTGTTTGCTTTCCATGTGCATATGACCTGCCAGGCATTACATGCACCCAGTTTGCATGTGCAGTTGAGCACCTACCTTTGGGAGGCTGTCTCTAAAAAGTGTGTCACATCATTAGGTTGATACCCCGAAGTTTTGTCTTCTGCAAATGAAATATAAATGCTCGAAGAAATTGTAGTGGATTAGCTGTGCAAATTTCAGCCTTGTGGGGTTTTTCTCCTTGATATTTGTGGGAGAAGCCAATGGAATGCTTGAAACTATGGTAACAATTAATTTGTTAAATATATATACATATATATAATGAATATTATGTACATATATGATATTACTATTTATTCTCCATGTCTGCTAATTTAATGCAGTTGTGGTATAGGATAAGTTTCAAGTAAATGCTTCCTCAACTATAAATCAAAAATTTAAATTTAAAAGAGTGCTAGCTAGGCCTCATAAAGATCCTTCATTACTTACTGAGGCCAAGGAACAGGAGTGCAAAATCTGGACTTAACCAAGGGTATTTCTTCCCCAAAGTCTCAGAGATCTAATATAGTTCAAAGAAAATAAAGGAGATGTTCAATGTGTTGAGGAAAATCCTGATTGTCCCTTTATCATTTTGTCTTCAAGATAGCTGTGACAAATGTCCGTAAGTCTCACTCTCAAGTGTTAAATGTGTTAATCTGGTAATCCTGAACCTGCCTTGAACCAAAATCATTAAAATAGCAGCTAAGAGCTTTTGGGTTTTCATGAGGATGCAGCTATACTTCCTTTTGCCCACAAATGGGGAATGATAGCATGAAGTTAGTAAACCTGTTATAATTTATCAGTCTCACCTGTCTCAAAATACTCCTTTATCCTGCTGGGACAGCCTTGATTTTCTTAACAGCTAAGGTCAGAGTTTCCCTAATGAATTCTTTAGGTAGTTCTTCAGAAGTTTGTTACTAACTTTCCAATATTCTAATTTGCAAATAAGGTTTGGATACAGTATAGGCAAAGTATTTTAATGAAATTGCCTGAGTGTTTTCAAAGGGTATGGGGGGTGGAAATTCTTGATTTCTGTAAATTAGAGATAACTCTTAGCAATCTGTCCTTAAATTTTTTCATGATACTGCACAGAAATATGTGTGATTGATAATTACATTGAACTAAAAGATGCTCAAAGCAAAGTAGTGTAGCAATGTGTTAGAATAATTTCTAAGGTTATGAATATCTGTGTAATAGATGGGATACTTGGCTAGGTGAATAAAATATTTTTAGCTAGTTTGTTTAGGAGTACAGTTTGCTTCCCTTAAAACTATTCACAGTGTAGGTCAAATTGATCCAGGATTTTTTCTTCTCCTGGGCTGGTGGGACTGATTAAAGTTGGTGTTTGTGTCCCCATTTTATCCAAGACTAAAAGTTTGCATTGTTTAGCTAGAATGCAAAGAAGTTGAGTTCTGTTCCCTGCAAAGAGAGGCATGGACTCATCATTCCCATCACCGTGACAGGGCTATGATCACCTTTAGGATGGCTGTTGGTTGGTCTTGCTGAGTCTTACGCACTTTGCATAATAATTAAACTTTCCCTGGAGAAGGAACTGGTATCCATGTGTTTTGCCTCCCACTCTGAGCATCAGGCTGCAGAGTCAGTATCTCTCCCACTCAGTGAATACGCAAATGTTTTGTGAGTGGCACACCATCAGCAGGAGGGGTTGGGTAGCCAGGGATGGAGTATTTCCACATCCTATCTGTGAGAAATGCTGAACATTTTTATTTATGCTTGTTCTGAGAAAAACAGCAGACCGAGGGTACACTGACTTGGTGCCTATGTATGGACTAAATCTGTAAAAACCTATAGCACTGCACTGAGAAATGAGGCATGGTGCACAAATACCCAAGTTATTGCCAGCCTGACATGATGATATTCATTCTGAACTATGCAGACACATGCTTGATGCCCTAGACAAAATAAATATTAGACTGCTTCTTTACCCAGTTTTCCTATTAAAATCACTCTTTAACAGAGTGTAGGGGAGATTGATGATGGGAGCAGTGCTGTGCTGCTGCATGGCACCTTCTGGAGCTGCTGTGGTTGTTCCTGGCACAGTCATTTCAGTGCACCCTTGTGCAGCCACTTGTGTTACTGCTGCAATCTGCTGCTCTCAGTCTTTTCCATTCATAGGCCACTAAAATTTACTTCCAGTTTAAAATTGGCATAAGAAGCATCATTCCATGAATGCTATTGTTTTGCTAGCCCAGAGGAATGAGGCAGGAAGTAGACATTTTTATGTGCCATTTAGTATTTTTAAATGACACTATGTGTTTTATATTTTCACATAATTACAGTGCTGCATTTCAGGAGATGTTAGTCCATTATAAATAGATCTTGGTTATGTTGAGGTTTCCAAACACGAGATCATTTCTGTCAATACCACTTGGATGTGTGTGTACATTAAAAGCCATCTGAATTCTGCCTGGAGTGAGCCTCAGCAGGCAGGAGGAGGAAAACCCTGTGCTCCTGCAGCACCTTGCCCCACAGCAGAGCCCAGACAGGAGCTCCAGGCAGAGCAGCAGACATGCTTCTCTCCTCTCTGCCTTATCCCTTGCAGGAGCCCCATCTGTTAGGCATGAGTAACACATGCAGCCACTTTTCCTGGAAAATATTGTCATCCTCCCACTCCCACCCTCCCCTTYTTACGTAACTAGCTAGTGGCTAAGGTAKTTGGTGAAGATCAGGGAAAGCTAAGTATATTCACAAAACTACATTTAGGCTAGACATTTGATTAAAACACCTGTAATCTGGGCATCTTTTGACCAGTAGCCAGAGGACTAAGCTAAAGAATTTATTCCCTCTTGCTCATGTTTTTCAAGATTTTYTTCTTTCTTAGCTGGATATGCTGGAGCAGAGGCACAAAGCATTATGATCCCCAGCACAGGGACACCCCATGGTGTGTGGTGACTCATGTAATCCTGCCTGGAGACGGTGGGACTGAACCTCCCTGCCTGGGGAAGGAATGGAGCCTGCCCAGCCCAAGCCCCTGTTCGCTCCCTGCCTGCCCAGGGCAGCATTGSTGCTTGAGGGGAGGAAAGAGGAGGATGAGAAGAAAGAGGCCAAACACTTAYATATGTGTGGGGTTTCTTCTTGCTCTGCCGTGCTCAAACCCCTTGTAGCCTTTGGGATCACCTCGGTGGCATCTCGGCCTCTTTGCTTTGTTTGCAGTGAGCACAGGTCCCTGCTGCAGGCAGGGGTGGCCTGCTGTGGCCTGCATTCTGCTTACAGAACTACCCATGGGGACACTGCTGATTTTTCACTCAATATTAAGCATGTGTATACACACACATGCTCACACGTTAAAATTTAAAATTTTAATTCTGTCAGTCAAGCTCATGATTTTGTTCTCATTATAGATTTGCGCAAGCACAGCTCAGTAATTATAACTTCCTTTTTAAAAATTTTTTCAATTTATTTTCTTGGAGTTCAGATATGATGTTTATTAATTTCTAGCAGGGTTTTTTTGGTGCAAGACCTTCTACGTGGTTTTAAGGCACTGGGATAAAAGCTTCATTTTTTTTCTTTCACCTTTGTTATGGAAATCCTGAGGTKGCCTTAAACTTCTCAATACTTTTAATTATCGTCACGGAGTTTCGTGGTTAATTATTTTTAGGTAACTGTGTTTGTATAAAAGAATTGGCATAAAAAATCATGGCTACTGATAGCTTTCTTCTCAATTTATATAATTTTTGAAAGCCATTTGTGTAAGGTGTTGCATTACAAAATGTAATAATTGTATTGCATATATTGACAGAGTTGTGTTATTTTCATTCCATATGTCTGTAATATCAGGAGCCATGTTTAAAGAAACTAGAATGCTCTGTGTCTGTGCCTGTTGCAGTTGAAATCATCATTTACCTCTCTGTTTCAAAGAACAAAACAGAGCCACCAATACCACTGACAGGAGACAAGGTCACATTTAATAGGATATAAAGAAATACTGTGCTCAGTTGAGAGATGTGAATTTCACTGCTCCTTGGGAAGATCAAAATTTCTTTGCTGTCTCTAAGCAGTACTTTGTGCTTCACTTGGGCCTTTGCAGGCCAGATGCATGTCCATTTTGCATCTCATCCCTCTCATGGAAGTGCTCTTTCATTGGGGTCTTGCTGAACAAATTGCTGGTGTAGGCATTGCTCTGTGGAGCTGAGAGTGCCAGTGACTCCTGGCTGCTTTGGATGCAGCCCAGGTTTGCAGGAGGGTTGAGTTTCTCCAGCTGTGTAGCACAGAGAATGTTCCTGTACCCTGGCGTTACATAAGTGACCCTAAGTTCCACTGCAGTTCATCATGTTCTTAGTGAGTTGACAGAGAGAAAATGTTGTTGCATCTTTGCCTGTATTTTAAGCGAGATTATTGTAGTGAACTGGGAAAGATTTTTTTTGGAATTCACTTGTGAGGTCCAACTGGTGTAAAGAATATTTTTCTGGCTCCATAATGGGATAACTGACTCTTTATTGYATGGAATAAATAGTTGAGTGCTCCTGTCATTTAAAATATGTTCGCTTTCTGGTTACCAAGGAGACCATAAGAAGTAGATTGTAAGGGTCATTTCAAAATTTGGTCACTGATTTCTGGGTTTAAGTGTTGTAGCTGGGCTGTCAGCATTTCATGATGATTGTCACAGTAATTCTAATTATTTTTATGCCTCCCATTATTATTGGCAAATACAGTTTATTGGCGTTTAGTATTATAACTTCACTCTTATGCCTCTCCAGTACATAAGAAGGGGCATTATTATAAATAGATGGTATTCATGGAGGTGGGAAAATTGCGAAGCTATTACCGTGCTGCTTTGAAGATACCCTACTGTCACTGTTCTCAGCTCCCTATTTTAACTACCAGTGACATTTGTGTTACTATCCCCACATGACTTTTTGAGTTCTTTGCTTACTTTGGGCAAAAGTCTGAGAGAAAATTCAGGTTGAATGTCTTGTTGTGAAGGAATTTTTACAGGCAGAAAATTTGGTTTTTGAGAGATACTGCTAAAGAGAAATGAAAACCAAAGCAGCAGCAGTGGATAAAGCCCTTGTCATTTAAAAAGAGAAGCTACTATTATGTAAGCAATTGCAACAATCTTGTAAAGTTGGAATTCAAAGAAGATTTCAACCAAAATGAAAGTTTTTCCAGAAGCTGAAGAAGTACTCTAAGGAACAGGAGATCAGGACCTCTTCAGCTTTTCTTGTGGAATTTTTCTAATCCATTCCTTACTGAAGAGGTAGAGGCTCATGTATTAGTTCACCAATCATGCAGTGCAATTCCTTGAACTTCTCTCCTATACCCAACCTAAGAAGAATAAATACTAAAATACATTTTAATTGTCAAAAACAGATCTCGCTCTATCTTCAGACTCAGTTGGAAACTATTGGGTCATAGGACCATAGTCACCTGCAGTTATTGCTGTGGGTGTGTTTCACAATAGAACCTACCCTGAGGTATACTCTGCCCTGGCAGAGGGCATTTAAAAAGTATAGCAGGAAATCTGGTTAGTCCATAGAGATGTGTTCTCTATTAGCAAAGTGCTTCGAGCAGTGTAGCAAATACTGCTTCACCAGAAAACAATTACGATAGAATGGCACAGAGACAGTTTTGCTGGTTATAAATTGTCTTGAAAGAGAGTTTTTTAGCAGTCTGGAATGATCTTAAAATGATACATTAACTAATATTCTTATACTGACTAAAGTATTTGGTTTGAAATTGCTGGAAAGTAATCTAAACTCGTCATCGAACAGCGTGACAAATTATCTGATATGTTTATTCTAGTTGTTCTTTGAACTTAAATTAGGGATAGATTATTGACTGTCTTCTTCTAAAACTCTGAGACTGGTATTCAGAGATTTCAGCAGCATCTCCATGCAACAAAGTTGTAGAAAATGTAATTGTGAATGTGCCAAGCATCATCAGAAATTTTGTCTTAAAAAATGTGGTCCTAATTCAGACAGCAGTGGGACCACAGTGCTTTTACTGACCAGCAGCAAAGCATGCATTGATGTTTTCCATGGCACACTGTGCACATCTCACAATGTTCACTGCTGCAAAAGACTGATTGTGTGCACTCACCCAAAACTGCAGATAACCACAAACAGTTAGATGTGAATGCTAATAAATCCAATGTCCACTTCCTCCAGTAAAGGATATAATATATAGCTTTTCTGATGACCATTTAGATGTTGCTTTGTTTATAAAATGACAACAGCAATCACTTTTTGATTTGAAACCAAAATACTGAGATACCTTGCTCTGTCTTGGAAATTTTGCAATTTTTCCTCTGGGAAAATCAGCTTTCCACAGGACCTGGGATTATGAGGATGATATCATAGCATTATTTGGATTATTCAGTTATTTCCTCTTCTAAAAGTGTTTTACACATAACAGCCAAATTTTTAACATGGCACCATACTGAGGTCAATAGAAAAAAGCCTGTTTGATATAAGTTGATATAAGTTTGATATAAGTTGAAGTAAATGGGAAAACAGTAGTTTCTASTAATAGAGTAATCAGTACTTCCTAATGCCTATCACCAGTTTGAGCAGACTGGTTACTGGGTAAGATTGAAGTCTGAGCTGACATTTACATGGAGCACATTTGTGGCATAGTGAGGTTGCTATTTGATGCAACAAGCATTTGTACCCCTTTTTCTTATATGCATGGTCTGGGGTCATGTAAGAAGGTGTTATCAGTATCTCTMCAGCCTGGAATAGCAGGAATTGGTAAGGTGAGAGAGGCAGACAGAGCCTGCAAGGGCAGCAGAGCACGGGTGAAATGCTCTCATTAACGCTGTATTCATTACCCTCCTGTGCCAGGGACATGCATGGATAACATCAACTCCTGCAACCAGAGCAGCAGCAACACACCGCTCTACTACAGTGTTACATTTCCTAAAACTAACCACCTCTTAGCAGTTTCATAACTCTARTTTTTACTTTGCAGCTGAAGTTCAAAGTGAAATTGAACGGATTTTTGAATTAGCCAGGACGCTGCAGTTGGTAGTGCTTGATGCTGACACCATTAACCACCCAGCTCAACTCAGCAAAACCTCTCTGGCACCCATTATAGTATACGTAAAGATTTCTTCTCCTAAGGTAAATATTTTAGATACCTTCTTGTTCTTTCCGGTTTTTTGATTTTTTGGCTGGTTTGTTTCGTTTTCAGTTTTTGTGTCTTTTTTTTGGGTGGGGGGCATGGGGTTGGGTTGTTTTTGTTTTGGGGGGAGGTTTTTTGGGCCTTAAATGCAGATAATCACATGTCCTCATTTAGGTTCAGTGCTATATATTATTATTGCTTTCCTTTGGATAGTGAAGTATTAATAATCAAAAAAGTATGAGCTCTAGTGTTAACTGAAAGCTATTTTGGAAAAGATGCTGTAGCCCCAGTGAGCTTTTTAATTGGAATTGCACTTTTAGTATCAATCACATAAATAGTGCTCATAGTTTGTTAAATCAAAATAATATGGAAATGAAAGAATGATTTTCACTGAATTAGTATCAGACTGATTGCTCAACTTTAACATCTGATATTACACTCTTTCACTGTGTGTAAAAAAATACACAGATCTTGTGAAGAGGCATTCAAAAGAGAAAAATGAATTTGTAGGAAGAAAACTCAGGAGATCAATTTAAAAAACTCAACTTAGAAACAAACAAAACCAGAAGCAGCAAAAAAAAAAAAAGGGAGGAGTGGAACTTTTAGTGCTTGTAAAGGAAAGGAGATATTTGGATGTAAATGAAAATTAGCACATCCTGGATGAGGGAACATGGGAAATGTTCTTGAAGCCAGCAAATGAAGAATTTGCTCTGCTCATCTGAGCAGTTTCAAATGTAAACATATTAGGTGGTTATATATGTATATTAAGTCTAAGCCCGCTCACTTTTTTTAATGTCTTTTTAAAAATTTTTCACAGGTTTTACAGAGGTTGATAAAATCTCGAGGGAAATCTCAGGCYAAACACCTTAATGTTCAGATGGTGGCAGCTGATAAACTGGCACAGTGTCCTCCTGTGAGTTACTGTTAATTTATGTCTTGTCTCTGAAAGGTGCCTTTCTTTTCAAGCACGAGGTTAATTACATAATTTTCGGGAATGTTTGCCCTCTTCTGGCCGTATTTAACTATTGCYTTTTCCAGAACACCTCCTGAGGTCTCGGGGCTCTGCACTAGGGTGCAGGGGGAAAAGAGTCCTAGTCACAACCAGTTATTGGGATGTGTGCTGATGCAGTCAGTGTTTCAGTAAAATGAACATTTATTTTACTTGATAAGTTTTAGGGTGTTATTGGTCTAGAAATGAACCCTCATAGTGACTGTGTTTTATCTCTGGTAGTTTAGGGTAAGGCCAATGATTTGAGTAGCTCCTCTGGGACATCTGTCAGCACAGCCCACCGCTGCTGATGTTCTTGGTCAGGGTTTTGGCAAAGAGCTGAGTGGTACTGCATAGCTGACAGCTCTGCAGTTCTTCAGATGTGCACTGAAGCAAATTCTCTCAGTTTCCACCCATAAAGTGGAGGTGATGACACCCCRACTGTGTTTTAAACCTGGCATGCATTGCTGCAGCATACTCAGCTGTCAAGAGTTTGGGTAAGAAACGAGAAGATGAGAGTACAGYTCAGTTGCAGATATAATTTGCCATAGTTACAGAGCTGAGTGGAGGGAATGTCTTAGTCATTTAAGTTCAAGCATCTCAGTTAAGCAATGCTTAGGTCCCCAGGAAGTCAATGAAGAATGCTGGAGACCTGCAYAGGCCCTCAAAGCTGCCTTCTGCTCCCTGACCAGGGAGGAAATGGATGAARCTCACCTCCTAATATTAGAAGACTAAAATTAGACTGTATGACTAATCTCTTACCTAATATTTGTATGACACTTGGAAACTGAATGATCTGTATTCTTACTGTTGTTAGTTATTGCTCTTAGTTTGCYGTAGTTCTTATAGTTATTCTACAGGGGGATTGAATCCTTTTCTTGCCATTCCATTTTGTTCAACAGTTAATTCTTCAATATTTATCTATTCTTTCTATAAATTTAAGATTTGTTCAAGCTGCTTCTTTCCTGTCTTCTTTGACTGTGCATTACTATGTGAAAGTCACAAGGCCTTGCTTTAGCAAGTGCAACATTGGTGCTAGTTATGATTACAATATTTTGTATCAGCTGCATTCAGAAAAAAAACCAAAAAAAAGGTAAAATATGTTAATAGGAGTACTAAAAATGTCGTTGATTTTTGATTAATGGAAAGCATGATCAATGTCTTTTGCTGATCTCCCTTTACCTGGTGATTATTCTCACTAAAACCTTTCCTTTATCAGGAAATGTTCGATGTAATTCTTGATGAGAACCAGCTTGAAGATGCTTGTGAGCACCTTGCTGACTATCTGGAAGCCTACTGGAAGGCCACACATCCACCTAGCAGCAATCCTCCTAACCAGCTTCTCACTCGCACACTYGCAACAGCCACTCTTCCTATTAGCCCAGGTCCAAATATTAATTTACAGGTACAGTTTTTATGCCATCTCTTCTTTTTCTACTGTCAACTTCTTCTCCTTTCAAAGCACAGAGTTAGGCTGATKCTAGAATATGCTGAATATGTTTTCCTGTTATTGATAGACTGAAAGCTTTTTCAGTAGACATTCACCATTTTCAGTATAAAAGGCAAATGCAAGCATGTTACTGTTATTGCTATTGAATTTATAGCAGCACGTGTTTGTGTATTGACCAGGGGGCTGGTTTTGATTCCAAGGACTAAGCTGGCCTGACTGAAAACATATGTTGATGTGAAATGGAATACTTCAGGTTTTATTGTGCCCAGGACACCACTGTGCCAGTAATATATGTACCAGCCACAAGCATTTTTTATAGCTGACCACATGTAATCCAATCAGAAATAAAACTAGACTAAGACTATGCACATTCCAGCCTCTGGAAACGTTCTGACTGATGGGCACACTATCACTAATAGGCAAATCCCAGCCCCAGAGGCCCTGCATGACAAAYTGGGTTATGTACAGGACAGATCCACAAGTGTTGTAGGCAAATCTGTTCCAATCTTCCCACAGGCTGTAGAGTTGTAGCAGTTGAGGATGACTGACTGTGTTAGTAAAGACTCAAGGTCAAAGTGGCCCTTCCAGGGTTCCCTTTGTTCTTTTGTTCATTGGCCATTGCTGTGAAAGGTACAGGCTTCCTTCAAGCCAAACTCTTACGTCAGATCCAAGTGCCGCTGCACTGCACGTTGTGCAGAAAGACCTTGAGCGGCTGTTTTGAACAGCAGGGACACTCTCCAGTGAGCTGGGAAAAGCAGGCTTTATTCCTGCCTCTGCACTGATGCGCCTGGTGATTTGGGCATGTTATGTGGCCTTTATTCTTCTTTGACTTTTGGTTTGTATAATTTTATTGARGTGCTCAGATTCAGGAGATGCTTTAATTTGGATATGTGTTGCATGATATGTAATGAAGTATTGAAAGATGATACTTCATTATAAGTAGTGAGTGACACCTCTAGGCTGAGAAGATCACAAAGGGGGATAAAACAGATCTGTTCCAGATCAAATAAAGGCTTACTACATCTGTATTTCCACCTAAATGCAATATATATCCATAAATTACATACATATGCAAKTTATAATTCATAACTTTGGCTAAGAAAAGCACCTCCTTTTAGAAAATCAAAGGAAAAATGTATCTGCACCCAAATTAAAAYGCAAAAAAGTTGTGCTTTTTTATGGTTTTAGAAAGTATTTTTTTGTGTCAAATAATATATTTTTCATTAGAAAATCACAGACATGACAGGTTTGTTTTTTAACAAGAAAAATTTCTTTAGCCATCTTAAAGGGTATCTCCTCTTGTTTTCAAACACAGTTGCAGGAAAAGAGATGTTAAACTGTAGCTCATTTCTGCCTTTTTTTCTGTCCTCAGAGCTGAAACACCTTGAAAAAATTATGAGCTGGAAGAATTTCTGAGTATGAAATTCAGTATTGTTGTGTGCAGCCTTGCTAGATAAACTTTCTTTGCTTTGTAAACTTCTAAATTATTTTGCTCATGTTTTTTTATGCTTTTTGGGTGTGGATTTATAGCTCACCTACTCATTGTATTAACCACATTCTCTGGAGGAGCTATGCAGAGTTTTGATAACACTTTTCTGAATGCTGTGCTGTCTCCTTACAAACTAACAGATTTTTATTTTAAGGACTAAAATTGAGGGTGTATTTGCAGTTTCACAGTTCATTTGTAGGTCTACTAATACAGAAGTGTGAATCAACAGGGGTTGAACACAAAACATTTCTGCTCCTTTGGTTTCATTTTCCTACAACACACCTTCAGCTGACATCTCAAACCTGAGCTTGTCATTGCCTTGGCACAGAGTGGGTCTATTTTTTAATAATGGTGGCTGAACCCATTCTTTCAACAGTGCTAAGACTCTGTATTTAGAGAATTTAAAGTCTATGCCTCTGCCATTTTTTGGATTGTTCTGCAGGGAAAAGCCACCAGTTGTTTGGTCTGGGGGAGCCATGCCCACACTGGCATTGGAGTCATCCTTCCCTGGGGCCAATGCAGTGCCCCTTTGCCATGAAACATATTTTGTGCTTGTGGTTTTTAAGTCCCCAGTGTAGATAGTGAGGAGGGATTTGTGTTGCCAGCTGCCAGAGTGGCATTTTTACAGCATGAAGCTGCCTGTGTGCMTCGCATGGCACGAGGTGCTTGAAGGCGTGAGGCCTCCTGGGATGGTTTGAAATGAAATAGGCAAAGACCTTACACCTTGTGTCTGYCTGAGGGAGGGCTTTGAAACAAACTTGTATGGAAATAGTTGGCTAACTCCAAATGGGCTGGAGTAACCTCACACACATGTGGTGCAGGTGATCAGGGACCACGAAAATAAGGAGCAAAGCCAATTCACTCAGTGGACAAGGGCTGCTCTCTCCTCTTTCAACACTGTTTAAACTTCTTTCCAAGAACCCTTACTTCTTTGAAAGTACAAACTGAGTACTGAAATAGGATTATCTCAAACTTTYTCTATTTGAGACAAAAAAACTTATGAAATTGGGCCATAAAATTCATCCACTGAGAATCTATTCCAAAACAGAGCCCAAATTTGGTTATGAACCAAAAAGCCAGACTCCAGATTCAGACCCTGTTCTGTGCCCCTGTAATATTTAATCAATGTTACTGTGAATTTGCCCATAAATCCCAACAGCCCTAACACTATTCTGAAATTGCAGGTATTGGTTCTAAATTTATTCATTGTGTTCTTCACATGTGGTCATCATAGCACAGAAGATGCATCTGAGCTTGTAAAAGTAGCAGTTGTTTTCAATGCAGGTTCAMATTTTGCATTTGTTCTCTAACCACAGCAATGACAGAATTTATTAGTCATGATTATGTACAGGTACTTGCATTTGACCGCATGAGAATTACAGGGTTTCACAGGTGTACCATGTTTATGAGCCTTAAAACCAATCRTGGTGATGAACTGGTAAAAGTTGTGTTTACTCATGCGAAGCAGGCACTGCTTTGGACTCTTGCTTTTCACTTAATTTCATTTACAATTCATCTCTGTTGAGTCATTTCACCTTGAACAGATCTATTCATGTTTACAATTACTATATTCCTTTCTGGCAAATCAGAATCATCTTGAGACTCACAAAAGCASGACAAATAAGAAATTTGACTGCTATTCCTGTTACCTTGTTCTCATCTATACAGTTTGTTTCAAATTAGAAACCCAGCTCATCTCTCAAAATTTTACATAAAAAAAAGTCTTAAAAAAATTAAGATTTGTCAAATTTACTAAATTGCTGATTTGAAATATGCTACTTTTTATAAGTTTCTGATTAAATACAGATTATTTTCCTTTCCAATTTCCTGTAATTTTACTTTTTGGGTTGCTAGGAAACCCACCTGCCAGGATCTGTGCCTGAGGGACAAAATTTCCTCCTTCCTCTAGCTCTTTTCCACAAAATAGAAAGACAGAAAGAAGATATGTCCATGAGCTGCCCTGGGGGCAATCCTTATTTTTAGACAACYCTGAACACAGAAGGGCAAACTTAAGACCAACTTTGGTATTCAGAAGTCTCACTTAAAAATGCCTGTATAACTCTGGTAAAATCTACATTAATTTTGTGGCAGCAAAGATGATTTTGTCTTGACATTCTTCACCTCACGTGAGAAGYATAATTCAATTTCAATATTAACTATTAAAATTTTTGTAATTAATCCTGAAAAGTCTTCAGCTGCGGTTTGGCAATAAAAGCAGGTTAAAGTAATGAAACCCCCAAATGAGGTAAATAATGCCACTTGTTCATTTTGCAGTGATTTCAAAGCATTTATGCGGGTGAAGAGTAGGTTTATTACCTGGTAATTTTTATTTCGGTCTTTTAATAGCAGTGGTGTGTTAGGAAWTTCTGTATGTGATAATATCACTCTCCTCCTGCTTTTCTTGGCAATGGGTTATAATCTCCAGCTCTTAAAATTATGAGGTCAATGTTTAATTTTTCATTACCAAGAAGAAATKAAATTATTGCTGAGAAAACAGAAGGTCGGTGATACTATTAGTATCATAATACAAACTTTATTCATACCACAATCAATTGCAATTTTTTGCTAAAAAAACAAAAAGTTACTCTGCAAGAGCCAAGGTTTTGTACTTTGGTTCTTTGCTGGAACCTGCTCAACCCTCTAAAATCACTTTCCTATAGCGGCTGTTTCCAGACACGCATCTGTAAACTCTCAACTGATATATGCCCTCTCCTGGCATGATATCTCCTCTCAATTTGTCTGCAGTTTGTCCTGTTTCTGCATGCTCTCTTTTTCTTTGGAGGGTGGTGGCAATTATTGTTAACTGGAGTAGTCAGAAACATCACRAGAAATGAGAAAGTGCCACAGAATAACCCAAGTGCCACCCTACACTTTGATGAGAATAAAAAGAATTGTTTGTATTATAATACTGAATTTTCAGTAAAAGTTGAACACTAATGGTTTCTTTCCTAGTTTAGATTCAAAGTGGATTGTTTTGTACTTAAAATGTTATTGGTTTCATGGTACTTTCTAGTTGACTTTGATATTGGGGGAAGTTTTTCAGTGTGTACCTGATGACCTTACTGCTGGTTCTGGTAGCAGGGATCTCAAGGAGACCAGAGGAATGACCATTCGGTCCCTGAGCGCAGCGGTTCCCACATTGAGGAGGAAGCACGGGTGGAACCCATCAAGAAATCCCAGCACCGCTCCTCCTCCAGCCAGCACCACAACCATCGCAGTGCTGCCAGAGCCCTTCACAGGCAAGAAACTTTTGACTCAGAAACACAAGACAGCAGAGATTCAGCTTATGTAGAGCCAAAGGAGGACTACTCACATGAGCACGGTGACCACTATGATTCCCACAGGGATCATAATCACAGAGACGAGTCCCACGGGGTCAGTGAACACAGACACAGAGAGTCCCGGCATCGCTCCAAGGAGAGGGACCGTGAGCAGGACCACAACGAGTGCAACAAACAGCGCAGTCGCCATAAATCCAGGGACCAGTATTGTGACAAGGATGGGGAGGTGATATCGAAAAAACGTAACGATGCAGGAGAGTGGAACAGGGATGTTTACATCCGTCAGTAACTTTTGCCTCTGGCAGTCTTGTGTTTCTTTGAAGTCTTGTAACAATGCCCCTTGAAAATATCTTGGGTTCTTCTTTGCAGAACATATGGTATCCTTCTGTATGCTGATTTGTATTGCTGTTGCTTGCATAGCAATAGCATGAAATAGAATATTCATATACTTTTTTTTCTGTTAGTGCTATATGAATTAGTGTAGTACAACTGAAGAGTTCCTGATGTTGTACTATGACATTTTTCAAGCTGTTTTTGGTAGCTGCCACTTGAACAATATCTGTTGCCATCGAGGTGTTGTTAGTGTTTTTTTAAAAAAAAGGTACATTTGATGTTTAATAACTTCCCATGTATCCAGCAAGCCAGGATCAGCACATAAAAAATCTAAAACTTTTTGTCTGCTCTGATTTTTAATTTGTATGCACTTGGTTTGCATATTGTTTTAAGCACCACTCTGTTGCTTGTACCTCTGGTGGTCTCCGTATGAAGACAGAATTCAGTCTTGCCTTACACACAGGGGATCATGGAGTCAAAATATATTTTCTATGTACTGGTACTGTGTACTGTATATACAGTTTATAAATGTTATTTCTGCAGACACCTTCTTACTATATAAGTTTGATCACACTGTTTTAGAGTCCTAATGCCAAGTCAGCAGATTTGCTTTTGAATTACTGGCAACTGGAACTAGCCTCACTTAGGAAATCTGTAACAGTGTTCAATCTAAATACTTCTTCTTCTGTAGCAGAAAGCTTATACTTATTGTAAATATGGATGAGTGCTTGAGATAAAGGGTGTAACTCTTATACCTTATGCTGTCCTTGCCAACCAAATTTTGCATTTTAAAGTTACGGTAAAGAGAATGAACTTACCACTATAAATTATTCTTCKCTGTTCAGGTCACAATATTGCAATGGGCACAGCTTAATTTTTGTTCTACTGTCAGTAAACAGAGCACACATGTTGGAGGTGTGTATGTGAGTGGGTGGGTGGTGGATTGGCGCTCGTGTGCGTGTGCACGTTAGGCAGCAAACTGTGAGAATCTACTGAAGAAAACAAAGGTTACTCAGAAGCCAAACAAGTCTATTTCTACATTCTGTCTCTTATTTTAAAAATCCAAATTGCATTCAGGGAATATGAGGGAATTTACTSACCCAGGTAATTGGGAAAGCATAAATCTGCTGGCTCTTCGTTGAGACTTCAGGAGAGTAAAAACAGGCAAATGTTACTGTGAGTTTCACTGGAAATGTAAAATCTTTGTGTTTTAGAGTATTTGTTTTAGTAAGAAAAGTTTACACAGCTTGTGGAGAGTTATTTTGTTGGAAAATAAATTTTTGTAGCTTCTCCACTTTTTCTACACTTGCCAATTCTCTGCATTCCCACTCTGCAGCCAGCTCACTGCTTTTCCTTCACCAAAGCTGTTGTGCTGCTGACAAGAGCATAGAAAAATGACTGTGACTCTGWTAGGAGCTTTCTAGAGAAAATGCATTGAAGTCAAAGGGAGTGAACACAGTTTGTTTTGCAGTGAACACCTGTTGCACTGGTAAGTGGGGGGGAAATTCACTATTATTTTTGACTCCAGGGTCCATACCCTTGCCTAGTGTAAAAGCTGTCCTGCATCACATGTAGTCTTTGTAGTACTTGTATGAATGAAATACTTTTTGTATTTCCCTGTAAATAGCACATTATATAAAAACTGTAGTGTGATAATAATTAGTTTAGCTGAGAGTTATTTTTATTTATTATTTCAATTCTGGGAATATCAGCATTGCCTGATTTTGAATATCATTTTAGTGAAATGGATAAGATATATGGCAGGTGCATGCTTTCTCCAGTCTCTTAGCCCAGCATCCAAGAAACTCCTTTAAACATTCTCTGCCCTTCCTCTCCTGCCCCTCTCCTTGATGCTTTATAAGCATTTTTACAACAACCTAAGAGTGGGAAATTCTGCTGTCAGTTATCTGGCCATTCCTCCCAGTGCTGCTGACTGTTGTGGTTATTCAAGGGTAGGTTTTGGTTCAAAGCATGCACTGTGGGGAACACAAGAAAAAAGGTTATTTTTCTAGAAATAAAATTCTCATCATTTTTCTAAACATCACTAAATGGCTTTGTAGAGAAAGGAAGAATAGGTAAGTAGATCTGTTGTATTACTAAATGGCTATAGAAGAGTACATAAACTGGTTTTTGATACAAGAGAATTTTCAGGGTATCTGTAAAAAATGACATTAAAAGACTGTTGTTTGCATCATATCAGATCACATGTAAGTGGGAAGAAAGTGATATTGTCTTGCTGTGTGTAGCCTGGCTTTAGCTAATTTASCAGCTGCAGTAAATGGTGTTGCTCCCTGCAACTCATGACAGCTATGTCCTCTAAGAAGTGATTGCACTTCAATACCTTGAATATTTTGTTCTTTTTTGTTGGGTTTTTGGTTGGGTTTTGGGGTTTTTTGCTTTGTTTGTTTGTTTTTTTAACTTTYGCTCCAGAGAGTGTTTATTTTTCAGCTTTCTTGAAGTATTTTTTAAGGAATATTTGGCAGAATTTCAAAGCACTGAGTAGTATATGAAAACTATGGCGTAGGTAGTTTTGTATAGACAAACTAATGAGAAAATAAAGAGCATAGTCCAAGCCCTAGTATTTAAGTATGACATACATATTGATTCATGGAGTATAAACATCACAAAACAGAAAAAAAAAAAAAAAAAAAAAAAAAAAAAAAAGACAAAGACAAATCCAAATCCAACTGGTCATAGAATCGTGTTTTATATAGTGCTGCTATTTATGTATAGACAACATACTAACAAACACGTGTATTTCTTAGGCAGACTCACTGAATAGGTTTTATTAGCCTTGCTGAGATACTTTTTTTTCAGCTTCTGTTTTAAGAGTGACAAATCATTTGTAATGTGAGCTTGTACTACATATATTGCACAATACCACCTGCCTGCTGAGCACTACTTTGAAAAGCACTTTAACAGAGTTATGTCAATAAGAAGCTTTAAAAATACTCCAAGTGGGAGGACATATCAAAGATTATTGTGATGAAATGTCTTTGCAAAGTTTTGCCAATAGAAAGTTTAATATTATTGGCTGCATGARGATACTAATGAGTTCATATTTCTGKATCTGGTTTCAGGGATTTTGAATYTGAGRAATGGTAGAGGTCCAAGTGAGCTCCAGWSTCCTATGGATGTGGGGTACAAAACCTGTAAAAATTCCATTTAAATGAACTAAAAAGATAATAAAACCAGTTAAAGAGAAGGAAAGGGAGGAAGATAAAATAGTTAAGTGATATGTAAGCCTGGGCAGCTCAACTCTGTATTTTTCTAAAGAGTTTCAGCATATGGAAGGAATGGGATGCATTTCAAAATCTGCATGTATATGTTAGATGTTAAACTCATTTCTGTGTTTTTTCAAATGACTATACATCAGTGCTGAGTAGCCTTAGTCTATCCTTCACCAGTTGTCTAGTGTCATACAGATGTCATGGAAGAAAGAATTCTCTTCCAGAGAGACTGGAAGGAGGTGGCAGTAGACGTCTCCCTCCTGCTAAGGGACAGGACAGTGGGGAGGAATAAGCAAACAGGTTTGTGCACAAAAGCATTTGTGTGAGTTGTGAGCTGAAACAAATTATTTTTACTAAACTGATCCATAAATCACTGCCTAGAATTTAAAAGATTCTTCTAGAATGCTCATGAATTCATATTCTGTGTCTGGCATCAGGAGTTCAGAATTTGAAGAGAGTTCCATAGTTTTTGTTTCTCAAGGAATAAAATTAAATACATAGTTTTCCCTAAGGCTCGGGGCCTACTAAATGAAGATCAGTTTTAAAGCCACAAGGAGTTTCAGTGGAGCAGTTCTTTTCACAGAAATCTGTATACCCTTAGCCTATAGCGTTTATTATAAATGGAGGATAAGGAAATGAAATTCCACTCACTGAACCCTGAGTAGAGGGAGAGGCTCATTTTTACTTCTCCCTGCATACCTGGTTMCTCATCCTAATCAGACAGTTCCTGCCCAGGCCTAATGCGCTGCCCCCAACACTGTCTTTTATGAATCTGTTACCAATTATCATTTTTAAGCTCTGTTGGTTTGTAAAGTCATGCTCACATTCTGTGACACSTGCAAAGGTTTTAGTGAGGTCCATTATCATTCCCTCAGCTGGAATGAAGTGACTGGTCTGACTGCTTTTAATCAATGTCTGTTCAAAGGAAAAGAGTTGGTGTAAACACCTCCTGTGTTTGTTAGTTACTAAAGCCTCTTCAAAATTTATTTTGATTTGTGGTTACATTTGACCTCTGATTGCTTTAATACATCAGGCTGAAAGCTGTTTTCCAAATGTTTGTGACTTTAATTCTATTGCATCCATAAAAACTGAGCACATTGCAAAAAACTTGATTACAGAGTCTAAACAGAGAAATTATTTTTCAGAGTGTAATATAACATTTCTGGTGTACATTTACTTATATTTATTACTTTATTGCAGATCTTTCACCAAAATCTTAGTTCTTCTATCATCTGTAAAATATGTGGATGCCATTTTTACTGTGAATGTTTTTAATCAAATGTTATTCAATCGATTTTATTGCTTGGCAATTTGTCTGTAATTTATTTCCCCACTTTTATATAACAAACTATTACATATGAGCTTYGAGTAGTTTTATAGACAGTTTCTTTTTATAACTTACCACCCTAGAAATGTATTCCTACGCAGCCCCAGAAAAGGTTTCTATCAGATATAACCAAGATTAAGCAGGTTCTTCTAACTCATCCATATTCTCATTTCTATTATTCTTGCCACTTTTATCTATCAGGCATGCCTACTCTGCAATGAATTCTAGCAGTAAAAAATTGGATTTTCTCATAACTTTTCATTCACGAACAATCAAACATAAAAACAAGGTTCTCTGTATTTTAAACTACCCACTCTAAAATCATTTCTTGATYGATCACCTTCACCAGCCCATTCCTTAAAAAGCATATGAAATCCTGTGATCCAAAAAATTGGTGCATTCCATGGCACTGAAACAAGAAAAAGCTGTATCATAATTTCATAATATATGAGGCTGCCTATTTTAGTATCTTTATACTGACCAAGATAGGTATTTAGATTTGGCACTATTACTAATCACTATTTCTGCAAATAGAGAAAACTACTTTTCAGACTTTCTTAACRACAGGATCTGATTGCATGCCTAATCTATCTATTTTGTAGGTTAAATCTTTCATTATAATGACAATAACTTTTTAAATTTAATATATAAATATATCCTATATATATAAAWATATATATATATTCAATTGTGCTTCAGCATCAAATGGTGAAACACAATGATTCAGTGTGTAAAGATTATCAGGAAAGTATTCATATGAAATGTTTAAAACATATATACACAATCCATCAGAATTGTGTCAATGGGAAAGTTCTCCTACCAGTTCTAGTTAATGTCACAGTAACATTGGGAAAGAAGAAAAAGGGCATCCGTCCAACTTTAGTCGTCTAACCTAGCCACACCTTTAGTGAGAGAGAGGATGCTGCCTCCTTCAGGGGATGGAGCATCTTGAGTTTCTGTTCTGCCCTGCCTGATGGAGAAGTCATTCCCCCATCACCAACAGAGACAGGGCCCTGGGGGAAACAGCTGAGGCCAATCCCTTCARTATGCTGAGTGCTCTTTTAAGGCTAGCAGCTGACTTTTGCAGGAACAACCCTAACAGCTAAAGTTCATAGATCAGTAATTTTTTTCAGGTGAAGTCTGCTCTGCAATTACACTGGAATTAACTACAAGTTAGTTACATTTTCTTCCCACCCCCAAGAAACTTCTCCTATAGTATCAATGAGGTCACCTCCTTAAAAGCCTATCACCCAAAACTAAAATGGGGGAAGTCCCAAAAAATATTCCACAAAAAATTAAGCAATCTTAATTCTTTCAAATTCAGCATTGCACAAATCCTGCTACTGAAACTGGAGGTAAAGTTCCTTACTTTATATGAATATACAAACTTCAGTATTTAGTTTATGTGTGCTGATTAATGTTTACAAACTTTATATATTCTGAAAAAAAGAAAATGCTTTTTTACTAGCACTAGTTCTTATAATAGAAGATTGACCCCTCTTATTCCCAGGTAACTCTTCTCACTGTATTTAGACCAGAAAGATCATAGTATGAACTTTCGTGACTCTAAACAGGATATCTCACCTACTACTGATGAAACAAAATTACTTTAACTCTTCTTTAGACGTGTTTAATGGCAAGGAATGACCAACAGAAGTAGTACACAATATTTCTATTTTCCCATCTTGCTAAGATAGGCCTTGCAGAGGATGTACTAGTCAGGACAGAAGAAACATTTGGTTTTTATTCAAGAGGAGTAGAAAAACACACAGTATCAAAATATTTATGGAAAATATAAGTAAACAACCAGACTACCAAGAAAGAGAATTGTATGGATTGTTTTGATTGTGAGCAAATACAAAAAGCACTTCTGACTGTGGAAAGACAAATGATAAAAGAATTATTGCTCTTTTTAATCCAACCAGCTATGACATGAAAAGACAGACGTTTTTCAGATAATGCTTTTTAAAACTGGAAATTGATGAGTGAGAGGAAAACACCAAACACACATAATGTTAGTTTCTGTTTTTCCATTGTCCTTAGCTTTCCTTCTAATTTTAGTGCTACTGTCAGTTCCAGCAGGACTGAGAATACTGTTCAAACTGGAACTGAAGCAGAATTTTCAAATACATCTAAC
The DNA here is from genome assembly GCA_902810485.1 of Alauda arvensis. Taxonomy (NCBI): domain Eukaryota; kingdom Metazoa; phylum Chordata; class Aves; order Passeriformes; family Alaudidae; genus Alauda; species Alauda arvensis. The sequence continues at coordinate 44,598 of CADDXX010000750.1, forward strand.
ATCTTTAAGAAATTTAGATTATTTAAACTTTGAGCAATGTACTAAAGCAGTTTTCATTAGCATGCTTCCCCAGTTTCAATTTTCATATGATTTTAGCTGGTGATGCTTTCTAACCAATAAAGAGTTATTATCCTTAGTTGTTTGAAAGGTGATTTGCAACATTTCAGATGGTATTATGCATTGTTTTCTGTCTTTTGATATATTAATCATAACTGTAGCCCCTTCTGTTACAAATGTCTGATTTTAAAACTGTCACTTGTCAGCCAGTCCAATAGGCTATTTCAGAACCAATACAGTTTATGCATGGGAAGTTTGATGTTGAAACAATATTTATTTACATTCCCAGAGTGAGATGGTTTAATATATTCATGCTGCTATAAAAGACATGCTACAAAGCCTAATTGTATTTTGTGTATATACTATGTGTACAGAGAATCTTGCTTGTATTAAAATAAAAGAGAAATGAGGTTCTAAGTATCAATTTATAAAACAGTTCTTTGTAAAATGTTGCAGTGTTTTGAGAAGCACTATTTAAGAAAACTAATTACTGGTAAACCTCCATAGAAACTACCCTTTCCAAAATTCATTGTAATAGTTCCTGTCTATTTTATTTATGTTTACATTTTGTAAAGTAGCTTCCAGCCCCTTCCTGCACTTGCTGCACCTGACAAGGGGATACCAGAGCAGACAGCAGGATGAGGGAACATAGTTGTCATTCAGAATACAGAATATTCTGTAAATACAGAAGCAGAAGGAGACTTACATATGATACCACCCTTCCCCCAGCCATGACTTCTCTGCTGCAACCTGTGGCTCTTTCCCATCAGAACAGCTGGCAGATTTCAGTGCTGCCATGGCAACCCTGCCGTCAGCCCGTTGGCTTGGTAACATTGCAGCAGGAAGAAAGGCACTGCACGTCTGAACTGTTCTTAGACTCACTGAGGTATTTTTTCAGGTTGCATTCCCAAACCCTTATTAACTGTTTGATTTCATAAATTTTGCAATGAAAAATCCTATACAGTCCTTATTTGCCAATGAAATCAGGTCATCTTCTCTGGAGCCTTGCAAAGAATTAATATCCATTCCTTGCAATGGCACAGCAGATGGATCAAATCTCTGCAGCAGCTTCAACTGATCAAGTGATAGTCCAGCTCCCTCCATGCCTTCTCCTCCAAGGTGAGGTTCCTGTTCAAGTAAAAAAAAAAAGCAAATTATTGCATCTCTAAAGTTTTTAAATACCCTAAATGTATTGTGCTGAGGATATGCAGAGCTATGAAAAAATTTACATGGACAAGCTATGCTTGTATCATTCACACCAGAAGATTCATAAGTAATGTTGCTTCTTTTCTTGCCTTCATCTGGCCAATATCATACAAACAAATATACAAGTTTTATACAAGATATATACAAGTATTTGGATGAGGTGGTGATGGCCCTCATCCACTGTATCTCAGTAGCTTAGAGTACTTGTTGAGGATAAGTGCACAGGTCTGAAATCGTCACTCCAAGGGCTGAAACATCCCAAGGAAACTGTTACCACCAGCCAGCCAGTCTAAAGGGTTTAGGCTGCTACTTCTAAATGATGCAGCACTTCTGTGTACAGACTTAACAGCTATGAGTTAAAAATAGTGAGTCCTTAGCCCATTATCATCAGTAACAGCAGCAGAATCCCAGAGACAGCTAGGTTGGAAAAGACCTTGGAGATCATCAAGTCCAGCCTATGACCTAACACCACCTTGTCAACTGTACCATGGCACCACCTGCAATCCAGTCTTCCCTTAAACACCTCCAGGGATTGTGACTCCACCACGTCCCTGGGCAGCTCATTCCAACACTCAATCACCCTTACTGTGAAGAACTTCTTCCTAATGTCCTGGATATTAGGAATACTGGGATTCTTCACAGTAAAAATTTCAACTCAAGAGACTAAGAGCCCCAGTCCAGAATACTTTACTGCCTGAAGAGGCATCATTTTGGCAGATGATGCAGCACAAAAATTTAACTTTGAGTTTTCTAGTCATGTAATAAGACTAACAGGTAAATGGGACTACTGTTACTTGTGAGGCATACATATGTTACATATGAGGCAGAGAAAAGAAGAAAGAATCAATTACAAGGGTTGACATTTGCCTTCAAAATCCTGGAGAGGAGAAAGACTTAAAATCCCAGTCCTTTTGTCAGTATTTCTTGTGAACAGCCTTGACTACTTATTTAATACCCTAATTCCTGGAAAAAAGTTAATTCTTAGCTGGATTGTTCTTTCAATGCATTTAGTAAGGAGGTGGAACAAAGTGTGCAAAAGCTGGCACTGCAGTATCAAAAACAGATCTACCTTTGTCAATCCAGTCTAATGTAGTCCATAATGCAGCAGAGCATGTTTTCAGCCATCACACTTTGCTAACACATGAGCTCACCCAGTCAGCACACTATACGAGTTAGCTGCTTAACCACGTGCTGCATGCTGGAAAGCTGGGCAGCCAAGGGGTGCACACTGATTCTTCCTTCCCTCAGCAGGATTTCAATGCTTCCCAGGTAAAAGACAAAGAGAAGTGCCTACTGCAAACTGAGAGAAAAGTAACATACAGAGGGACACAAGGGTAGCAACTTGATGTAATAGCAGGAGGTAAAGGTAAAATCTAGGGAAAACAGCACTGCACATCTTCAAGTAACTTGCTTAAAGGCAGACCAGTGTCTTCCTCTACCTTTTCATTTTTCCTTCTAGTTAAGTTACTGCATTTAAGCTGATCTGCAGTATCTCCTGTGTAAACTCCTAAGAGGAAGTCTGCACAAAGGAGCAGCTGCCATGTGGTAACATCCACCTACAAGAACAACGCCTATGGCTCCATCTCCTGTTTTTCCCTTGCCCACATTACCCAATGTGCTTCCAGGATCTGCTGGCAAACTGACAAAGTGGACTGGATAAAAAAGGAGGCATCCACTGAGACTAAAGAATATGGGAAATAAACACATAAAGGAACATGAGGTAAGTAGACCCCTGACTCCTGTTTCATGTTCATGGGAAAAGATCACCTTAGTTTACACTAGTAGGGAACTGGTTATAAGGTACTATAAATTATATGTGGATAAACAATTCACATATAATATAAATACACTATACATAAAATATTATTTTCACAGGTATGGCATCTGTGTGTGAAAACCAGTGCTTTATTCAAGACTGATATTACTGGTGAGAGAAGTCTATATAGCAAAAATTAATCTTGCATTTGAGTTAATAAGGCTTGTGTTTTGATTTTTCATTCTATCAAGAAGAATTTTGTATGCTGGTAGGTTAAGTGTATAACCTCAGTTGAAAAGTCTGGAACTGAAAATTCTTAGTGAAGGGATGGTGAAAATATAGACAGAAGAACACACCATAAAAAGCTCTGATGAAAAGCTTCAGTTCTGTTAAATCTTTACCAGCCATCATATTAATTTCTCATTCTATAGCTATTGTATAAATTTTTTTAATTTCAGATAAAGATTCATCTAAGCTTCTTAAGACAGGTATAAGTCATCACAGAATGTGTAAGCTAAACAGGTTTCAGAGTTAGACTTTTCCTCAACGCCATGATGATAAACARCTACCTCATCCAGCTCATCTCATCATCAAAGAGGAAGTGGGACATGTATGGTCTGATGATAAACCCCCCTGAAGTACTACTAAAAATAACAGATATTTCTGAACTGTATGAACTGTAGCTAGTATAGATAGAATGACACTCTCTAGATTGTATGAAGTACCCTGAAAACAGTATTACCTGTGGATGAAGCTGGAGGCATGGAAAAGTTTTCAGGGCCCAAGCAACTTGCTCCTCATTTTCAGAAAGTGTAATGGTGCATGTACTATATACTAAAACACCTCCTGGCTTTAGCAACTTCACTGCCTGCAGGAAGAAATAAACAATATTTCAGCTTATTTTTATATTTAAAACTTTCATATTAAGCAACATTAACTAATAATCCATGTAGCTAGGATATTAAAACTGAACATTTAATTAACTAAAACTATTAAGATACTAATTCCTCTCAGGGGATACAGCAAAGAATAACACGGATTAGAAAGATTCTTCTTTTCCAAACAGGCATTACAGCTCATGCAGTTTATTAATGCCATTGAGATGATTCACCTTGTAAGATTTGTTATTGGCACAGCTCTGCATACTCCAGACAGATTAGATCTGTTTTCACCACCTGCTGCCAACCATGGATACACAATACTTATGTCAGTTATATCAGATGTCAACTGTTTCCATGTATTTGACATGGAAGCTATATCTATGCTGCTTTTCAAGCTGTCATTCACTTTGAATAGATATCATTCAGATTTTGACAAGTTTCATCCTATCCTTCAGCATCAGCCCAAGCACACTCCTCAGCATGTTCCTAAGTTACCTGCTCTGTGACTGAGACCCTTGCCATTATTGTAATGTAAAACCTATGAAACTGAGGGAATTAAAAGAACACTAAGCTTTTTTTTCACTAGGGATTACATTTTATACCTTTCCCATGTTCCAAYTGGCTTCACCTAGCAACAGCTCTGGTGGAGCTGAAAGGTTAACAGGACCCTAACAGTTCCTGGCTGCTGAAAAAATAGGGAAAGTAAGGCACTGTTTCTTGGATAAGTTTCATGCTGCAAAAGCATTTATATTTAATTTAGCTCATCTGCTCAATGTTTAACACATACCACAGTGAAAAGCTTGCGCTGCAGTGGCTGATATGAGGTCACTTCCTTTAAAGTTGAGGAATAAGCCATGTTTGGTCTCTGTCCCATCCCACTACACGGAGCATCGAGAAGAACCCGATCGAATGACTCTGGTAAGAATGGAGGTCCTTCTGTAAAAAGCAGTTAGTAATGTAAAATGTGGCTGTTTCCTTCCTTGAAACTTCACAGGAAAAGCTGCTACTGGTTCTGTGATATAAAACATTTATGTGCTATAGACAGTGTCTGCAAAACTAGTCTCAGTTAGAGACAAGTCTCAACACTGCTGGTGGTAGTTTTTATCTCCCAGAAAACTAAACAGTTTAAGTTCTGTGAGCTCAAAAATGATCCCTCTAGGCAGTATTTTTTAAAAACTTAATTTAGTAATTTGAAAGTAAAATGTAAAAGTAATCAAAAAAGTTGAAATATGATTGGTCAGAGGAACCACAGTCAGCTCAAAAATATGCAAACCTTTACTGAGACAAACCTGTAGTTAATCACTGAGACTGCCTTATAGTAATTGGACTGTCTATATAATAACTATTGCTTGTGATGCATGCATAGCTATATAAAATAAAGCACTTCATAATAATATGAACTACTGCAAGTTCTAATGTGTGAGACATGCTGCCTCCATGGCAGAGCAATTCAGTAAAAAAGGACTGTRAAGAGAAGAACAATTTGTGACTATTACCTGGATGACAATATGTGTCTTGTATATGCAGTCTGTATCTTTAGTCTGTACCCCAATGGCTCAACAGCCCAGAAGTTTCTATCTCCTCAGGGCTAGGGAGATTGGCTCAGCATCACCAGGTACTACTGCTGTCAAACTTGGATTATCACACTACTGCTACCTAGCTTGTTCCTGCACTACAAAATGAGTCTATGGTTTATCTACCTCTGATCTATTACTAAAATGTTCAAAATATGTCATGTGTTACTTGCAGGGATGTACAGAAAAGCCTTCATTATCTCTCAGTATTACAGCTTGCTCTTGTTCATCTCTGTAATTGCTACTTGCCACCTACAATATTTGATGTTCATAAAAAGACTCTTAAGAAAGTACCTTTGTTCCTCCAAAGCAGGAATAACTGCAATGTATAGGGACAAAGAAGGTGAATTATGTAATCTGATGCCTACTTAGGGTAACTAGTGACTGAGATAAAATAGACTGAGAAAGAACAGCATACTTTGCACAACAAACTAAAAATAGTCAAGGCAGCAGATACCATTTAAATCATTCCATCATGGGAACAGAACCAATATCATAACTGCATCACTTCAAAAAAGCAAATGAAATTACTTAAAATAATACACTGTGCTCGTATATAACTTTTCCCTGAACAGCTGAACAAACATCAATGAACTAACCTTGCAGCACTCCTGGGAGTTAGGTATTAATAACCCCATTTTACTGATGAGGATTATGAGGTAGAAAAGCAAAGCAAGTCCGCAAAAATAACTTTTTTCTTAGACTAGCTCAGAAAATTCCCAGTGTGGGGTTAAATGTGATCATGAAAGAAGCTTTGAGGCTACTCCAGTCTTTGATATTATCTGGGAAAGGAATGCATTTCCTTTGAGAATATTAAGTTGTGACAAGGACAGATAATTTGACTTTTGTATTTGCTTCATAGAGATAATCTGATAATCACAAAAGGGTAGAAAATAAAAATGCATTCACAGTGCTGAAACAACTTAGGTATCTGCCCAGTCTTCAAGGACTTGTAAACCTGTAAAAGGTTTAATACTGTCTTTGCAAAACATTACTATTTTCTTCTAAGAGCTACTACTATCCAAATTGTTTATTTTACCTTGTTTATCCTCTCTCTCCTCGATTGAAAGGGCCTTAGTTCCATCATAGCAAAACGCCTTAATGCAATTCAACTGTAGCAATTCAGCATTCTGCTTGATTTTCTTGACCTTGTTAGCTATCTTGTCCATGGCTATGACTTCACCCTGAAAAAAATCCCAAAGTTTTCACCAAAATAAGAGGGATTAAATGGATGTTTCTGATTTCCTTTCCCTAACCCTGGACAGTGTAATAAATACAGCATAGTCTTCCCTACAGTATTATTTTATTCTTAAATCCACACTCCTGCAGTCCTTGTTCCCACTGGTTTTCTGCAATAGCTGCGTTAGTCTGAAGCTGTGCACATTCCCACTGCTTGGCACTGTCACTCTAAGGGATGCTGTAATATCTGACTTCTGGCAAGTGGTTTTGTTGTTTTGAACTGCTTAACTGGGCACCAAGATAAAAATGTAATCATTTGAAAGAGGGTAGAAGCCTCAAATACATGGTAAAATAGGTCAACAGGTTTTAAATTTGTATGGAGAGGGTAAGAAACATGATCACACTACAACTCAGTGCTGAGGAAATGAGGCCCACAGATCTCTGACTGGCTCAGACTCAGAACATATTGGAATACTTGCAGTACTTGTCACTCAAGTTACTTCGGGAAATAGCGTAAATCCTAGAATAAATTCAGAGGTGAGGGGAGGGAAATCAGAATTATACATGATTCCTTTTATGTAAAAGTAAGATTTGTTTTTTCCTCCCCCAAAATAAATAAAAAAAGACACACACCACTACCTGTTACATGAAATCTGTGAACACAAAGGAAAGTAAAACACAAAGCATCAGTAAAATCYAGAACAGAACAACCCAACAACCAAAAACTTGTACTAGACTTGCTATAGCCAAGTACAATATGCTGAGAAAACAGCAACTTATTTCTCTCTAGAGGCTTCCAGAAGGGTAAAATGACTAAGATAGTTTAATAATAAAAAACATCAGTGAAGATAAGCTGTTATCTGTATGTTGTGTTAGGCAATATGTAGGTCTAGGGCTGAGAGGTAAGAATGGATTTAGGTTGTGTCAGTGGTGTCCAGTCTTCAGCCGCTGTGACTCCAATCACCTCCTGCAGGTGCCCTAACACCATACAACCAATTTCACATGCACAGCGGGACCTGACTGTGCTTCAAATTTGTCTGTTTCAAGAACAGTGGATTTACTGCACATCTCTKCATACTGCAGAGATAAAAGAACCAYAGAATGGTTTGGGTTGGAAGGGATCTTCATCRAGTCCAACCCACCTGCCATYGGCAGGGACACCTTGCATGAGACCAGGYTGCTCAGAGTCCCACCCRAGCTGGCSTTGAACACTTCCAGGGATGGGCTATTCACAGCTTCTCTGTACTTTTCTCCAGGAAAAAGAACAAGGTGGAAGACAACTCTTCTCCATTTGGCCCATGCCAGCCACTGCCAGAACAACTACATAAAAGTCATCTGGAAAAAACAGTGGTCTAGACTGGGATACAAATAATAAATGCTCAAGCTTTAGCTATTCCTGATTCTTATTTAAGAGTTCCTAATATCACAGAGCAATTTTACATCTTGGTGATACAATTTAAAAACAATATAGTAATGTTTACAATTATATCACAAAAAAGTAAGAGCGATTTAAAATATTCTGAAATGTTAATGGTTTAATATGCTGTCTGTGRAAAATTAGTATGGAAAATCTGTGAATGGAATTCAAAATCCAAAAAGAAGTGTTTTTTCCATATCTTAAATTAAAATTATATACTCAKAAAATGAAAATCAAGTGAGATAAATATTGAACATCTGTATTCTTAATCTTCACCACTGCAGCTGCAGGTAAGCACAATGAAAATATATGAASTGACTAAGGAAAAAGCAGTTCTGCAAAGTAACACAAAATGTAGATACACAGATGGAAAAACGTATMGATGTAAATGAATCCATGACATAAATATATGATTTGCAGRCTTCCTTTTTTATCACACTGAAATTCTTTACTGGAAGCTTTATATATGTATATAATAAATGTCTAATGACTGTCAAATGCATTTTTAATGCCTTCTGCCATACTGAGAGAAGAAAACACTTCCAAAGACAAGCCATCACAGAACTGAATACATGMCTTTTCTCAATATATTCATACCATTACAGGCTGTGCCTTCACATTTATGCACAGGCAACTGTCAAATACTGCATAATGTAACTGCAAGACTTCTAAACAATCTGATATATTCTAATAACCCMATTTCAACAAAAATAATAAAGCCTTACAAAATTTTAGAGGAAATATTACATGCTTTTCCCCTCTGCTAGGGAAGAGTAACCTGCATTTCTGTATTTCACTGTGCACATAACATTTTAACATATACAAAGTAGTAATTCTATATCTACATTCTTATTTTATTACATTCTCCTTTCCTTTGTCTTTCTTTACTTTTTTTTTGTTTGTTTCTTCTCGTTTTTATTATTTTCTCATGAGATAGTTTTGGATTTGGGACATTCTACCATAGAATGACAAATTCAGATTAGAAATTCAGCCTAAAATCATGTCTGTACATTGAWTTGATAATTTTTACTGAGACAAATCCTTAGATTAGGAACTTTTTACAAAGTTTTTGTAGAGAGTTGTATGTTTCTTTGGCACACAGTAGTAATCCCTGATTTTTATGCATCTCAGTTTCATGAATTCAGCATATTTTTGYATAACTATGCCTTGCATGTAAAAAAATCTGTGATTAAAAACAACTCAATAACATTTTAAAAAATGAAATTAAATATATTTCAACCATCAATTTGTAGCAAATAAGGTTTTAAAGCTGGTGGCGAATACTTGATAAAGACTGTCTGTTGTCCATTTCAGTAACTCTTATGTGTAGCAAAATACATTGGCAAGTAMAATGTCAAARTATTAATTGTTTGCTGCTGTAAATTATCTGTGCATTGTAACAGTTAAGTGAAGAGAGCTGTACAAATGAATGGCAGTCAGACTTTCTTCCATAGAAAATGCCAAATCACTTTTCTTACCTGGTCATGCATTAATGTTGCAAGATGGGTTGTTTTTCCTCCAGGTGCAGCACACATATCCAAAATTTTCTCTCCTGGTTGAGGATTTAAAATATGGCTCACAACCACAGAAGGTAAATTCTGTCATAAAAACAAATATGGGAGAATTCAAACTTTATACSCTGTATCRACTCCTTTATTAAGGAATGKCAAACACATTTTAAAAAAATAATTMATTCAGCAGAGAAGATACCTATGATATTGCTGTCAGTTCTTTAACAGAAAATGAACTATTTGTATTATACATAGTAGATAGATTACATCAGAAGGCTCATTTGTTATTTAAAGCTATGTCTGAAGTTTAAAAGCTTATGACTGAGGATACTACAGCACTAAAAGTCCAAATAAAACAAGCTGATACTGGCACAGAGCAGAGCAGCTCTRTTTATTACAAGTATTTTATATTAACCTGTTTATTGGAACATTTGCCGTATTAACATATTGGTGCAACCAAAGAATAGTAAGATCAAAATGCAGAAGTCTAAGCTTGCTGAATTAAAGTAGCTAGAAGCTAAACTGTGCTATCAATTGTATAAACAGAACAACTGCACTGAAGAGAAAAAAGGTGCAATAATTGTGCACAGTACTTCACCTTAGACAATATGGAAATACTTTCTTCTAAGTTCAACATTATACAAAGGTATAAAAACCTTTTAAAGTTGTCTTTAATACTTAAGTAACAGCTTCAAGTGAACCTAATAATTAGTGGTTTTCCTGATTATCTACAGAATGATGTACCTTGAAAGGGACTCACATTCCAAAGTTCATAGGCAGATTCCAAAAATTAATAGTTCTATGCAGAGTATCTGTTCAGGAAGAATTTCTACGTTTTCAAGTGAGTATCTCTTACATTGCTTTGAAATCCCTTATCCTATCTCAGACACAGTATGATTAAACCACCTACATGTAGATACTGACTTAATTTTAAATGCTTTCTGTTCCTCACATCCAAAAGCTGAATTAAGTGCTACAATGCACAAGGAATGTAGAAACCATGAATGTGTGGTGAGAGAATATTCAGTATTCTGTAAATATTATAGACTTTTGGTTTTGGAACAAACATACCTGTAAAAACAAATGACTAGGGAGCACATTGTCAAATGAAGGACTAAGGTAGACTGGTTCTATCATTCTTATACCCAATCCCCTGAAAAACATAAAAAAAATTTCGAATACTCAGTTTCATACATATTAACAGCAGTCAATTAAAATCATTATGCTTACAAATAGCTACTTGAGACAACAATCTTACAAGAATGAAAGAACAACCAAGAAAAATACTTCTATGATTTTGTAATATGATATTCTTGAAAATTACATCATTAAGTTGAGTAAATCATGGCAAAAAATGCATTACAATATAAATTGGAACCATCTGTAAAATTGCATAAAGCAAATTTCTGGTTCTGTACATAAGATAAACTAAGATGTAATCCAAGCATTGATGCTGTAAAAAATATGCATAAAACCAGGCCTAAATACCTTAACTTCAATCCATAACTGCTTTTGGCTAGCCGTGTGTATGCACTAGGGCACYTTCCTACTTAGATTTTTCTCCATTTGCAAAATTCCTGAGATCTCAATCAAGTTACTACAGAAATCTTATATGAAAAGTCTTGCATGAAACATTGATTTGCCTGYGAAGCTACAGTTTGAAATTAAAAGTCACCTAAAAGTTTTAAACATGGATGAAATTCTGATGCAGATTTAATTGTTAAACCAATGTACCAGGAAATGGATAATGATAAAAGAGAAAAGCATGAAAAAGCAACGAGTCTGCAAGTGAAGAATTACTAAAGAGAATGAGTATTATTTTGCATATATACTGGACAGTCCAACAAGAAGGAAAGATATGAGAAAGCAAACTTGCAGACTGCTGTTCCATGTCACCAACTCAAGAGGTACATCCTACCACTACTCCTACTATAGTTCAGCTCTCAAAAATCAGAAATTCTCTGGCAATATGCTTTTTTTTACTAGAAATTTTTTAGTTTGTTCTCAAGGAAGTAAAGTCTTGGTCATTAATTTGATGTCCATAGTCTTTTACATTATTTTTTATATGTGTTTTAGGTGACACGAGAGGAATATCCCATATGCTCCATCAACAAAATGGAAAGCAAGTAATCTTGAAATAGGTAACTACTTTGGCAAATGTCAGTAATCTTTTAAAGATACCTGACCTTATGTTCTAKCCTTTGTCCCACCAAAAAAAAAAAGGCCCTACAGGTATTTTTAAAAGGTGGAGAAATTTTCAAGGCTGCACTTCTGTTCCATCCAAAGAGGGAAGTAGTACAACACAATTTACCAAAATGTAATTTTGCCAGAGAGAAAACATTTGCCAGTTCTGTTTGATATTCTTGAACTGAATAAACATAAATTATTAAAGGACTCCCAGTTATTTTCACCTACCTCTCAAGTAAATTGGTATCTGGATCCCACTATGAAACTAATGCCTGCCCAAAAAATACTGGAAATCCCAACACGCAAAGCCATTTTGTGACTTCACATAGGGTACAAAATAATTCAAAGTATATTTTCCCTTTGCAAATTTTTAAATGTAGATTGCAATTACTATGGACTTACTTCAGTGGGCCACTTGAACTGAAAATTTCACTGCGACTGATTTCTGAAATCCCATTTCCAAGAAAAACTTTGACTCCATCGAATTCTTTGGCTCCTCTTTTGCATTTCCCTTCAATATCTGAATACACTGAAACCAGATCTCCAGCCTTCAAAACTGCACAAAGAAAAATGGAAATCATTGTGACACTTAGCAAAACAGTAGTGACCAAGTAACTTACAGTATTTTCAGTAGACAACTTACTTCAACCCTTCTATTGTACCAAACGTCACACTTCTAAATGTAATCAAATTATATCAACTGATATAAAGCTTTAGAGTTTACACAGTGAATGATGGCTACCAAACAACAAGAGATACTGAGACACCAAGCTGCAAGTCARGCACTGTGTCTTGTTTTCTAAGAGGCTACACTGGACTTTATTTTATCATGGCAGGGTGACCCATAAGTTTTAAGCACATTCTTCAGGATTCAGTGTGTGCTCCAAGCACACAATTACATGAAACAACACTGCTCACCCTTACTGAACAAAGGCAGGAGTGTTAAATTTATCTAATGACCTCTCAACATTAGATAATGGATATATTATCTAATATATCCATTATATAATATAATGGATATATATTATATTATATATATATATATATATATATATAACATGGATATAGCTGCTTTTTCTCTAACTATTTATTGCTTTGCCACAAGTGATTATATGTTCTTGTTCTGGTCTGGCTCCTTCCCTTTAAGAAAACTGCTGTTCTTAATAATCCTCTTAGAGAGTTTTATACCTCMAATTAAAGCCCATCAGATCACTTAAAGTATGTAAATATACACCAGACTCTAGAAGTGTAATTCTAAAGACTTAACAAACTGTCTGAATTAGAAGAAAAAAAAAGATAGAAAAGGGATRGTTTAGGTGATTTTACAGAATAGTGAACAAGTGCTCTTTTTGACTGGCTGAAAAATATGCTTAAAAATAAAGGCTTCTTCTGATAGCAATGAAAGAATTCCAGAATTGCATTTCTGAGGTGAATGAGGTGACTGGTCCTCAGGCTGGAAGAACAAGAAGATATAACAAGACTAATGGCAGTTCAGCTTCCCAAGAATTCTTGGAATTGTACTAAAGAATCCTTTTTTCCATTTTCAAGTGGCCTTCATCTTATGCCCAAATGCCCTGAAATTCTTTAATGGTAAGATTTGTTGAGTAGCCATTGAAAATATATTTTTTTACACTACTTCTTTTTACACAATGCGATAGAAAACATTATGTGATTACTCAGTGTTAATGTCTGCTTAAACTTCACTGAACAAAAACCTGCAGCAATTTAACTCTTCCATCAACCATATCTGTCAGTATTTTTTGCAGAATTCAAACATAAATTACTTTATTCCGTTCTCTGCTGACAATCCTTCGTTCAAAATACATTAGTCCTGCATAGAGTTCTTAAGCTTTCTGTAGATTATACCAGCATTCCATAAACATAAAGGTTAGAGTTTGATTAGTTAAATGAAGCTCAAAGCCCCCTGATCATTAGTTTACCCTCATTTGGATTGCAAGTTCAGTGATTAAATGTAACTTTTTGCTGTACTATTTTTTCCCTAGTTARACCATCTGTGCTTAATACAGCTTTATTATATTTGGCATCAAGTGGGTAGCATGCCCTTTTATTTTATTTTCTTATCTGCAATTCCCCTGAAGTGTTCCRTAAGTTTTATAGTATCTTTACTTTCTTTGAATTGATGTTACATGCATAATTACATGCGGCAATGATGATAAATCACAAGCTGACTCAAACTGCTATGCCAATACACTTATTTCATTATCAAGCCCTAGAYTGAAAAGCATTCCTGTTCAGTGAATTGGACTTAAGCACATGCTTAAAACTTCTTGAAGGTTTTTTCCTGTAAGGAAACAAAGTGACTTGATAAATGCTTTTCTGTCTCATTTTGTTTAATAATAACAATCAARATGATCACTAGATCTCATCACAATAGAATAATAAGGTGAATCATCCAAAATCATTCTGGTTTTACATAAAGTTAATTTGACATTTAAATAACAAAAATAGGTTGCTGAACAAAAAGCATGCATATGTAGATTTTTTTTATCTTGTCTCACAGGCATTGATGCATAATTTCCATTTCTTAAGAATCTGACATAAAAACGGAAGATTCTTCTCATCAATGGAAAAAGGATTTTTACTACATCTCTCTTACATAAACAATATCTAAAGAATCACCAATAGAATATCTGCGGTTTTTTAGATTTGTAACTTAAAGTCTAACAAAATCATGAAAGTAACTGGCTTTGTGACTGAGGGAAAAAATAACAAGTCTGTATCTATTAAATAATCAAGACACCCCTAGTCACCATCCAGATGTGGTATCCCATTTATTTTTTTTRCAAGACTGCAAACCAGCCAACTTTTGTAAGTTTATTCAACTTAACATCCATATTAAAAGTTACMGAATTCAGCAGTAAAAAGCCACTCAAAAAAAAAAAAAAGGTTTTACTTTCAAAACTCTTAAAATATTTTGAAATGAAAAACAAGAAATTGAAATCCCTGAGAATTAACACTTCAGCTAAGAATTATATGGAAAAAGGAATTTAAAACAGGCCAAGCCAGTGAGAAATAATTACATATAACTTACTACAAGTAAAATGAAAAAGTGAAAATATTTTTTTAAAAGCCAGAAAAACTTTAAGAAGTGTCATTACTATAAACCACAACTGTAAGATTAACTTCAGCTGAGAACAGAAAACAATTTAGTGTCACTATTCATTTATCTATTATCCAAGGGTGACACTTTTTCTGCCATCTTTACAACTTAATTGGGTGTATTTAGAGAGCTCTTACATCTTGAGGTGGACACAATTCCAGGGACATAAACGTGTGCTCCTCGAAGTACTGCATATCCACACTGGGCTCCAACTATTACTTCAGATGCATGCTTTTTTAAATCYCGCCTAGAAATAAAAAATGTAGCTGAGTAAAAAAGAAAAGTATACTGAAAAAAAAAAGCCAAATATTCCCCAAGTAAACTCTAGTTCATAAATACCGATTTTGTCAGACATAATAGAGAAAAAGTAGTAACTATAATGCATTACATTTAAAATATTCATTCCTCCAGTGGAAGAAAACCTTACCTGTACTTAACTATAGTTCCATATTCCACCAAGGAAGTTTAGTTCTTCTATCTGCCACCTACCTGGCTTTCCAGGGAGGATGCATACATGTCACTTTTTCCCTATAAAACATTGGTCTTATAAATAAGTAGAGAACTCCTATGTTTTCTTGCATTTTTAAGGACTACAACTCCGACCTGGTTAGTACATGGAAGGTCCACCAGGTCATAATACAAATGAAGTTGTGCCTCAGTAACAGTGAGTTAGTTATCATAACTGTTTAACAAGAAATCTGTAAGAAAATTGAGTAATTTAACATTTTAATGCTAAAGACTGAAAATCTCAAACCTGGGTCCAATGACAGGAATCAATAAAATGTCCTGAAGTTTTGGGTGCTCGAGAACTGGAACACWTAGTCCTTTAAATTGCTGTTTCATAAAGAAAAATATAATTAGTAASCACTACTAATAAACCTAATATTTAAATACTTAATTAAAATGAAAACCGTTTTTCCATTCATAATTTATAGCTGTAGAGCAGAACACACAAAGGTAATGAAAACTGTTAAAAGCAGCTGGGAAATAGTTGCAAGGGGACATTACATATGAAAAGTACTGGTATGGAAGACTAAACATGTAATAAATTCAGAAATAACAAGACCACAAAGAGGCTGACTGAGAACTGACTTCAGGGAGTAGAGTGTTCTGATCGTAACCCTATCACAGGTTTTTGCTTTTTCTGGAAGAGGGTTGAGTTATTGTCAGAACACAGAACAGACAGTGACACCACCTTACAAKCCTGGCTGTAGTCTCTGCTAACTCTTAGATGTTATTAGTTAAAAGCCACTGTTTATTCATGTATTGCTTGTCTTACTTAATAGGCCAGGCTGACAATACTTTTCATTTTTCTTGTCAGCCCAAGTTTGGGTACTGATRGCTGAGTTATGTATTTAGCTGAAAAAAAAAAGCCACTTTAGAAAGGTTCCTGGATTTAAACAAAATTATATCCTCTCATCTCAGCCTTCTAAAATATAACCTTAAAGCATGTAAAACTATAAATCAGTTTGTATTTAATAAATAAGTATTTTCTCTTTAAAAAGGAAACAATCCATGATCATACTTCTGTTCAAAAGTGTTATGTGGTTTCCTTTCCTCACATGTAATTACAGTTCAAAATACAGGAAGTTTGTGAAAAGCTGATCTTGAGTCCATTTTCAGTAAAGCCTTGAAGCAAAATATAACCCTGCAATACCATTTCCAGATTTCTACAATCAAGCTAAAATTAGCAAAACTCATTACCATCCCAGCCAGCAGAACACTGTCAACTGCCTCTGCATCACAGAAATGTCTTGGCTCCTGTCATGCAAAAGCTCCCTGTACACCCACTWGCATTAATAATTTACTTAAAGAACCAGACCTTTTTAGACAGAGTGAAGATCTAGGACACAATTTCAAAATAATTTATTTCTTAAACATAATGATTTACATATTATCAGATAAATAAACTATTAATTTATTATTAAACATAAACATCTTTTTYAGTCTAAAAAAGAAAATACAGTGGCTGCACAGCATCACTGTGGTTCCAGTTTCCAAAACATACCAACTTTCTCACTTTCCTAAACAGTTTCTCCAATGAGATACACAGGCATTCTCCATTAGTCTTAAATTAAAGTGTTCTAAGCATGCTGAAGACAGCACACTGAGCTACCCTTTTTATCTGTCATCTTTTCTTACACACTTATTACACCTTTACATTATTTACCACAGCATACCTCAATCCTATCAAGGGTTTGGATCAGCCATAGGAAAAAGAGTTGGATGTCTTTTCCCTCGGTTACTGCCTTTCTTGGAGGGATGGGATGAGGGATACTGGTACACAATGAATTTTCATTTCAGGTTGAATGCTGACAGGAAATCAGTGTGATTGTATAATGTTAATACCACTGGATGCATTGAGGTAAGGTATATTTTCCAGTAATGAAAAGGTCTCATGTTCAGATGAAAGATGAAATRCCCTACTGTTTTTGCTGTAATAAAGAAATTGCACAAACCTTCTGGATCTCTTCAAACAGCAATTTTTTCACATGTTTCACTGAGGCCAAGTGGGTATTTACTCTTACAGATGTAAAAGCTGGTGGGTGAGATAGATGACTTAACAGAGATTGGAATTTATTCTCTGCCTCCTGTGTACCTAAAGCAGTAATAAGCTGCAAGTGAAAGAAGAGTTTTTACATTAAGAGATTCACACAGAAGCCTCTTGCTCAATGCAGAAGAACCCCACTGGATAAACATTTCATAGAAATTGAGAGATATGGTTGTGTGGTGTGCAATACAGACAAATGTCTATGTCTTGAAGCCTAATTCCACTGAAAGCCTCATAAACACCTTGAAAAAAACTTATTGGAGAAAMAGCTGTATCAGCAAAATCACTGTAAACAGTTTGCAGCAAGTATCAAAGCCACAGCCAGAGAACTCTCTGCTATTGTACATAGACCAGCCCYAAGGAAATGGAAGAGTAAATTCAAATCTGTGATTCAGTRATTTTCATACTGATAAAAAGGTACATAAAAAAGCAGGTTTTTTAATCCTTGGCATTAACAATTAACAGGTTGTCTGCAGTATTCTACACTGGGGTAAGACAGTGTTTCTTTTCAATATTATGTGGTGAATATGTGCTKAATTATCTATGATCCACTCTTCAGAGGGATCCAAAACTGAATTCTCTGATTTAYACTCAATTTAATTTAAATATCTGTATGCAAATTTGAGCAAACAGGCATAAATTCTAATTTTATATTTTAAATATACAAATATTTTATATTAAAAARTCTGTGTTTAATGTGAAGACAATATTTTATTGTAAGCTATTAKTTACACAAAAAAATTATTGTTTTTTGATGGCTAGGGGTAACTATGTCACATACCTCATTATTTCTGAACACTTTGGTGAGATACTCTTCAACTTCATCTTGGAAAGCAATTTTAGGGAAAAAGGACATCTTCCTTTAGTTCTTAAAATCTGCTGGCAAGGAACTAAAATTAGCAAAGTATTTTCTTTGTGATTCTTATCATATTCTGTAAGTTTATAAATGTACCATAAGATGTACCCACAARCTAAGCTGTTGTCTCTGATTCTTCCTATTTTAATAATGCAATTTTATTGCACTCAAATTTCCAAATATTGGTCAGAATATGACTGTAACAATACTCTCAACTACAGAAATTCTATTGATACTTAAAATAAAACTTCAAGCTATCTGGTGAAAAAAAAAATATTTGGAATAAAGGTACAGGAAATTTCAAGATGTTGCTTTAATTCCTCTTGAAAAGCCCAGCTATAAAGTCTTATTGCAGCTCAGTCCTGACAGAGATTTTATTCTTTACCATTTTTTTCTGTAGGTAATAAAATCCAGTTATCTTCCCAAATGGTATCTGCCTCTATTACCTGTATTTTGAAAAATTATATACACTTCACTCTGAAATGAAACGACCTAAAAATTCAAATTTGCTTACAAAAACTTAAATGGAAGAGAGAACATCAATCTAGGTTTATTCCATTTATAACAAGGAATTCTGACTATTGAAATACATTTTCACTGTATTAAATTTAGAGAAGAGCCATCAGAATGTTTGGTACTCATTTTATTTGAGTAAGAGGCTATTTGTCAATTTTATCATACAGAACCCCTCAAAAATATTTGYTTTTAATATTTCTGATTCAATTCAAATATTAATGCTAGAAGAATGTGACCTTATGTGACCTTACTTTTGAGTCCAGACAAAGGCAAAGTTTCATGGGTAGGAGTTTCAAAACCTTATTTGCAACATTAGCAACTATTAGAAGAAAGAAATTGCAAATTAATTAGCTTCTTTTTACAGTCTACCAAAATGCCAAGAATTTACCTTGTTACTGCTACAAAAACTAATAGTAGTACAGTAGTACTACAATCTAACAGTACTACAACAGTTGCTACAACTGAAGCCACCAAAGCTCAGTTTTAACAAAATGCGACTTATCATGTGCCTGCTGCCCTAGAATGCCTACAAGGAAAAAAAAATAAATAAAAGCTCCCCATATGGCTCACAGTTGGAAAGGTTTAAAAGGTTTAAAGAACTGGAATTCTGAAAATAATTAAGAAGACATTTGAAAATTGGTAGAAATGTGGTATTTRTAAGCCCTGTGTGACTTCAATATTGACATTATGAAGGCAATCTTCCAGGCTGGGGAACATAGCTGAGAGAGGACAGGAAGATGCTTTTAAATTCAGATGCAGCAGGAATCCAGGCTGATGAGGGACACTGCCGAGTGCCCCGTCAAGTACAGGAGTCAGACTTCAAACGTTCAGCAGGAAGCAGGCTCGTATCTGAGAGTATTTTCTTTTTCTCCACACCTGCTGTGCCGTACACCTTGCCCCAGAAAAGGCATGACGGATTTCAGAAGAAAGACACTGATTTTCATGCGCCTCTGTGGGGAACTGCAGCGAGGAACGCGATGCCGGACCAGAGCTTTGATCCAGCTACGCTCATGAACACTGCGAGCAGTCACACGCCGCCAGCACCAGAGATGCCGAGCTAGATTTTCAAACCTCCCTGCCCACCCTTTCCCACACGAGGAAAACAACAGCCGGATCATTGTCGGGAGCGGAATATGGGGCTACCTCCTTTACTCCCTCGCCCTCCCTTTACTGAAAACATCATGGAGCGGGGAGGAACGGGRCCCGCAGCTCTTCGCAGCCCCTCCGAGGCCGTGCGCCTCAGCCCAGAGGTACCCGGGAGGCGGCCGCACCCCAGCGGGACGCGGCACCGCCACGGCCGCCTCAGCCCCGACGGGGCCCGAAGCACCCACAGGCACGGGCCGGACCCGGGCCGCCACGAGCAGGGCGGAGCACACGGGCTCCGATTCCGAGCCGGACCGCGCTCAGCCCTCCCGCGGCAGCCGCACACCCAGACCCACCGCCCGACACACACCTACCGCCAGGGCCCATCGGCCCGCCTCCTCCGGGGCGGCAGCAGGAAGTGCCGCCCGCCAGTGTCACCATGGGAGCCCGGCACGCTGCACAGCCCTTGGGCTCCCGCCGCGGAGTACGGGGAGGGCCGGCAGCAGAGCCCGCGGGGCGCCCGAGCTTACAGGACAAGACGTTGCTCACATCGCTTCTTTTCTATTTATTATTGGGGTGGGGTTTTTTGGATTTTTTTTTGTTTGTTTTGTTTTCTGGAATTCTGCCGAGTGGATTAAAGTAACAGTTTTTGTACTTAAGTGGCCGCGGGCTCGCTCGCTAGAGCGGAGCTGGGCTCGTGCTCACTTACTGACCCTCCCCAAGGTGCTGCTGAAGAAACCCGGGTGGGTCCCCACGCAACAGCTCTCAGTACAGGAACCTGCAGCACAGCCCTGAAAGCCAATCCGCTGCTTTCACGAGTTTTACTACAGAGTACTGCCTGCCCTAAAACCCTCAACCCTTCCCAACGACTCAGGCCATGGACTGGCCACAGCGCCGCCAAGCTGAAGGACACGGGGACGGCAAAGGCGCGCTGCCAGTGCACCCCGGCGGAGGTCAAGCGCTCCCCGCGGCATTCG
This sequence comes from Alauda arvensis, assembly GCA_902810485.1. Taxonomy (NCBI): domain Eukaryota; kingdom Metazoa; phylum Chordata; class Aves; order Passeriformes; family Alaudidae; genus Alauda; species Alauda arvensis. Next base: position 65,470 of record CADDXX010000750.1, read on the forward strand.
TCCCTTGCGGTGCGGCTCCGTCCTCCCGACCGTGCCGACCCCAGCCCCCTCGGCTTTCCGCCAGCCCGGGTGTCTCCTCGCCGCTGCCCCCGCAGCCACACTACCGCCGCCATGACGCCGCAGTGCCGCGCGTGGGCCGTGCCGGCGGGGCGGGGCCGTGCGGCCGTTGGCGGGGCGGGGCGGTGCCGCGTGCCCGCCCCCTCGCTGTGCCCGCCCGCCCGCTCGGCGCTGCCGGGGCCGCTGCGGGAGCCTCCGCCAAGCGACCTGGGCGAGTCGTCGTCGTCGCCGCCGCCGCCGCTGCCTGGGTGAGCTCGGGGTGCCCCGGGCGCTCGGCGGGAAACCGAGGCCAGGCATGGGCCTAATCTTCGCCAAGCTGTGGAGCCTCTTCGGTAGCCAAGGTGGGCGCGTGGGCCCGAGCCGGCGGCGGGGCGGGCGGCGGAGCCCGCGGGGCTGCGGGGGCCGCGGGCAGCCGTGGGGAGCCGTGGGGAGCCGTGGGGGCTCGGAGCCGGCTCCGCTTGCCGGGCTTCTCCTGAAGGTCCGCCCAGATAAAAGTTGGGCTTTGCTTTGTGCAGCACCGTGAGCGCTGGTGCCGCGGCGCCTCATGCTCGGGGTCGCTTTGTTTGAGTTCCCGAGGTGGTCCCTCCTCTCCCCCTCCTCCCCGGCCGCGTTAAACGCGTCGTCTGCTCCCGGGAGCCCTTCAGGCGCTGCGCGCCCAGCGTCCACGGGGCCTGGACTGCTGGAGCTTTGATGGACGGTGACGGTCCGTCTTGGCTTCGCCGATCCTCCTCTTTAAGTCGGGGTCTGTTATTAAAATCATGTTATTTTAGTCTTTAATCAAAAGCAAAAGAAGAACGCCAAACATGTAGAAGCCTTCGAGGAAAAGATGTTTGTTAAATATAGTCAGTGATCCAAGAAAATCAGTTCTCCAGCAAAAATAAAAAGGTCGTAAGGGAATAGTATCGCTTTCCGTGCTCTCCTGCCCAGTTCGTCCAGCCCTGTAATCATGGCTCGTGYTCTAATGCAGAGTTCAGAATTCGCGACTGCCGCCACCTTTACCTCAGATGGGTATCATAAAAGTAGAAAAAATATGGTTTATCTCGTAATTTACTTGTTTTAATGATTTTTGTTTACGTAGCCAGCTTTGCTTAGAAACTTAAATAGTTAACAGTAACATCATTTTGCCTGCTCCAAGCTCAGGGCCTAAAGAAACACAATATAAACAAYAAATGCATTAATTGTTCTCTCATCAAGTTTCCAAGTGTATATCCCATTTCCACTTTAAGTTATTGAAAATGCAGATAAGCCTTTTTTCTGCAGTGCTCTGTTGCAAGTTTTTGGAGGCAGATGCACCTGGTGTACTTTCATAGTTTTGTCCCTGTGATTGCACACAACCCATTCTAATTCTGGAGTACCAGAGCAGAGCCTCAGTGTGTGTGTACATTGACATCCGTTTATCAAACTGTGTTTCATGGGATGGGATTGGGATCCAATCCTAGCTCATTTATTTTTCTCACATGTACATCATCATTCCTGAAGTACATCATCATTCTTCTAACAGAATCTTTTGCTAATTATTTTCCTGAACTATCAAACCTCTTTGGCTAGATTCAATGTTTTCCCTATCCTCCAGAAAAATATTAGATATCTTTTTTTTTCATCAAGTAGTGCAATCTGCAGCTCCTTTTCTTCTGTGAAATATTTCAAAAGACTCCAAAGAGGTCTGTAAGCAGGGAACTGATCAGGAGATAACTGGTGGCATTTAGTATTTGCCTCTATAGTAGCTTATGATGTCAGTATTTATCTTCAGGAAAGCACATTGTCTTGGTTATTGTATATTATTTCCTGGAAGAAAAGTTATTCTTTATTGTGAATGACCCTGGCTGGATGCCAGATGCCCACCAAAGCAGCTCTATGACTCCCGTTCTCAGGTGGACAGGGAGAAAACAGAGCAAAAGGCTTCTGGATTGAGGTAGAGATTGGGAGAGATCACTCACCAGTTCCCATCATAGGCAAAACACACTTTTTTGTGTTTGTGAAATTAATACAATTCATTACCAATCAAATAAGAACAGAGTTAATAAGAAATCAGGCTAATAAGAAATAAATCTTCTGAACACCTGTCCCCCACTCCTCCCTCTTTTTTCCCAGGATTAATTTTATTTTTGGTTCTCTACCACCTCCCTGCAGGAGGGAACAGGGAATGGGGGCTGTGCACAGTTCATCAGATTTTGTCTCTTGTTCCTTATGGGGGTGACKGCATCTCCTGTTCCAGTGTGGGATCTCTCCCATGGGAGACAGTCCTCTGTGGGTTTCTCCAATGTGTGTTCTTCCCAAAGTCTACAGTTGTTCACTAACTGTATGGGCATGAGCCCATTTCATGAGGCGCAGTCCTTCAGGGACAGGCCATTCCAGCRTGAATCCCCCACKAGGTCACAAACCTGCCAGCAAACCTGTTTCAGAGTGGACTCCTCTCCACAGGTCCACAGGTTCTTGCCAGGAGCCTGCTCCAGTGTGAGGTCCCTTGGGATCACAGCTGCCTTTGGGATCTACCTGCATGGTGTCCTCCGTGGGCTGCAGGTGTATCTCTGCTCCCCCATGGACCTCTGTGGCTGCAGGGGCACAGCGGCCTCACCATGGGCTGTGGGTGAATCTTGGCAGCTGCAGCACCTCCTCCCCCTCCTTCTGCACTGACCTTGGAGTCAGCAGAGTTGTTTCTCTCGCATGCTCTCACTCCTCTTTTCTCTGTCTGTAATCACACCTGTGCAATACGTTAAATAAAAAATCTTAAATATGTTGTCCCAGAGATATTACACCTGTTGCTGATGGCCTTGGCTGGCATTGGCTGCATAAACATAGAAGAAGTCTCTAGGAGTTTCTCACAGAAAACACTGTCAAAATCTTGCAAACCTAATACATTCATATATTGAAATAGTCAATGAAAAATTAGTCTCACAGTTAAATAGATGAGMTTATACCACGAAATGTTTACTCTTTGGCGGGTATCCCAATAAGRGACTTTCAGGGTGTGTCCTCGTGTTGGTTTAGTGCTGGATTTGTCTTTAGTTTCATTTTTGCTTTGGTTTGGTTTGGTTTTTTACCTCTTTTTCTGGAATCACAGAAATGAAAGTAAGGTTTTTTTCA
>CADDXX010000750.1:69815-84168 GCA_902810485.1 Alauda arvensis
AAGTTCCCAGTCAGGTTAGGAGAGACCGTTATCTGGAAACCCAAATGGCTTTTGGTTCTGCTGACTACTAAAAGTTATTGACAGTTTCTCTACTTTTTGTAATGGAATCTGGGGATACAAAATTTATTTAGCAGTTCTTTTGTGCTTAAGAGAAGACTCTGTGTTAGCTCTGAGTGTGCAGAATGAGTMTTKGAAGTCCTYCTGCCTTCTTTCTAGCAAACTTCTRTCTGCATTCTGTCTTCCACTCTGAGKCCTCCAAGATTGTTGTTCTTTAGARCCAGATGAGCATTTTGTTTCACAGCCTGAAAACTGTTGGTACCCCTTCAGTAGTCATTTCTTCCAAATATGTTAGAAGTCCCATTATTGAAGTATTTGCAATTTATTTTTTTTAAACTTCTGCAAAATAGAGGAAAAGGCATGTTGGGAGAATTGACTCTTCAGTTTTGGGCSCTTTTACCACAGAAATATAGATGAGTAAGGGAAGAAAAGAGCATATTGTGTCGTTTCTTTAGCCTCTGCAAGAAGATAATCTTCACTGTCCTGTGTTTTTGTAATACTAAACTTCCAGAGATTTTTTTTTAACCATATTACATATCAGTTTTTTTAAACGGTGAGCTACAAATGGTTGATAAAACCAACAAGTCCTTGGATTCTTTAAGGAGTAGTCTAATACTGTCTTTTCTTTTTTCCCCTGCATATGCCTACTTCTTCTGCTTTCCCCATCTTCTCTCCCTCTTCCTACRTGATTAATAAAGACTCTTCTCTTCTGCTCTTTCAACTTTGTTATGGATTTTCTTCTTCTTTTGCCAAGAACATGGTGGACTGGGAAGATATTCAYGAATACAACCTAAACTGAGTTTGAATACCAGCCAGTGAAAGGGAGAAACTTGGGTTAGTCTGTAAGTACAGAACACAAATAAATCACTGCCTATGATTTACCAAGTAACTGTCCTTCCTCCTAAATGTGGCATCTATCTTCTCCTAGTTCCTCTTGTAAATAAGTAGTTGTTGTGYTAAAATTCTGTTCTGTCTTAGTTTGGTAGTTTTTACGCTCACATGCTTTTCCTCTAATACACATCTATGTGTACATTTTCTGTATTTGCATCAAACAGAAGACAGAAATTCAGCTTTTGAGTGTTTGTAAGTGAAGAGTTTCCCTTACTAGAGTTCTGGGATCTGTTACTTGTATGAAATACCCATAATTTAATATTACTATTTTCATGCCAAGATCACTATTAATTAACACTTGTCTGACTGTTTATTGTTTGTGCTTATTCAATCACTGTATGAAACACCATTTGACTATGAAGTAACACAGATAAGCTGTGCCTTTTTTTACCAATTAATGTTGGAYCATTCACACTTCAGTGGCTTTCAAAAGCAGCCATCTCAATGAAGGTTTTTTCTTCATTACTTACAGTAGTGTGATSTTGTATCATCCAACACTCCAGTCATTCATGCCTAAGATGATGTGTTCTGATAAGAAGATGAGAGAGCAGTGTAATGCCTGACTGGAATTTCTTTTCTTTCTTGAAAATAACTTAAGCAGAATGCTGCTAAAGTAGAATCATCTTCTTCCTGGCGGTAGTTGACAACATGTCTGCTTTGAAAACAATAGGGGGGTATTTCTGTGTTCGACCTTTGAAAGGTCTTTAACTAAATTTGAAGAAGAGATGGACAGTCAAGATACTAGGCATGATTTAGTAGCATTGAAAGTAGAGAGGATTTCATACTCTTTATGTATTGGGAAAGGTTATTAATTCCTGATGCTGCTTAGTTAGTGGGGCTTAAAGTACTCCTGGCATTTACAGCCAGGAAATGTTCTTTTCTTAGGATGTGTTGACAGGATGCAGCATTAGGAGCACTGGCACAAGGAAATATATTTTACCATCTGTTATGACCCTATTGCACAGCAAAACTTACAAAAGTTCCAAACAATAAAAAAATATTATTGTTTTATTACAATAATATTCAGTATAAAAAAACTAGGTTACTATATATAAATAGATTTTTAACTGAAACACATCAATTTTTCCTCAAACCACCTACTTCAGGGGAAAAAAATCGTGAATTTGGTATTTACGATAGATCTTCTGATCTAGTAACTTATTTGATCCTGTGGATCAAATGTGGTATTTTGTAGGAAAGCTTTAAACTGTGAACCATGTTTTGCTTTGAAATAAGTGCCTTAGATTTGTAAATATTATTTCTTTAAAAGTGAGCTTGTTCACAGAGTTTTATGTATCCACTTGCMAATTCTTCCCTCTCAAGTGGTTTGCTTTTTTTGTCAGTAATTGGATCAGTGTGTTGTAACTTCACACATGGAGCAAAAGAACCACCATTCTAAGTGGTGGTGCTGCTGGATTTGAAATTCTAAGAGGAAKTATTTACAGAGAAGCATATAAATTCTGGAGGACTTTTTTACTGGTTTTGTTTGGTTGGTTTGTTTTTTTGATTTTTGATTCCTGTTTTGTCTCCCCTGTACCTGGGAAAAAATAGTATTGCAGCAATTGCAAGGTCACTATGTTGTATGCTGGACTTCACATCAGATTAGGACACGTCTTCCTGCTCAGCACTGATGAGGCCTAACCTGGAGTACCGTGTCCAGTTCTGGGCTCTCAGTACAAGAGAGGCATGGACATACTGGGGAGAGCTCAGGGATGGGCTGCAAGGGTGATTAAGGGACTCCAGCATCTCTCAAATGAGAAAAAGAGGTGCAAAGAGGCAGAGCCAGACTTGTCTTAATGGTGGCCAATGACAGGACTGGGCAGAGGGCACAAACTGAGACACAGGAGTTCCCTCTGAACATCAGGAAACACTTTTGCACCATRAGTGMCTGAGCAATGTCTCAGGCTGTCCTGAGGGAGGCTGTGAAGTTTCCATCTTGGATAGATTAAAAACCCATCTGGACATTSTCCCAGGCCACTGGCTCTGTGGGCCTGGTTGAGCAAAGATGTTTGACCAGATGATCTCCGGAAGTGTCTTCCAGCCTTGACCATTCCATCATTCTGTGACTTCTCAGCCTATTCAAAATGCAGTTTCCTCTGMGGTTTTACTGTGTGAATAATGAGGATACCTTAACAAATGGTTATTACTGATCCTTGAATGTTAGGGTARTATCTTTTGCAGTCTTTGGATATTTGTTGGTGTTCCTAGCATGATACAGTGCTATGGATTATATTTTTTAATTGTACTTTTCTTTCTAAAGCTAGGTGTTGTAGATGAARTAATCATTAGTAACCATACCTTTATTAGATTTCCTGTGCTGACTTTTCCTGAGACTGGAGTCTCAAGAGAAGATGATGCTTTGTTTGGCTTTTTTTCTGTCCTGAAGTCACCACTAATCTGTGTAAGGTATTGAAATAAGAGAAACAAACAGTTGCTTTCTTCAGTAAGGGAGAGTGATTAACCGGAATTATGATTATTGCTGTTTCCACTAATTTTTTTTTCTGTATATGCAGAGCACAAAGTAATCATAGTGGGACTTGATAATGCTGGAAAGACTACTATTCTGTACCAGTTGTAAGTATATGAACTAATTGTCTTTMTGTTTGAATTTTATTATTTGTCACTGTTTAATCTTAGAAAATTCAGCTTTGTAACCTGGTGGAATGTCTAGGGTTCTAGATCACACTTTGTACATTAATGGTGTTAGTTGTTCTAAACAGAGTAAGTATTTAAAGGATAAATGAAGGGACTGCTGTGCTTTAAAACTGAACTGTAAATCGAACAAGTTTGTACATCCAAGCAGAAAGTGAACTGCAGATTTTTTTCCCATGAAAGCCTGTCTGAATTTGTATGCATAGAAATAATCCTGTTGCCAGTAAGTGCAGAAAAGAAGTTTTTCCATTTTTAAAATAATGGAAATTCTAGCCACTCTGCAAAAATCCAAAAATGTTTCCAAATGTTTCTCAATTCCAATGTTCCTCCATCTAAAATTTCTGATGGAAAATTCCTAAAAATAATATTTCAGCTTGCCTAGGTCCTACCTTACTCATTTTCAGTRGCATCATTGTGCCCAAATCTTGGCAGCATTACAAGAATATCCATAATAAATTCAAGAGTGTTGTCAGAACCTTAATTATTATGGTAATTGTGGAAAAGGAGGAGGGTGTGGRTAAATTAATATCCTTATGTTTGGATATCGAAGCAGCATGGTGTGCTTTCCAAAAATACTTTGTGTTCATAAACATTTTGAACAAGCTTAAAGGTAGAACTGAGAAATTTTCAGCTATGTAACCAAACAGTCTGTTGGGATTTAATATCTGGGCACTAAGTAGAGTGCTTTGATAAAATTATATTCCAGTTCATATTTTGCACAGTTAGGTGGTTTTGTATTTGGGATCTTTAGAATGGCAGCTCCTACTTTCAAACAAATGCATTTTAAGTTCTGTTAATGTCCTTTAGAAAGACAGTTCTCCAGAACACAGATGCTTATCCATTTGTTATGCCTTTTATGTGCTTATTTTTCATTTCTGATTTCTGTAAGCATGATGGCAGTGCTTTAAAAGATGCCTAATTTTTTATATATTTTTTTTTGTGACATATATTTACTTTTTCTACAAAAAAATTGTTACAACTGAGCTGTAACAAGCCTTGTGGATTTTGCTGACTGGTCCTTATGGTGTGATATTCTTTCCTTTAGCTTAATGAATGAAGTGGTTCATACTTCCCCAACCATAGGAAGCAATGTAGAAGAAATAGTAGTGAAAAACACTCATTTCTTAATGTGGGATATTGGAGGACAAGAATCATTACGGTCATCGTGGAATACMTATTATTCAAACACAGAGGTATGAGAAGATGCTTTAAAATCTGCAAATAGAATAAGTTTGTTTGAAATTATTTATTAGGAATTTTTGTAGACTGTTATAAARATTGCAGCTGTATTGTTTTAACATTTTGATGAGGAAGAATACATTCAAAGTGTGAGGTATCTCTGGTATGCAGCCATTTTTCTGGAAATATTTGAAGTATTTTTTATGTATACTTTACASTAATGTTATTTGATCAGGGTTATAAACTGTGAAGTTAGGTTTTTCCTAGGCAGTCAAATGATAATGAAATAGATTTTAGGTCAGATTTTTTGCTTGTTTTTTTAAGTAGATTAAAAAGAAAAATTTGAAATGTAATTTACAAATTTTGTGATGATTTGCAGTTATCAACTGGACTTCTGTACATCCAGTCTGAAATGGTTTTGAAATAATGATAATTAAGGACAAGGMATGAAACTTYCCCTGAGCCTAGGCAGCAGTATTTAAAGAGCTCATCAGCTCATAGGTTTTATCCAGAGGAGGAAGGAAAGTCTTGCTGTGCACTACTCGTGAGGTACTTGGCAGAGMTGCTGTTGCTGGAAAGGTTGGAGTAGAATTCAGCAACAGTTGACTTGTGAGGTTTGTTTTTTATGACAGTCTTTTTGAGGCCAAGAGGTTATCTCTATAAAAAAAACACAATCACTGAGGAGTCTTTTTTGAGACATCTACATTGATGTAAAATATYTTAGACTTCATTTCTTAAAATTTCTACTAAAAGCAGAGACCTCTTGTAGATATTACTAATTATATAAGTGTTCCATCTTCCTGTAAAATTAGGTTTTTTTTTCTTTTCTTTTTTCTTTATCTTTTCACATACTCTTGAATAGAGGTGAAATCAGTGGTTCATCCTAGATCTACTGTAAGCCTGATAATGACATCTCAACCTTCATCTCTAGTATTTTAGACTAATTTTTTATTTTATCTGGAAAAGTGTAGCTATGTCTAAGAAACACATGAAGATAAAGAGACTTCTGCCAGCATTATCTGGTATAGAGCAATAAGTTCTTGGCATTTATCCCTTGAGTATCTTTGATTTCGGAATTTAGAGAGATGCATGTATTATTTTTCTGATACTTTTGGGATGTTCTTCATGTTCTGTCTAGCAAGTGTTTGAAATCCAGTACCTTGTAGTACTTGGAAAGAACTTTCCCTTTACTTAGAAGCTTTGTCTGCTGGAAACAGTTGAGGAAGAAAAGAGATCTGTTTACTATGCTAATCCTGGCCTCCCTCATATGAATAATTCCATTACTGTTCYTCCTCATCTGCTGGGCATCTCAAAGTCACAGCAGCATTAAATTGACTTAGATTTTCATACTTTGTGGTCATTTTCAATGGCTAATGAATCCCTTTAATTTTATAAGGCAAAGYGATTTGGCGCATATGTTGGAAAATTATACCAGCGATTTCTTATTCTTCTTTTTTGCTCCCTTCTCTCTTTTCTCYTGTCATTTTCTCTTTTCTAGTGTCTTCTAAAGTGTATGTCTCTTCTGTAGGAAGACTTGTGGTAGTGGTCTCTTGAAATTGTGCTTTCTGTAATTTGTAGTTTGTATTTTTGGTGTTTTTCCCTAGTTCATCATTCTGGTTGTTGACAGCATTGATAGAGAGCGACTTTCTATTACAAAAGAAGAACTTTATAGAATGCTGGCTCATGAGGTATGATGGGGAGTTGGGATAATAGCTTTGTTGAGAMCAGTCAAATAACATTTCATGCTTCCTATGTTAACAAAAATAATACTGTCAGAAAAAAAATTCTGAGAGTATGTGTGCATGCATGTTGATCACATTTTATAACCATGTAAGTTAAAAATAAGCTGAAAAATTATTCTGAAGCACCCTTCTCATAAGAYTTGCTTGATTGTAATCAAGTCAGTCTTTACTTTGCAAATGTTGAACTTGTGAAATCTTCTGCTTCATAATAAATGTAACCGGATATTGTCCTTTATCACTGACTGTTTCAGTTGGCTAAAATTTCAAGAAAATTTTTTTTAGTTTTTGCTTTAGAGAAATAGAGTTGCCTAATTTTTTTGTTTGTTTTAATCTTGTTTCTTAAAATTAAGGAGCATATATCATACTATGGGAAAATCAATTTCAGTTCATTTTCCTTCAGAATTATTTGGTTGTATTTTTATTATATGTTGTCCTGGGGACTGCTCAGCATTGGGTCAACCCACTCAAACATCCTAAATTAACTTGTACATTGGCYTAGGTAAAGTATGCTAAAACCTTTTGATTACTCTGAAGCTGACTTAAGGTTGTTTTAAATCTAAATATTCTCCTTCATTTTTGAAAGAAAAGGATTTAGTGCAGTGCAAGTAATCCTGTTGAGTTMATTTCTCTGAGAGACTTGTTGTGTTTCACATAAGCGAGTTTTTGCTTTACAGTTAAATGTTAATTGTAGTTTGGACCTAATTTTGAGGAGTGAATTCACGACCAAAAAAGGTGGAAAATTTACTTCTTGTGGTGAAGTTTTCCCATGTAGTTTTTTAGTTTTCAGTCTCAAACTCTTAGGGATTGTGATCTACTATCACTTGAAAACAGTTGGTAGGCTTACACTGGACTACTTGTAGGGTTGAATTTTCAGCTGTAGATCATAAARCTTTGCTGGTTTTGGGTTTTTTTCACTTGATGGAAAAACAGTCTCAAAATTTAATATGCATTGAAATGTATTGAACGCTTTTAGTTGCAGCTGTCAGCTTCCAGAGTACTACATTTGTTTACCCTTCTGCACTTTTAAAGCCATACATTCCAGTTCTTCTCTCATTGCTGTTTGAAATGCTAAATTCCATATGAAACGAAACAATTTTAATTAGTTGTTAAAGCTTATGCAGCATTATTGGAGTTCCCTTTTTGGAGCACTAGGGTTAAACTTACAGGAATTCAGAAAGCTTTCTTAAATTATTACTGCTTTAATCGATACAGAACTTCTTTAATGAAGTTGAAAGCAATTTCAAGGGACTCATATCTAGCAGGCTTTTCCATTTGAATAGTATTTWTTGTAGGGCTTGGGGTGTTTAACCAGAAATAATTCCACTGGCTGAGTGGTTTGGAGCATTATAAAATGTGTTTTATAAGACAAGACTTCAGTAGTTATGTGTGAACGTGTGGTCAACACCAAAAGGATACTCATATAATACATTACAGTTTGATTCCCTGTGGTGCTGAACACTTCTGAATAAATAAGTTTTTTTAGTCTTACTGTAACAAATATTTAATGTAGGAAGACAGTTAAAACTCCATGCTCCAGTGTAATTGTAGATTAGCTTGGGTACAGTTCTTTTAACAAATGAAGCTAGCACAATAGCCTTTTATTTCTGTATAATAACTGTGAGGAGTAYTCTGAACCATTTGTAGGATTTACGGAAGGCTGCGGTTCTCATCTTTGCAAATAAGCAGGACATGAAAGGCTGCATGACAGCCGCCGAGATCTCTGCATACCTCACCCTCAGCTCCATCAAGGATCACCCGTGGCACATCCAGTCCTGCTGTGCTYTGACCGGAGAAGGGTAAGTGCTCACTGCTTACTATGGCAATTCCTGCTAAATCAGAATACTGCTTTGGAAGCCTGCTGACGCCAAAGTGGATTTTCTGAAAGCTCATATTTTTTGAACTTTGCAGTCAGAGGGACGTTTTGAATTTTTCCTTTTCGTAATTGAACCTTGTGGGTTTTTTCATAGCTCAAACTCCAAATTCATATGAAAGTCTTCYGTTTGTTGTTAAAAATCCCAAACCAAAAACCAAACACCACCCCTCCACCTAAGTATGTAGCTGTTGMCATAGCTGTCTGCTCTCTCTGTACWGCTCTCTTACTCYTGTGTGCCTTTCTGCATTTAAAGAAATAAGCTACTGTTCTCTTCCTTTATATTCTAAACTACAGAAAGCTTTTAAGCTGGGGGGTTGAGATGTTCCGGGTTTTTTTTTTTGCTTGGTTGGCTTTTTTGATTAGCTTTGAAACATAGTTTTTTGAAAAGTTACATACATCTGTCATAAAATAAAATTTTTACCAATATTAAACTTCACGTTTATATCTGGCTAATGTAGCTAATTTTGAAATTTGCATACCTTATGCTAACARTTACTAAAATGGAATGCTGGGCTAGCCTTAGATCCTCAGTCTGTAAATATCAAAAAACATTTTTGGATACCTTCTAACAAGTTGGATAATGTCTTGCTTGTATGGTGTGAAGTGTACTAGTTTTTCATCTTGATTTTTAAAGCAGTCTTGTAATGTGTGATATTTAGGGGTTTTTTTCAGCTGTGTTGTACAACCTGTACAATAATGTGGTCTTGTGACATCAAAAAGAGTGAATCCAACTGAGTATTTGGGAAAGGAGAGCATCTACCTSACTTTCTAGCATGAAGTATTGTCTAACATCATGGAGGTGCCTTGTCAAGTGAATGGTGGCATTAACTTAGGGTGGAACGTATGAGTGAGAACAAAGTGGGGATGTTTTATGGGTGGTTTTRTTGTTTTGTTCTAAGAGTTAACTTTCCTTCTACCAGTTTTGCTAAAGTCACTTTTGAATACACGGTTTATGTGCTAACTTAAGATATTCAACCAAGTTCACATTTGAAGGACGGTAATAATTAATAAATAAGAGGTTTAGTTTAGAAACAGTGGCTGTCCTAGGCTGCTTCTTTTGTATTGTAAAACAAAAAGCAATGAATATTTAGAATAATTTAAACTATGACAGTAGTGAGATCAACTTAAAACATGCTCAGAGTTAGCTCACTGAGCTGAGTCTTCCTTTGGAAGATCTGACAAGAATCTGGGGGAATCAACCTGGTATGAGTGAAGCCAGCATTCTTGGATAGCTCAGCCCTGTTTTACTGTACAAAGGTAAAGCTCAGGGGTATAAACTAGGTAACTAGATCCCTAGAAAATCAAAGGAAGWTCTATCTTCTAAAATGGAATGGAGCTTTTAAATGGTGATGCAGATTGAGTTGGGAAGCAGATTAGATCCCGTGCTGTCTTAGTATTCAATATAAACACATTTTTAATTTTGTAGTGTGATTTTAGAATTCTTGTTATTTTAGAATGTCTTTTTATGAAACATTTTGTTCTGGATAACGTGCCCTTTTTCTTTTAGTATTAGTTTGTAAAGGTCTGGCTATCTGTGGAAAAAGAAAACCTTTTTTGTTTCCATGTATTTGTGAGTAAGCATTTAAGGATAGWGTCTTTTAGGTTTGCAAGGAAAAAAATTGAAGTACTGCCAAGCTTCAGTAAAATAGACTGCTTGGCCATTTTCATGTGGCTAAAGCCTTAGTAGACTTAGTTTAAAACACTGTTTACTCTGTTCAGCTTTCAGTCCCATTTCCAGTTGATTTAATTTATTTYTAGTAGCTGTTTTTATACATAAAAAGAAGTAGAAAATACCTTCAAGATGCTGGAATAGAACTTGTACCAATTRTAACATCTCTTATCTTTCAGATTATGCCAAGGCTTGGAGTGGATGACCTCCCGTATTGGAGTGAGATAGCTTTTTTCCTTTTTTCTTTTTTTCTTTTTTCTTTTTTTTTTTATTCCTCCAAAAGAAGAGACTTCTATTTATCCTGTGAACATGTACATTTTTCTGTACTTTTGGCTGCTGAGGCAGTGACCAGTGTTTAATTTATATCAGCCAACCTCTAAGCTGTGCTTGAATCAAGCRCAGTTGAACTGAAACACAAAAGTATTTTCTTAACTTTTTTAATACACTAATCTTCAACTGGATGAACATATGTGAATCTGTTTTTAAGCATTGAAATTCCTCTGAATATGAATTCTAACTTTTTCAATGTAGCTTTTTAAAATCTGTTTTGTCATTGTCAATATTCCATATTTCCTCTTTCTAAATAGTTGTATAACTTACTAACATAAATGAGCACATTTTATTTAATAATTAAAAGTAGTGTTTAGGTTAACTTTACTCTGCCATAGCTTTAACCTCAAAGGATAACCATGTCTCCAGCTGGACTTCCTGGAACATAGTGGAGTTCTAGTCAGCACGAGAATTAATAGTTATGAATGCAAATTTTTAAATGCATAATGAACTTAAAGTATTATTGCCATTATAGTTGATATTGTGGTGGCTTTTAATGAAACTTCTGCCTTAAAAGAAAGCTGTTTCAGTCTCAGTTTCTCTGGTATGTAGTTCTAGGACATTCTTACATTCTTCTACTTGAAGATTATTCTCTGTACAGTGCATAAAAATACTATTACTAAGTGCTGATGTAGTAGTTTAGAACTTGAATACCTTTTCAAAGATAAATTGGTAATTAAATTTGGAGTCACAGCAGCCAGTGTTATGTGTAGACTCGCTGTATTCTGTTAAAATTTTAAGTTCTTACACATGAGCTTTCCTCACCTTTGAGTGAGAGTGCTGTTTTCTAAATGAATACTAAATCAAAAGGGAAGCCAAATTTATAAACAAAACCATGGTGCTGTATTTGTAGATTTCAGATTGAAGTTAATCTTGACATTTATTTACCTACTATCATAAATGTTTTCAGGTGCTGTTACAGAGCAATTCTTTTGCCTTCATTTTTGTTTTTGGTCTTATTTGCACAAGCAGAGAACTTTAGACGGTGTTTGAGTTAGGTTYCTTCACCTGAAATTTGAAAAACAGGTGGTGAACGAGTGGACCCAGTAACTGTTGATTCAATTTGAAGGGAATTAAGTTAAATCTAAAGATAATATAAAGATACAGAGTTATTTGAGAACATTAGGCATCAAATAAACCTAACAATCAAATAAACCTAATCACCCCAAAAACCCCATATGAGGATTAAAAAATTCCAAGAAATCAAAATCAATAGGGGACCCCCAATTACTCACGAAGTCCCAGCAGCAGTCAGGTACCCAACCTATCCAAATGCTTGGCAGGTTTTCCAGAAGCACTGTTCTGCACTTCTGCATGCCTGAAAGCCACATGGAGTTTGGTTACCAGAACTGTTTTGCAAACTGACTGTAGGCCTTTGATGACAAAATGTTTTTGTTAAATCTTGTTTTGAAAATTTGGGCACACCGAGTTTTCCTTAATAAAGTTTTAAGCTTTGTAAATTTCAATTTGCTTCCATTTTATTTAAATAAAACTAAATGAAATTTTTAAACTATCAGCAAGTATGTTGTCATAAGTGTTGGAAAGACTTTGAATATATGTGGAAACAGTGATTGATTGAATGAAACTGTGTATTATTACAAATTAACAAAAGTCACATTTAGGACTACATTAAGTGTCAAGTCAARATGTTCAGAAAATAATTAAAATCTGTGAAAAGTAGTGCATAAAGAAAAAAAAAGATGAATGCAAGGCAAGGGTAAAATCTGATATTAAACCTGTTTGCTGTGAGTTCAGCTGTGTTAATGTGTGAAAATAAGATTTGTTTTGCTCTTAGGCAAGCAAATTATAAAGGAAAAAAATAAAATTATAGTATGAATTATGTTTTTTAAAAATAAGCCTGAAAATAACTCTGAATTGCAAACTGAAATTATGTCATTCAGAATGTAGTCCTGAATACTTACAAAGAGCACTAGCTGATGTACAGTCSTTYGGTTTTTTGGTTTTTTTAAAGGTATGATTTTATATTTAATGCTTTCTAGATAAAACCACTTGTAAATCTATAGTTCGATTACTAAATCCAGTCTTAGCTGAGGTAATACATACAACTTTGATTAGGAGGACATGGTCTGGTTGTAGACATTAGAATATCAGAATAATGGATGTTTTCTTTTAATTTCTTAGCTCTCAAGACCTTTGAATATCTTTACAGAATGAAATATTCTCAATGCTGTGATTTTTATCACCTAACACAACTTCATTTTCTGCWACAGTTTTCCATTGATAATATTGGTTTGTTCACAGCATTATTGGTTTGGTTTTTTTTTTTTTTACTATTATTACTTTTTGGGGGGAAAACAGCTTGGTTTGGGGATTGGAATTTTGAGGGGCCTATTTTTAATAACTTCAGAGCCTGCTAAACTAAKATTGATTTGACAAAATATCTTTAAGGATTGCCTTAAAATACTGTGTGTGTCTTTACATTGCCAAAACACTGCATTATGTTTGCTAATTTGAATGTAGTAAATATCTTGCAAGTAGTTTTGCACTTCGAAAATATTCTGTGTTTAAAATGCTATTCACGAGGAACAATGTTAATAACCTTAAATTCAAAAAATTATGGTGTCCTATGCACATTTGCATTGTACTGCTGTAAATGGGTTGGCACATGGCTTTTTATTTGTTTGTTTTCTTACTTTTTGTCTAGGTGGCAAAGAGGTTCAGTATCCCCAAAGCAGGGATTCTTTCCAGCTGTTTAAACCCACTGCACTCAGTAAGGTGAAGAGGACTTGGGCACAGCTGCTCAAAGTATTTGTCATCAAAATAAAATTGAGTTGTTCTGTGAAGTTGGATGGGGTTTTTGTTTGTGRGTACTCTGTGGTGAAGAGGTATTTGCAGCAGTGTAGCCTTGTCACTTCCATTTCATCTCCAGTCTGTTCACTAGGGCAGAATGGGGGCCTCCATCATGTGCAGCTGTAGCCAGTTCACAGAAGCTGGACACCTGTTTCCTTTCATCTCTGAGAAGCTCCAGCTTTGATCCTAAAGAGACTGTCACATCATTTCAGCCATGGGAAGCGTGGGTCTTTGATTTAGTGAAGGGTATTTGTTTTAGTGGACTGTTTTCTTTCACAGTAAGAACAAAACAAATTCAAACAAAAGACTGGGGAAAAACTTGTATGGATCTTTGTGTGTGCATTTGACTAATTCAGCATTTAGTTGAGTTRGCGTTTTCCTTTTGTAGAGCCTGCCTTGTAAAAGAGCCTGGAAGACAGCAGTGAGGAGAGCAGGATAAAAAACCTGGCCASGATGCCTACACTAGCAACAGAAATGGGCATCTTGGAACAACATTCAGCTTCTTCTAAAATTCCCTTGATGATCTTTCAACRTTGAGTGATTCTGTATTTTGCTTCTTAGGGGATAATGCCCTAGAAAAGCTGCATGCTGTCCACACTGTGTGTGTGCCCTGCAGGCAGGAGARTGCAGCTTTGTGTTAGGTTTGTTTCTTGCTAGGTGTGCTGCTCTTCAGTTCAGTTGATTTTTGTTTTGCTGGGTAGAGGTGTGCATTTCAGACAGAAAGTTTTCCTGGATGTAACTGAAGACATTCTTCCAGTTGCACGCCAGTTTGTGTCCCCTAGATGGCAGGAAAGGATCAGTTTAACGGTGCAAACCTGCTTTAGCTTGTGTTCTTCGGCGTCCATGAGAAAGACGTGAAATGCCTGAGTAAATGAAGAGGCTGTGTACCACTAGCTGAACTGTGGGGATCACACTTAGATATAATGGAGACAGCATAAAGGAGAGGAAGGCTGAATGACATCTTAGGTGGGAAGAAAGCTTACAGTGAAGTTTTAAAAAAAATTGAAACTGTTCTATAGCTTAAAGGCATTTTGTCTTMATTCTTTATGGTTAGAATTATATTTGAAGCCTTCTGTTGTTGCTGCAACTGAAAACATAGACAGCAAAAAGAATTAATACAATTCCTGGCATATTTCATTTTAATAATAA
>CADDXX010000750.1:84213-118278 GCA_902810485.1 Alauda arvensis
CTACTCCTCAGAAATTGCATGGATCTGGAACATTTGAACTGTCACTTTGCAGTGTGTTTAGCTGTGGTGATGATTTGTAGTCTTTACTATATACTACTGCATATGAAAGCTAAATCCAAGTAAAGTAGTAGTTGTGTTGCAAGATTTAGATTATTTTTAGTGTAAGTAGTGCTCARGGTAGCAACAGTTGCAGTGGGCAGTATCACCAACAGGCTTTCATTGCCCATGTTGTTTCTTGTGCAGTTGATAAAARTGCATGTCATATTTGTGTATTTCTCTTTATGCAGTGTTTTTAAAAGTTATTTATATTATAACTAAGTATTGGCAAGAGTATTGCTTAATAATTAGCAGTTCAGTTTTATGTCCACACTGAAAGTTACTGCTTTATGGCCAGTCTTCATTACAGGTAGAATTGACTTGCATGGTCTCAAAGAGCTCATCCTCCACACTGAACAAGAAAAGAAGTGGTGAAAAGTGTTGGGGCATCTCAGGAGGGAGTGAAGTCTCTAAGACCATAATTTCATGTCTTTCCTAAGCATATTCTGTATTGAAGCAATGAGCAGAAACTTCTTGAAACTCACTGTTTTGGCAGCTCGTCTTTTACAACTAGAAGCAGGAGTTAACATGTATGTGCAAGTAGTACCAAAGAGTTTAGTTGAAAAACCTTTAGGCATCTGGTGGGCCAGGTGGAGCAGTCATGACCTAGCTTAGCTGTGCTCTGAGTCTGTAGGGTGAGATCCCCAGTGTTCCCAAAGCCACTCAGATGTACTGGCACAGCATTCAGGATCTGAGCTTGCTTTCCAAGAAAGCTGACATGGAGATGTGGGTTGTTCAGCCCACGAAGCCATCTCCAAAGCCCTGTGCAGAGGCTTCTGTGCTCTGCAGTGCACATGGTGCACTTGCTGTGTCCACAAAGAAAGAGGTTTCTGTGCCTCAGAGATGACTTTGGTCTCACTGCACTCATTTCCTTAAATTACCATGAAGTCATTGGAAGTTGATAAGATAWACCTCAGTGAAAGTATTAATTGAAATTTTCAGCTGTAWATTTCAGATTCACTGACRTTTTATAATTAAATTAATTAAAAGGTTGTTTTCCAGAGGTTGTTGGTTGGGAAAACGAATTCTGAGTTCTTTCAAAAGAATTCAGAAAGCCTGTTTGAAAAACAGGGCTGCTAAGACTGATAGTGACTTAAAATTTTGGTAACTTTCAAAATCTTTGGCAGTTTTTAAAAAAAATATTACTCTTTTCACAACAAAGCTCTGGTTTATCATCCCTCATTTTTCAAGACTGCACTTTTAAAGCAGTGTTTTCTYAGAATCATTTGAGTGCTTTTCATTTTTCCATTCACTTATCTCATATTCCCTTAGAGGTTTTATTCTTTTCTGTAGACTAGTGCACTAGTTTAGGCTTGGATCTTTGCTATTATAATCTCACACTGAAAAAAGGACCTTTTGGTCAACCTTGAAAGTTTGACAAGCTATCTTCAACCACCACCAATACTCCAGTGTTGGGAAAAACTTCAAATGCATTTTTTAAATATAGCAGTGCTAGATACTTGGTATTGGTTTCAGTTGAGTACACTGCAGTTAGAATCTGAAGAAGCCAATTGAAAAATTAATGTTCAGACTTGTGGGAGAATATGAATGACTTGATTTGTTTTGAAAGATACAAATATATATATATGCATATATAAATTTCTCATATATAATGAAAATTGATGCACATACTGTGATGCACATACTGGCAAAACATACTCTAGTCTGTCCAGTGAGTATTGAACAAGATTGTATTGAACAAGATTGTACAAGGGCCTAAGCTCTCAGTTCTTAGCACTGCCCTTCCCATCYAACAGTTGCTTTGGATTCAGCAGCTTTTAAAGATAAATGCAACCTATCTGCCCTTCGCTCTTTTATCAGTAAGTTGCAAAGCAGCAGCTGCTTGATAGATTCCATTTTCAGTTTAGTAGGAAATGTAATATACTTTTGTTCTGGAGGAAAATTGGTAAGTAATTACTGTAGAATTAAATCCTATTGCTTCTCTGAAAATAAACAATGCAGGAGGTGTCTGGGGACTTGCAGTAGGATGCATAATCCAACAGTACTCATTCTTCTTTATAGAACTATCTAATTAGGAGTTAATGAAAAAATATTGGACTGCTTGCAATTCCGTACACTGGTTCTCTGCAAGTGTAGRAAGTTTCTTTTGCTTCCTCTGAATCTTTCTGGTTTTTTGCTTTTGGTTTTTAGCTGCAGTGAAAATGGGAYCTTGCAGTAACACGAATTGTTTATGTCTTGGTAATACACCAAGTTCAGTACCTTTTTAATTCAGGTGCTGGTTTGATTGTCTCTTTTGTGCAGTCAAGACTGTTTCTTCTAGACTAAGTATAGATTTACCATTTTTTGCCAAATAAAAAGAAAAAGGGAAAAAGAAAACGAAAAAAAAAAAGTTAAGAAAAGAGAAAGTAAAAAGGGTTAACTACGTATAAGTTGAAATAAAGAATGAGCAAATATATTTTCTCAAGCCATGTGAATCTGTTTGCCTTGTTCTGTGTGTCTTTTGTAGAAAAAGAATTTTGATGTTTTTAATAGTACTTAATAGTAGTATTAGTATTTAATAGAACAAATACTAGACAGAGGTACCACGTGGGAGCCATGGACTTTATATTCCAAATACTCTTCTAGTTCTATTGATGAAGTGCCAGCTGGTATTTCTCAGCTGAACTCAAACTCTTAAAATTCCTGGGCAGGTACTATATTGGTGACAGTGTTATAAACCACAGCACACTTCTGTGCCCTGTTTTTACTCTGCCAGGATTTCTGATTTAAACCAAACTCTCCCCACCAATTATGAGGTATAAAGACAATTTGCCCAGTACACTTAAAAATGCAACAAGTGAAAATTAGCTATTGATCCTATAAATCTAATATACCTAGCAATGAATTTAGGGTTATGGGCAAAAATATGTGCAACATTCATAAATATTTGATTGCTTTGAAGCACAGATGTCAGTGGCTTTGTTTTTAAAGCCTGGCACTTGAATTGGATAGAATTTTGATTCTGCTAAAATTCTGCTAAAATGCTTTTGGAACTTCAGGCAAAATAGATCTAAGTTGGGTAGTAAATCTAGTTCATTTCAAAGGGACAGAGCAATAAAACCCCTGAAGCAGGCATTACCTTATGGTAATTGACAGCATCTATGAGYTATATGTTCCAAGGAAGACTGCTTTTAGCTGACAAGGTCAATTAACCCCTCACTGAGTCTTCTTTGGTGGTACTWGCATTCCAAACAAATCCAAAATTGTTCAGTAAAACTTCTGAGAGCAAAATAATGTTTCTTTAAATAAAAGTCCTATTAACTATTTTTAAAAACTCAGCTATTAAAGATACTAATGCCCAGAAATGGTACTTTTCCAGTGGATATAGATGTACTTCACTTTCAAGTGGTAGTTACCTATCTATTGACACTTCTGGTTGGGTGGAATCTGATAATGGAATTTTTGTGGTTTGTTAAAAAACATTGTAAAATGGTATTGTATGATAAATGGAGAAGTTAAAAAGGTTGTACCATCTTTGTATTTGAGCACCCCTGGAAGCCCTGTTACATCGTGGATGGAATCCTGATGAAGTAGAGACTGGGGGGCCAAAAGTTCTGTGGGCCAAAACGGGCAGTGCTGAACCACATTGGGAATTGGTAAAAGGTCAGTGCAGAGGTTCAGGTGCCAGTACCAAGGCTCTTCCTTGGTTTTGTTTTCARATGTTCCAAGTTCAGCTGGCTTGTCCCACACAATAAAACCTCACCTGCTCTCTGTGCCCAAGGAGCATGAAGTAGATGCTGTTTCGGGATATTCCCTGAGGAACAGCCTGAAACTTGTCGCATAGCTGTTTTGGGCTCCCCAGTGAAGAAACACAGATCATGATGAATCTTTCACTCTGAGATATTTGTCCTTCCCTTTGGTAATGCTGTATATAATTTGTACCTTTTTTCTTGTTTTAGTTTCCTGTTCATTTATTTCATAATCTTTGGCTGGAAACAAAATCTTTATTATAGCATTTGAATTTCATCTGTTTTCCTGCAGCTTTTCTCTCAAAAGTAACAATTACCGTGTTCTGATTACACCAGATTGTTCATCTGTGTCCAATTTGAAGTTAACATTCTGCCTTCTTTAAAATTGATAGCCCATTCACTTTTTGGTGCTGTGTTGTTCATTSCTTCCAGCATAGTAATAATGCTGTTTCCAGTCCTGTTCATGCTGTTTATACTCTGCTAATGTTTGCATTTGCTTGGGAAATAATGGAGCCTCTTTTATTATTTTATTTTTAAGTTATGTGCATATTGTTGTTTTGTGAATCTACCATATAATTTAATGTTTGTGCAGGTTTTTGTCTTCTTTTAACTCCATTGCTATCCTCACAGGGTTTGTGTTCCAAGCCCCTCACCAGCCTCGTTGCCTCCTCTGCATGTGCTGAAGTGTCTCAATGTCCTTCTTAAACTGAGGGCCCAGAACTGGACACAGCACTCGAGGTGTGGCCTCACCAGTGCCCAGTACAGAGGAAGAATGACCTCCCTGCTCCTGCTGGCCTCACTATTCCTGATACAGGCGAGGATGCTGTTGGCCTCCTTGGCCACCAGGGCACACTGCTGGCTCACGTTCAGCTGCTGTCACCAGCACCCCCAGGTCCCTTTCTGCCTGGGCACTGTCCAGCCACACCGTCCCCAGCCTGTAACATTGCAGGGGGTTATTGTGGCCAAAATGCAGGACTTGGCACTTGGACTTAATTCAACTTCATCCTATTGGACTCTGTCCATCCATCCAACTGTTCCAAGTCTCTGCAGAGCCCTCCTACCTTCCAATACCTCGACACATGCTCCCATCTTAGAGTCATCTGCAAATTTAAATTTAAAAAATTTGTAAGCTTGGCAAAGTCCTGCTTCTCTTTCTTGCTCTGGGATTTTGTCATGTTTGCCATAGGATAGGTTGCTCTGTACATCTTAAACTTCATCTCTAGTGATACCTKAGTGGGAAATGTACTATTTCTATAAAGACTAATTTTGTACCAAACACTTTTTTTTTTATCAGATTAAAAGATTAAGTTTAAATCTCATGTCTATCTTTTCAATCTTTAGTCAGAGGCTCCTACTTTCACTTACTCTTTACTCTTTCACTACTCTTTACACTTATATAGTGTCTCTTTAAAAGTGTGCTGAAGCTATTTCAGAACTAGTTGATGGCAACAGTAATGTCCTGTGGCTGTCTTCCTTTCTCTCTAGAACCTACTTCTAGTAGCCAGAAATGGAAGTGATGCTTTAAACCTACTTTGTTGTCTTCCAGTTTTCTGGAACTTTTCAGCTGTTCTCTGGTACTCAGAGTAGTTTTTTAGTTTTGTGTGCCCCAATACCTTATCCAGAGATTGTTCAAAGGAGATGCTGGCTGTCTTACTGTGTGCCTGAGTAGGGGRGTGGAACAATGTATGTGGTGAAATGAGTAAGGAAAAAAGAGAAATGAGTGCTGAAAGGAGAAGGGAAAAGGCATCTGAGGTGGAAATGCTTTGAGTCTGCCCAGGCAAGCAAACATCAAAGTCTGCATGAGTCAGAGGGCACTGCCCTGTGTCAGCTGGGAGCTGGAAGATATATTTGGAGCTTGCTAACGTCAGTACTTGACTGGAAGCAGGGCCAACTTTAAATTTAGGCTTTGAGCCTTTTCTCATTGTCGTGGCCTGCACTTACTGGGGCACTGAGCTTGCCCACATTGTCCTCTTCAGCTGCAATCCCATCTCTGTGCCCAGAGCATGGGTTTGAGCATTCATGTGACCACACAGAGTTAGGAAGMTTGTTTGGCTAAGAATCAACTTCAGAAGGAAATAATAACATTCATGTTAATATCCTCTCCTGACTTTTCCTGAAGGAGGCAAGATGATGAGGTGCAGGAAAGAAGCAATGCTTTTGCAAACCACAAATTGTCCCTTCTTCCTTCCCCCTGCAATACCCACTCCTSTGTGAAACCTGTTGCATTTAAGCAAGTGAGAAGTTTAATCAATGTAAATTGTGCTTTAGATGAATGGGCAACATAATCAGAAGCTACTAAATTCTTTTTACTTCCCAAAACAATTCCCAAAATAAGATTTAAAAATGCCCATGTACCTTTCTTTGACAGTGTCTCAAATTTAGGCTTTAAGCAAAAATATGGTAGGAAAACAAGTATCTGTATGCTGTAATTTCTCAAAGCTCACTGAAAGCTACAGTTTGATTCAAATTCTGGATTTGATGTGAAAAATATAGGTAAAATACAAACCCTGGTGTCTAGTAGCAAACAAAAGCCTCACAAAACCTTTCTTTCACAGATCTTGCTCAGCTTTTCCATAGCCTAATATTAAGCTCAATGACAGCCAAAGTATTTTCTGAGGTTTATTCTTTGGTATAGAAAAACCTTTAATTTACCCTCTGGGATACCTGGACTTGCGGTGGAGAGCTGTCACATTCACTCTGCTTCTGTGTGTCAATCTGCTAACTCATGCTGGTCAGTGCTTTACACTGTTCATAAATAAAGTGATTTCTGCTGCTCTGAGTCAGGTTTCTGAAGCACATACCATGATAATAGGACAATCAGATGTCATGGGGATGGAATTTTAGCTGTGCTGCTTTGGGTTCAACAACCAGTTGAGAGATCCTGTGTTTCTGTTATTTAAATCCTCAAGTTTTTTTCATCTGAACAAGAACACTGTAATCAAAGGAAATCAGGGTGGGATTGGAGCTGAGAAAGTGTATGGTGAAAGGGGAAGCTTTAAGTGCAAAGCTATACAAGATGGTATTTTTTAGATGATGTGCAGAAATACAACTGGACACAGCTCTAATTTTTGCTCTGTTCTTTGTTGTTCTCTGGATGTTTGGCTTTTTTTCCTGTGGTTTCTTTGTTTCTCTCCTTTCCTTCCCAAGCTTCTAAGTGAAGCATCAACTTGGAAGATTTTGAGTTTCTCTTTTAAGATTGGCATATTTCAGTGGTGATGTAGMTAAGCTTAATAAATTGGGCTATCTCAAAAGCATCAAGTGTTCTAACTATAAATGGTAGTCTGAAGTAACCAGTATTGTCTTTGTATTCCATGMATTTTTCACGTGAACATTTTCCTCAATATAAAATAGTATTTAGTATCTTAACCTTGAAGCAAATACAGAAAATATGTCTTAAATTCTTCCCACCTGCACCAGTCTTACCTTCTGTTCTTGAAGTCTAAAGGAGATGGACTTGTGATGAAAAATGTAGTTTTCTGAAGATTTAAACTACTTTTTTCACTAGTAGTATTAATAATTTTATTTGATCTTGTTTTTTTTCCTCTAGAGAGTTCCTTTTTAGCAATTTATTTTACCCAGTATTCCATACTATCTAATGACATCCAGCTTCATTGGGGTTTTAAAATTTAAAGTCTTAMAGATATTTGATAAATTTAACTATATTTTAGTTCAGCTTATTTTTCCAACTCAACTTTCCTCTCAGAATTATCAAAATATAGTGGCAACTTCAATTATAAACTGCTTCCCTGAAAGAAGAGGCCTTTGTGCTGTCATAGAACAACTGGCCTCTTAGGTTGATTAGTTCAAGCCATATATTGCACATAAATGTCTGGTTTCAAATTACTGCAGTGAATAGATATTTTCATTTCAGACTTGTGAATTGTTATATTAAYGAAAATAATAATATGGTAAAATCCCCTCAAGTTTCTATTCTCATTCATGACATGAAGATAAAAAATATCAATGCCATTGAAGTTGATATTAGATGGATGTACTTAGGACAGCAAAATGTGCTTTAAAAGCAAGACACAGCTTAGGTTCCACAAAGTTATTAAAGAAARACACTTCTAATGGAGAGAGATTTAGATGCAATACATGAGTTCAAATGTAGATTGGAAGCTAGCAAGGTTTGGGATTGACTATTTTGGAGGCAGTAAAAGTTAAAGCTAAAAGAACAACATATTAACTGCTACAAACCAGGAAAATTACAGGTGTCAAGCATCACAAGTGTGAAACACCTCTAAAACATTCACACTGTTGTAGAGCAAGGATTGCAGGAGTGGTTGACATGCTGAGTCAGGGGCTCCTTCAGTTGCAAATAAATTCATCATTCAGCAGATACYCTGACAGATCTGCACTCGTGTAATGAGATTTCTGACAGAGTTTGCAGTTTATTCTGTGTGCATGTAATGTTTCAAACTGTAATCTAATATTCTTCAATTCTGACAACACTTCCACTGAAGCTGTAGATTCTTACCTGTCTTACTGATCAGTGATCCTCCATGATAATCAGTGAATTACTTTGGCAGCTGATCATATTTTGTACTCTATACTGGATTATTCAAACTACAGAAGTCTCACACTGGATGGTCTGCTTATCACCATCAATTTAAAGCAATGAGAATGAACAGGAGACTATAAAATGCAATCAGATTMATTAAGGAGGTGCAATGTAGTTTTCTATGGCTTGCTGAAAAACAGGTCATGTTGGTGATGTAAATAACTTGTGAAAATTTAATGTGCTGCAGAACTTCCAGTATCTTCAATATCCTTTACTGAGTTAGAGATTAATTTTGTCAGGAGGTATCCACCCTATTAAAGTCCTCATGGTTCTCCTAAACACAAACAGCTGCTGAACAACATTTTGACTTTGAGAGTCACCAAAAGTACTGCATGTGACTTAGTGCATGGAGCCTGGGTGCCATTTACACTGTCCAAACATGGAGCATGCATTTTTAAACACCAAGTAGGTGTTAAATAATAAAACTTGTTTTATTTTCCTTGTATAGACCACCTAATGTATAATGAATAGCTTTGAGGGCTGTTCTCTAGTGTGTTTGCTTAATGGGACTGCATGCTGTACAGAGAGCTTCATCTGAAATGTACTCTGGCTTGAGATATGTGCAGCTGTGCTGAGCTTCTTGGGATTGTTGGATTTGCAGAATTTGCTATCTGTAGGGAAAATATCTCCTTAAAAATACATAATGCATGCCATTTCAATTGTGTTTAAATATGAACAAAATTATGAACAGMCACAGCTGTGTTCGAATATGCATTCTTAGTCACTATCTCACCCTGTAGGTTTATGTCTGTCTTCACTCCCATAAGAAAARAGGAGTAGGATGCATTTGCAAAGAAATTATTTTGGTTGCTTGTTTTGAAACACTTTAACAGTTCCTCTAATTTCTGTGAGCAAATTAAGATTTTCTGTCTTTGTCAACCCCAGCAAAAAATGTGTGACCTAGCCCAAAAAGTTTAAARTAAGCAAAAGGAAGTTAGTAGGTCTAGTGGTGATGAAAGTATTGCACTGAAATGCACTGCTTGGATAGTCCTTATGTGTTTACATTGGAGCCAGCATATTAGTCTAGTTATTGCTAATTATGTTTCGAGTCTGCACAGGGGTGTTTGAGGTGTATTTCATTAAGACATTAACAGATAATAGCTACTCTGAGGAGAGAGCCACTTTAATGTAACTGGTATCTGCTAGGTGACAGCTAACAGAGGAGTAGTGGACTGGACTAGTGATGTTGGAACTCTCCCTGAGTAAGTTGTATGTGAATGTTGATGGCTCAGTTCATTTTTCATTTCCCACTTTGGCTGCTTACTCTSCCACTCATGTCACAGTGAAATGTTTATTCAACCACTTCCTTATACCGGGGAATCTTACATGAAAGGATGTGAAGAAAATGTCATGTGAAAGGGTTGGAGATGCCTTATGCAGCAGAAAGCTTTAGAGCATTTAGGAGTTATTGCAGGCACAGCTGAGGCTTAAAAGACAGGACCTCACTGATAGGGCTGAAATTAGCTGCTCTGAGGAGAGTGGGGCAGAATCCYATATGAGGAGCTCTCCCAGCTCAGTATGTTCAGGTACCAGCTGGAATTCAAATCTGGTGTGGGTCACAAGTTAAAATGAGTTTGCACCCTTGTCTCCAGGGGACATTTATCTATACCCTGTTGCCAGCTTGCAGTTTGGCACAGTAGTAGTGTTAAAAAAGCCTTCTTAGGGACTGCCTGCCCTGTGTGTCCTTCTCTTATGAAATCAGTTCTGAATAAATCAGTCTCATTCATCAGAATGAAAAATTAAAAACAAACAAAAACCCCAGCTAAAACCAACCAGCCAAACAAAGAAAACTAACAAACAAAAAAGGAAATAAATAAAAGATAAGTGTTGCCAAACAAGAAYTGTAGTTTTTTTGTACACAGTCATTCAGTGTTTTAAATACATAGGAGATGTTATTTTCTTCTTCTTGTCTTTATTAAGCACATCAGTCAAGAAGGAACATTTGAAAAGGAATTTTTTATCTATTCATTGTGTCTTATCTTATTTTTGTACTTCAAATCTCCTTTAAAATGTCCTGCAAGATTTGGAAGTAACAATCAGATTCCTCCCAAGAGTAGGCTTTTATTTCAGATATAATGCAAAGACAACTGGTTTATAGATTTCTTTCCATACCTACTACAGRTATAATTGAAAATGTCCCTTTAATTATCTCTATAGTTTGTAAATTCTGTTCAAATATGATTTAGATTATCTTTGCCAACTAGATAATTTCAGGAGCAAAATACCATGTCAGAATACAGCTGGAGCTGGTACAGTATTACACAGAAGGATCTGCTGTGCCTGGGGATGATATATGTCCAATGCTCAGGTGAGGGGACAGATCCTTACACTTTCTCTGGGAGTGGTATCTGCATCCTGTCACAATGCAGTTTTCCCCTTCACTGAGCCAAGTGGGGTTAGATATCCAGGGATCTCTCACCCTGAGAGACTCAGGCATAMTGACATGTCCACAACATGCTCATAAAAACTGCATAATTCAGTAGCTCTCTCCCAATCTTTCATCATAACTCTGCTACTGGCTCCAGACTCACTCTCAGAGGTGCCTGGTTCTCCCTTGCCCATGAAGCAGCCAYCACATCTTTGCTTAGGAGGGCCAGGAAGCAGCAGTTGCAGCCAGGAGTGAAGATAGGGTGCCAAGGACATCACCTGAGCATTGGTCAGCCAAGGGAGAGATGAGACAATTACAAGTGCAGTAGAGAACACCTTTAGTGAAGTTCCAATAAAACCAATTTTGATTATCCTCARTCCTCCCACAGCTGAAACATGCACATTTTTCTCCTAGATTGCAAGTGTAGTAGACCTTTTTCCAGATTATCCAGTTTTTCTTTATTCCCTATAACTTCAAACTGTTTTTCTTCAGTGTTCCCAAGCTGTTGCATTCCAAAAATTGTAACAACTCCTAGACCAGAGTCCAGCTGTTTTAGTGTTAAATGAGGGCTGTGTGATTTGGGTGGGGTGTATTTATTTATTTATTTATTTATTTATTTATTTATTTATTTATTTAATAGAAATTACCTTGAGTGAGTGAAATAGGAGAATGAAGCCAGGGATGTGGGACATGTCAGATTTCAAAAGATGGATTTCACCAGGACATTTTAATTTGCTTTTATTACAACTGCAGATTCATTGCCTGGGAACAGTTTCTTAAATTAGTTTCATTTCTTTCCTAAATGTTACTTGCTATACAGGTAATCCTTATGTATCAGAGGACAATCCCACTGTTTTTTTAACTATTACTTGGCTTAGGGTACAAAGTTGCCACAAAAAATATATTTTACTAATAGCTGACTAACTTACCTCTCACAAGCAAGTGACAGAAGTTTCTGAAAATAAGGCATATGAGATTGGTAAAAGAAAATATAACTATATGGGGAACTGAGACTAGGAAGAAAAAGAGAAAAATTAATTATTTCAGTCTTTTTAAAAAGAAAAGAAGCAGCATGGTACAATAGTTCAAAGGGAAAAAAGACCAGTTATTTGGATTTGACAAAATTTAAAACTGAATCATTTAATGATATAACCCTTCCTGAAACTGTGTGATGAAAACATTTGGGGRAAAAAAAGAATTATTTCATTTATATATCCTGTCTTCCCCAAGCTACAATTTCTTCTTCTCAGAATCAATTACTGAAACCTACATCACTGCTGCTGTTAATAAAAATTAGTCATCATTTAAGTGGGCAGTGAAGAGGCTTTTGATTTCCATTCTGTTCATTTATAAATAAATGAATTCTCAGTTCTGCTCTTTGCAGTTGAAGATGAAATACTCACCAAATCTCAAATAGTTTACATACATACTTGTCCCCCAGAGGGGTTCCCCAAAGTTTGGTGTAGGAGCTTCTACAGTCTTAAGAGGAAGTTTGTCCCAAGACTTTCCTGGACATTTCAGAGGTGAAAGGCAAAATCCTTGGAAGCACTTTCTTCCCCCTCTGCCTTCATATGAACAGTACTTGTTTTATTTATTTATTGCAGAGTGAGCCTCTTGATAAGAACTAAAGTTATAAACCCCATTCTCTGCCTTCCCTCTCATGCCAGCTATCAYGCCAGCTTAGCCCTCCACCTTCCTACTTGAACCTGCTTGGGAAGCAGGGAGAGGTCTGACCTGTTCCCTTCAGTATCCAAATCCTGCCCATGGTTAGGCAGCAGCAGTCCAAGTGAGCCAGACAAAAGCACTGAGTGTGCATCCTTCTCTCCACAGAGCCAGAAGTGACACAACAGGGACATCCCTCATCTTTGCAGGTTAGATGCTATCATGGTCCTCAGGTGTTCAGAGCATCCAGGAACATAATTCAGTAGCACAACGTTTCTCTCTCCTCAATCTGCAGATCATGACACAAAGTCAATGTGTGGATTGATAGCAAGGCTGCTGCTGTTAAAAGTTACTTTTGTTTTTTTATTTTCCTCATGCAGAGAGAGTGAGTGTTCTTATTGGCAGATACTGCAGAGAAGTTTCGAGCACCATGACATGAAAACTACTTTTTCTTCACTATAGGAATTAAGAATTCTTAGTACCATGTCCTGTTATAATTGCTTATATCTTGAGCTTACACTATTGGTACTTTTTCAAAAATAGCATCAGCTATGTAGGAGAAAAAGAGAAACCCAAGGTGGCTTGATGAAACAAGTTTCCTGTACTTATCAAGTTTCAGCTTTCTTGTCTATTTTTAATAGTCATTATTGCATTGGATTAGTCACAGGCACCACAGGAAGGCATGAAGAACTGTAACATTTCACCATCTAAAGAAGATGTCTGTGGTAGCTGAATTTTCAAGCATTGATATTAGACTATGATACAGGTTTTATACTCCCATCTCTGTAACAAGCAAAGAGAAAGATCAAAGCTTTATATCCTTCTGAAAACAGRGGAGAAGGAAATAGATAAAGGTAATTTTTTTAATATATTACCACCAAATATTAATGTATATTGCCTAAATGACAGGAAATGTCAACAAAAATTAATTAGAGTGGGTATTTCCTTCCATTCTATGGATCCAGATATTGGATTGATATTTTGTTTCTTCAGTTAGGAAAAAAGTTACTGTGATCAAAATAATAATTAAAATAATATTGCTCAGGAAATGCAGGTCAGCCACTGCTGTTTGACAAAAATCTATTGTGTTATTTCTTGAAGTAACAAATTACAGAAAAGAAATTTATSCTTCATATGTTACAGACTGACTCACCTCTCCTATTAGAATCAAAATGTCTCATTTAGAAACCATGGAGTTGGGACATAGACTATGTAAAGAAATAAAATTTTATGTGTTTCTCCTGAGGTCTGCTTAGATTGCACATGCGTTTAACTGGAGAGTTTTAGCCCTACGGATTAGTAGGGAGTGTCAGGCAATAATGTATCTGTGAGAACCAACACCCAGATCTTCTCTTGATGAACCTTAATCTAGCAGAACTTTCTGAAAAATTCTTTTTTTGCCTGTTCAAATAGAAAATTATTTTATCTGTACTTAGAATTACCACATTTCTTATGCACGTGACTAATTGCCTGATTGGGCTGGAACAATCCTTTGAGTGGGTACAGCCCTGTTTGGATGACGAGGTTGGAGTGTGTTTAGAGGGGCTCGATCCCCTTTCTGAGAAAACAACTTTCATTTTAGTAGTCATAAATTGCATTCATAAATTAAAACTATTTTTTTTTTCTCAGAGAACTATCCCAAAGCACTTCCATAGTGCTAGTAGTGGCAGCACTGTCTGCAGCATGCTGCTGAGCAGCCACTGGAAAACTGGTGCTCACACAATGGCTGGGCTTTAGTTGTCCCGGAGATTGTTTAAAAAACTAAAAACCCACACAATTAAATTTGTTACTTCACACACAAGCTTRAAAAATGAGAAATAATACAGCATTTGGCATAAGTTTTTTGCTATTTCTTGCTTCAGCCTGGTTTTGAGTTTAGAAACATCATTAAGGCAACTGTTTCATCCAACTAACCATTACCTCACACACAAATCAAAGTATCATCATTACTGAAGATTTGACAGTTGAAAAAACAATTGTGCAGTTTCAGTTGAGACAACTGTGTGCCTTCTGGTAACTGATTTTTTTCCTCACTATTTTTGAAGTTTGAAGGTCTTCCTTATTTGGTAGTAGTAACATAAACTGAAGTTTCTTTGAAAGCAATTAAACTGATCTCATAGAACTAACCATTACCTCACACACAAATCAAAGTATCATCGTTACTGAAGATTTGACAGTTAAAAAAACAATCGTGCAGTTTCAGTTGAGACAACTGTGTGCCTTCTGGTAACTGATTTTTTTCCTCACTATTTTTGAAGTTTGAAGGTCTTCCTTATTTGGTAGTAGTAACATAAACTGAAGTTTCATTGAAAGCAATTAATCTGATCTCATAGAAAGGACTATTACTTATTGAAATATATAAGATTGTTTTTGTCCTTTTATGGTTTTGTTCACTGGTTTCTAATAGATATAACTTGAAGCAAATCCCAGTTTTAAAAATATCTCCATAGTGCCATGATTAAAAAAAATAGTTTAAGCATCTATTTCAGCAAAACACCAAGTTCTTGCTGCGTGTAATAGTTATGTGCTCTCTGAAATCCAGAGGGCAATATCTCTGCAGTTTTATCTACCTTTAAGCCCACATTTTTAACTTACAGACCTAGGCATGGGTGGGGGGGGGGTGTTGCAAACTTCCACAGAAATTGGAACTGTCAAGCACTGATGATCTATGGCCAGCACAATGTTTAGAACAACTGGAATTTTTGCACTCATTCCAACAGTCTTACAGCCATACGTTTTGGGCATTAGCAACTCTGCRACAAATAGTGGTAAAATCAGTCCAAACAAACAGAAAATTGCCTAGTAGACACTGTGGATGAGAGAAATCAGTCCTTAAATTTAGACARTTAAATATTTTTGTTGGGAATGGTTAAGATACTTACACCATGCTCCTTCTGCAGTAGTGTAAAACAGCTAGCACATGATTCCCTTGTTCTGTGTTAGATGTCAGCATTAGGATGGCACAACTCTGGCCCTGCCCTCCTCTAACTACATCTGTGAGCTGTCA
Source organism: Alauda arvensis (assembly GCA_902810485.1). Taxonomy (NCBI): domain Eukaryota; kingdom Metazoa; phylum Chordata; class Aves; order Passeriformes; family Alaudidae; genus Alauda; species Alauda arvensis. Next base: position 99,597 of record CADDXX010000750.1, read on the forward strand.
CTTGAAGATAATTGTGTGTGATTAGCTCAAGTKTAGATTTGATACTAAATCAGATTAATCCCATCCTATACCATCTTTTTTTAAAAAAATCAATAGCCCATTGAAAGRAGTGCATTTGTTATTCTGTTGTTTTAGTTTATCAGTAAGTAGGCTTAAAAAACACTGAGCATTTGTGTATAATTCAGAAGTATTTGAAAAAAAATTAAATGTGAAAATAATTATGTTTTTGTATGGAATAATAATTCCCTAAAGTAGGTGAGGGTTTCTTGGGCATTTTGAAATGTTTGTACCACACTGATACGTCCTACCGAATATTGAACAAAGTAAACAAAGCTCATTGTTTGAAATGGAAAGCATACAATCTGATGTCTTGCTTGAATATTACACCAAAAGGCTTTTGAATCCAGTCTAGCAAATCTTCAATGATAGGTACAAAAAGCGAAAAGAGTAAAAGGTTTGAACCTGGGTTGGTGTAAATCATCAGTATTGTGTAAGTATCATGTTGTTTGATGCACTGGGCCAGCTTTGTCTTCAGTGTATGGATGGGAATGAAGTTATAAACATTCATGGATGCATCTGTAAAGCTGAATTAAGCCCTTGATATTGCCTCCAGGTACCAGTGTGTGGCTCACTAGCTATCTCACAAACCATAGAGCTGTGGAAATCTGTTGGTGCACAGTGTCAGTGCAGAAGGGACTGTGTCATTTGTCCTCTGAGGACTGATGTGATGCTCTGAAGAGACAACTGCTGCTCACTACATCATCCAACATAAAGGCAAATGAAAGGCCCATGAAGACACCAGAATAAAATAATRCCTGTTGCAGCTTCTGATAAGATGACCAGCAGTTAATGACCAACTCCTGCAAATAATATCAAGAAAATTAGTGTCTGGTATATTGTTGGCTAAAAGATTCTTCCTCAAGTTCTAGATTGCTAATTGGCAATGGTGAGGTTTGTGTTTGCCTGATATAATTATCTTTTAATTTTGTAATTTTCTTCTGCTGCAATTTGCAGCTGATTATTCTTTTTCAYTCTCACTTTCACTCTTTCTTACTTATAGGTAACTTCTCTGCATTTTGCTGAGATGAGATAAGTTAATATTAATACTTTTTTTTTTTTTTTTACATTTAGTGGTAGCATAATCTCTCTGATTCTTTTTACTCATGGAGGCTTCTTTTGCAGAAAATGTTAATAATCCTTTTGATGCCTCTGAACCTCCATGTTCTATAAAGTCGAGTCAATTTTTTATTTCACACCATCATGCTTAATCTTTTTTGCTGCTAAAAATTGTTCCACTTTTGTAATGGGCATGTCAGTCTTCATCACACCAATACATATTAGCTCTCATCTCCTGTGCTCATGATTGACTTATCATAGTTTCTTTTCATCTTATAAGCAATCTGCCTTTTTCACTTTTTATCATATATAAAGCCATTTGTCTATTTTTATCTTGAATTAAATCAGTGGATAAGATAGCTGGCARATAATGATAGCTCAGTTTTTCATTTGATAATGTTGCATTTTAGAGCACAGAAAAACAAAAAATAACCGTTGTTGTCCTCCATAGAAATGTACCCATCTAAAAAAGAGAAAGTGAGCTGAAACCTAGATAGAAACGTGTTTGGTACCTAGAAATGCATCCAGAAATAATTTTGTAATAAAATAAATGATAGATTCTCCTGTTATTTTTCCAATATTCCTAAAAAAAGCCCAAAACTGAATGGCTGTGCAAGAAAAAGCCATCATTTTCCATACTTAAAGTACTGAAAATTCCCATTTCATTTGAGGTACAACTGCAGAAGGAAGTGAAGTCCAGTAGGTTCTGGGTCATGTTTGGATCATCTGTTGTGGGTATTGTGAGTGCTCAAGGGGTAAATATGGCACTTGACACCAGCATTTAAACAGCTACATTCCTTACCTTTTCTTGTGTCATTCTTGCCTAACAACTTCAGAGTCTATTTTTCTTCCCCACAATCTGGCAATGATGAAAGTCCAACAGGTACCGTTTTTTCTATAACTTCTGWGAAAATTGTCATCCACATAGAGGAGGGACCTTGGGCAGGGAAAAGCAAACCTGGGGGGGCAGCTTTGGTCAGCACAGGGGCAYGGGAAGGCCTGACAGCACCCAGGTGCTCATCGGCTCCAGTCCAWGGATGGTGGGGATGTGGCAGGACCTGGAGGGCCCTTGCAAGGTTTCACACCAAATCCTTCTGCTGAAGTCAGTGGGAGATCAGCACAACTCAGGAGATCCTTCTGAATTCAAGGGCTGTGTTTTGTCTGAAGATGAATAAGGTTGCTCTTAAAGAGCAACCTGAACTACRTGGTTTTTGACTTTGCTCATTTAAATTTCTTTCTTTCACTTCAAACATTGTATGAAAGGGCAMCTGCAGCAGACAAAACATGTCCAAATATGAACTTAAATTGTGGTCTGATCACACTGTATGCATCCACATTTTCCTTTTCATACATTTTCTTTGTAGATATGTACTTCTTATTTGCTTTTATTTCARTTTCTTTGAATGATTTTTCTCTAGTGCGAGCATGAACTTTCTATTCRTCTTTCTAAATGGAATGCCTAAATCTGCTTGCTGTMATTTACACAACACYCCAAGGCACCAAAGCATTATTTGGYCAGCTTTGTTTTGTGTTTTTGCACTCTGCTCTGGGGCTGGTATCAGTTTCTATTMAGAGTCTCATTGTGAAATACTCTACCACCTAGGGCTCCTAAGTTTCAGGTAGCAAACGAGAATACTTTTTTACCCCTTGTTGACAGTTTCAGTGTTTTCAGACTTRCACTCAGAGTCATACTGATGATAATATATTGCATCATGGAAAACTTGCAATTACTCTTTATAGGACAAGTGTTTCTTGTGCAACAATTTGTGATCATTTCTTGTTACTCTGCCTTTATTATATATTCCAGAGCTTGTAGTTTAGAAGGATTCTAACATTTATTGTGAAAAAATTTTCAACAGATAAATTTGCATCTTTGATCCCATTGGTCAATATGCTGTATTTATCTGAACAACTTGTTGTTTGTTGTGACTGTCTCTCAGCAGTGAGRCCACCTGTTTTGTCTTCCACTTTAAGTTGTCCATGTATTGTGTTTCATTGGCTCCTAGCAAAGCAGAAGCTTGGGTTTGGGTGTTGGAAAGATTTTATCAAAYCAGGAATTAAAATTTTTGAATACAGACTTTTTAAATTCTGTAAAATGTAAACATTTTCATTAAATTTAAGGGCATTTGGGCAATATTTCAATTGCACCCATTTAGTAATTTCTTAAGTAGTTTCACTCTGACAGTAAATATGCACAGCATCTAAGAAAATAAGGGAATTAATACACAACATTTCTCTTTCTGCATGRYAGTTTCTTTRCTRATACTRGAAATGTAAAAGGGCAATATAGAGRGACCAGTYRGATCAGCCAGCTAAGATTTCTTGAATTCTTTCCTAGAAATCAAAGGGTTATGAGACAATGAGTGGGTGGATTAATTTGGCCTGCATTTCTTGGATTATTTGTAAATTTACTGCAGACYTTTTCCTTTACCAAAAATGATGTACTGGTAGATATTTGGGTTACATTCCTTGAAAAACTCTTTTACAGAAGCATGTAGCAAAAAGACACACAGATTTATATTTTCAGCTTTTGGCATAGATGTTTTTATGTTTCTCTGCTGAAGTTATTAGATGTAAAGCCTTTTTCTAGCTAGATAATGAGGTAATTAATTCTTTGTTTGTACCTTTCCTRGAGAATAATGGTAGCATTCTGTTTGCATATTGCTCTGCCTGGCTGCCATTTGGAACAAGGTCTTTGCATTATCACAGTCTCTGGATACTATCTRCAGCCATGGAGAGAAAGTAGAAAGTTCAAAGGGATCTAAAGGCATTTCATGGGTTTCTATGCCRGTGTTTATACTTTGAAATTAAAATAGAGTATTGTTTTAATAACAGTCCTTATGTTTTCTAGCTAAAAACCCATTTTTTGCTTAAAAGGAAGTTCATCATGCAGAGAAAATTAATAAATATCTGTTGTCTGACAACTGGCTTGCAGCCAGTGRGGCCTTAGGGAAATTCTTGGGAGCAGAATGTCAGTTAGGTGGCTTTATTCCTGTCATTAAATAATTTTTTAAAAATTTAAATATTTTCTACCAGTTTTTGTGCCTCTAGTATCTTCATTTATTGTGGAGTGGACTCTCACAGTACTACAGGATCTTGTCTGTAACTGCTTACATAAATTTTTGCCCTCATATGGCCCTCATWTATGCTTTGTCTCTGTATTTGATGCCAAAAATACAACTTATTTTTAAAGAAAGAGGASGGTAGCCTGCAAGTGCTTTAGCAAAAAAGGATGTTTCTTTTGCTGTGCCAGTGTATCTCCTGGTGTGCTGGATGGAATTTCTGATAATAATTGATACCCATGCTTTTGATTTAAAAAYGTCCTATCCATCTATGAAAAGTAGGTTGGAATGCAGTTTCTGACTTTGAAGCCTCTTATTACAGCAAGGTATGAATTCAATGTTGACACTGCTCGAAACAGTGGGCTGCATTGCGTGAGAAGCCAATTGTCTCACTGTAAGAGGATGCACTGCTCATTTATGCTCCCCTTTCCCTCAGATTTTGSTAGTGATGGGATAATTTTCTTCTGTGAAGCTGTCAGCCCTGCTAACTTCACTTAGCATTTTGTAAGTCAATCTTTAGCATATTATTTCTTTGTCTTCATTCAGKGTACTTTAATAGAAGCATTTTTTTCACCTTCTATTAAAGGAGAGCTTTCTTGCTTTAGAAATGAAGAARTGGAGTAAGGACTTTCTTCCTAGCACTGCCATGATGTGCCTACTTTGCAAATAGCTGAATTCCTCTCATGGGCTTTACATGAAATTAGTGGAAACATTTTTTTGGTACATCCTTGCTAGAATACTGTTGGTCATAAAATTGTCCACCTACTAATTAAAAGGATGTGTGATAATGACGAGACAAATCTCAAAGGTAATTCTCAAACCGGGATAGGTCAAGACCCCAAAATGTGTTCTTTTTTAATTAAAGCCAAWATCTTTATTACTATTTAATAAGACATTTCATGGAGACCTTATTACAAGTCAATCTTTTCTTAAAGGGAGGAGAGGAGCAGTCTGCCTCAAAAGACCAGAATAGAAGCTGCTCTTGAATTTTCTTGAATTCTTCTAGGACATTTTAAAAAATACCATCTACAACTCAGAAGTGGTAAAGGTCAGTAAAGTGAAAAATGAAGGTGGTAATGGAAAAAGAATCTTGGTTTTGTGATCAAAAATTTAGTTTAGGTTCATTAGTGCAAGAATTAAAAGAGTCCTTTTTTAAAATATATTTTTCCCAAATCAGCTAAATCATCCTCAGACACATGAATTTAATTTTCCTCACTCTTACTTAGTGGATATTCCATTAGCACCTTTAACCTATTTAACCCTGAATATTTTTTTTTATCTTTTTAAACTCCTTCCATTTAGTCACTTTTAATAAAGGAACAGAAGTTTATTCTTTTTATCTTTAAATTAAGTTCACTGTAATTTATGCTCAATTCCTTAACTCTCAAAGTGTTGCCAGAGTTATGGCTAAATTTGGAAGTTGATGGGGGTAAAAATTCCAAGAAGCCAGAAGAAAAAAAAATCTTTCAAGAGTCAGTTCCTGGGCCATTGATATCATCTTAAATTTGMCAAGGGCCTAGGATAATGGTTGCTGAAACCACTTTTCTTTTGAAAATAGGTTTTAGAAAATAAATGACAAAAACCTCTTTAAGGACAGAGCTCTTTCTATAATAAGGCATAAGCATGTGATTAATTGTTTCATTGCTTATATGTAAAATTATCTCTATGAAATAACATTGTAGCATCATAATAGCAATGTTTGACTCTGGATTTCACTCTCAAAACTCCTGAAGACAGTGCCTACCACCCTCCTGTTCTGCAGTCCTGAGTGTCTTTGATGCTCCTTAGTTACAGCTCTCCCCAGCAACAGCTGGGAGGAGCTGCAGGCCCCACACTGGGCTGAAGAAACCCAGGAGGAGGATAAAGCACAGACAGTTCTTGAATAAGCAGGAGAAAGAAAAGCTTGCAGGAAGGTCACAGAGAAGTTGGGATAAAAATTCCCATGTCCTGTGTCACGTGGCATATCCTGTACCACCATTTTAAGAGAAAGTAGGTCAGATTAGAGATTTAACTGAAGTGTGAGAAAGGATGAAGGCTTACAAGTACTGGAGATGATAAAAATTTTTTTTCTCTCCTGGGTCAAATAATGCAATTATTATAATAAGAGAAGGAGAAGTTTAGTATCAAATCTTAATACATCCACCAGCCAACTGTCTTGAGCACCACATTTTCACATCTGTAGTAGCTGATCCTTYAAATGGAAGGATCAAGAAAACTATTTGTTTTTTAAATTCTTTTCAGGAGTTACTTTATTCCACAATACAAAAGGAAAATTAGTTCCCTCTGACTCCTCTCCATATTAATGTTTTATGCTATTTTTCATTGTCCCTTGCTGTATAAATTGCCACATATCTTGTCTCCAGTGGGAAGTCTCCAGATAACACCACAGAAGGTGAAGTGTCTGGCCACACTTTGAGCAGAGCAATGTCTCTGGGATGTGGGTGTTGGTRGGGAGGTTTCAGCATATACAGAGAGCTTTATGAAGTCCAGAGACATGAACTTATCCAAATGAAAAATATCCATAGTAATCTGATGTTTATGGCACCTTTTTCACCCCGGTGACATTGCAGATTATGAATAGAGAATAAATTGCTGCACCTACGCTGACACATGATGTGCTTCAGGGCTGTAAACATCAGCTGTTGAGTAAGGGAGCATGAAGTGAATAACACCATATCTAATTAACACAGGAAGGGGCATTCAGTTAGTCAGAATGTAATTTGAAGCTGTTTTAATTTTGTTTCAGTTAAGTTAAAAAATGTGCTGTCTGTAGAAGCAAGATCATAGCAGATAAAATAGTGGTGATGGATTGCTTACAATACTGAAAATATTTCTATGGTTATCTCTAAACAGATTTTATCAGAAAAAGTCATATTTAATTCTCTGTTTAATAATATTTGCCTGTACAGTCTGATCCTGATGGTTTTAAAACCTAATAAGGTAAACATTCTTGCTTGAGGTCTAGAAATGTTCTTGTTTCCCTAATTCTAAATTACTCCATCTCAGGAATCCCAYCCCACTCCATCTCAGGAATCTTTTACATAAGCAGAGCCCTGATTTTCTTGGAGACCACTGATTTTAAGGTCTTTTCAGTTATTTGTCTTGGTTTTTGTTTTCTTCATAGGCTTTTGTAAGTCTGTCAGCTGAGGCTAAGGCATTTMCTAAGAGGAAATAATGACTTTGAAATACATGATTAGTTATTAATAATTTGACTCTTTTTTTACTTATTGTGTCCTAGAATATTATTAAATGGCAAAAATAYATTGTTTATTAAAATTCACTRATATTGCTTACCACAAGGGCAAGAATGTGTTAAGCTGATCATGCTGGCTACAATGTCGTGATTAAATAGTGATTTGTATATTAATTTATTGTTTTATACAAGTATTTGATATCTGAGAGGCTTTAGTCACAAACAGGTCATACAGCATTTTCCTTGTCTCTGTTATAAATTTGTCATGCTTTTCATACAAGTTTCCTGGCATAAATATAGTGTTAAAAATAAAACTGGCTCTTGGTGGACATTCTAACAATTTTTAATCAATGTTTCAGCCCTTATTCTAGGGATCAAGCAAATTCTAATACCACAGAAGACTGTGCATATCAGAAAACAGCTCTTGAATCTCACTATTTTTCTGAGACTCAGTGAGATGGTACTCTGGAGTATTCATGGTGACCTCTGACACTTAGTAAATAGCTGCAGTATTTGGGACTGGCTGCTGTTTTTGGACTTTCTTAGCTATGGTGACTGTAACTGAAGAACACGGATGTCTGAAACACAACTGTATGTCCTRAAAAGACAGCTTTCTACCCAGAGGCAGATGACCATAGCTATAGTGGGAATACRAGGTAGTAAAGACTTACAAGGAATCCTAAGTTTGAAGTTCTCCCTTGAGTGATATTGGAGAAAAGAAAATGCTTTCCTTTCTGCCTGTCAGTCTTGATCCTTCTTCTTCTATCAAAAGTTAAGCAGCAATGCTTGGGGTGGGGATGGTCTGGGATATGCTGTCCCTCAGATTTAATATAACAAGACATTTGGATGACTTTCATGTGCATTTCTGTTGACTTAGTACTTTCCTTAAGAAAGATCTTGAAAATGAAAGTCTAAATAGTCAAGCTTTGGTTCAGTTTGCAATGATTATTCACCAATTTATTTTTTTTTACCTCTAAAGCATTTAACCAGTTGTCTGCTACAAGCAGTAGTGGTGAATTCTAGTTGTGTATTCCATCATGGGTAAGGTAGAGGTGATCTGTGAGTGCACTCCCTGTGCCTCTCATGTGGTCTGAGTCCGACAGCATTGTTCATGAAAATGGATGTCCAGATAATGCAGCAGACTTTCTATAAATTCCTCAATTTGGTATTATTCTGAAAAGAAATCTATGTTTGAGTACTTAACTAGTGGCRTCAATAGTGTGATGGCTTCTTCAGCATCTTTTGCCAGCATGTGGGTATTTAATAATAGATTTCACCCTTTGAAACATGGATGTTTTCTCTGACAAAGCTCCTAGCTGTGCTCAGAAACAGAGGCAGAAGGCTTGCAAGCATTCAGGCTGCCTATAAACTMATTTTTTCCACTTTGCTCAAGATTGAGCAGGGAAAAGATAACCCACTAGGATCCTTTCCAGCCTGATCAATTCYGTGATTCCATCTAATCTGCAAACCTGTGGTTCCTTTCCATGGAAAGTGTCTGGAGGAGGACAGAGTGTTTTATCCTGATACAGAGTCAGTACATGGCTGGAGCACTCTGTACAGAACCTAAAATACACTCCAGTCTGATGAAGCAGAGGAGGCTCCAATAATATAGAGATGTTCTAATGTCATTCAACAATGGATATAATGGAGTATAAGATAAATTATTTTTGTTGTTTACTACCTGTGATATCTCCTAAAGCTCTTTTTGGAGATGTAACAAAAGTTYTTGAAGGAAAATTATGATTTCTTARAGAACTAAGAGATTATATGAACCTGRACCTACAAAGAACATTATCTCTTGYAGCCCTTAAGAGTACAACTTCCATATATGAAATAGTTTCAGGATAGTATTTTTCTATTCTTGATTTTTTCTAGGACTTTTCAGAATTGTCAYTGGCTGCTCACATGGTTGTGAAGAAAAGGATATTTTGGTGCCATGTTCCAAATAATCAACTGCACTGCTGTTAGAGTTTTTGGGTTCTTTGACTTTCTTTTCACTTGACTTGATTCAGTATTATAATTTGATATTGATATGATCCAACTAATTTCAAGGGCTTCTAGCTGCTTGACAGTGCTGGTTTTGCAAATGAACCAGAGAATGGTTTGGTGATTGATTTATTTATGTGTGGATCAGAGGTTAGATAAATAAGTGTATCTCTGGAGAATTAAGGTGGCAACACACACTTTTTTCTTGGAACATAGATTKTATTTTGGAAGGCTACAATATTTTCTGTATGTATTAGAATATTTGATCAATGTTTACAGATCYATAACACACAAGAAGTCAAATTAACTCATCCTGTTGCTCTATTTTGCTGTATTTGCTGTGAAATMTGTGAAGAATTTATACCAGAAAACAATGTGCTGAGTTTTCATATTCCAGGAATTCTATTTTATTGTTAATTTGATTATTATTTTTTGTTGTCATGGGATTTGTTTGTGTGCTTTTTGGGTTTTTTTTTCTTGTTTTTGGTGCTAGTGGGGGTTTGGGGATTGGCGTTTTTATTCAGTAGGGAGACGTTTTACTCCAAATTGGGGATTTCAAACTGCTATTGCTTTCTGCCACCACGCATAAATGTGCAGATATTTCTACTCTAATTCTGAGGAAAAGTGTCTATTCTTATATTTTTAACCTTAACAGAATTATACAACAGTCTTAATGMAATTATACAGTCATGATTTTGTAAGTGTATTTTAGTCTGCAGGGAACRTAATGACCTGCCACGAGATGGAGCATTAACTCTGGATTTTATACTCTTAYACACACTTCAGCAACTGGAGACACAGCTCATGTATTTGAAATGTGAAAGTGGCAAGGCACAATTTAAAGTATTTTCTTCTATGCTTAACTAGTTAGTGSTTAACTAGTTAGGCAACATGGGATACTAGAGAGTGAAGTTAACCAGAGGTGGAATAATTTATTTATATGTTCAATTCATTTTATGGTTAGTTTTAAGCAAAAATGGGTAGCTGAAAATGTCTTTATTCATTCCTCATTCATTCCTACAATGCAGAGCAGAACAATTAGGAGCAGCAATTATAGAGCTRAGGCTCTAGCACAGTTCATGTTTTAAGCTGTATTGACTTCACAGGCTCCATAGGAAAGTCAGCAGGAACGGTGGCTCCTCAAACTGGTTGTTCTCAGCAAAAGCCTGCTTAACTCCTCAGTCTCCTGGATCTGCATGTTGTACTGCTTCTGCAGAGGATGCCATGGCTTTTGATCTGTTTCTCATTTGCAAAATGAGTGTGTTGGCTTTACAAAGCCTCTTCCTAGAGTCTGACACCTCCCAACTCCCTCACAGGGGCTCACGTTGAGCTGCATTCCCACAGTGCTGCTCTAGCTGCCCACCTCTGCCAGCAGCAAAGAAAAACTGCAATGCACTAAGGCAGACTCCAGCTAACTCAAGATCTGTTTCAACTAGGAATGGAAGCAGATGTGGAGAAGTGACCATGGGAACATACAGAGCTGTCTGGGGCTCCACAGGTATCAGCTGAAGCTCCCTACATCCRAAGATCCTTGGCTCTTTGAAGCTTTCTCTTTGCTGCTCCCAGACTSTGATGTCAAAAGAGTGGATCAGAAGCCACACAAGAGAAACTAACAAAAGTTTACAATTTTCCCTTCAGACAGTCATTTCTATATGAGAAGAAAGGSCACAGGCCACAAACTGTGCATGGTATGATTGACATTCAATGACAAACCTTTAGTTGACAAMTCAGTCTAGGTCAGTGTGTGCCTGACATAAATTGGGTCTTTATAAATGGACTATAAAGTCTATAATGCYAAAAATTCATCACCTCTCTTTCTCACCATCTCACCAGCAGTGATGTGCAATCACTGAGAGCAATGKTTGGAGGCTCTGCCTTTTACTGTGCATAGCCCTTGATTGAATGGGGCTCTTACAGAGACCTGCTGCTTGTGCCCATTGCCCTCCACCACCACTGACTGAGTGCTAATCTTGCTAGGAACCACTCATGTTTACAAAGCTTCTTCTGGCACAAATAGTAGTACCTCTCCCTGGGTGAAGTTCAGCCCTCAGGATGGATCTGGTGAGATTTGTATAATACTTCTCTAAGGGCAAATGCTTAAGCTACATTTTAAAAGTCTAATTTTCTAAGAGAGCATTGACTGAAGTGGAGGTAAAGGGAATAACATTGAAAAAAATTTCCCTGGTATGGTGTTCTAGTAGCCCCGTTTGGATCAGCTTCAGTATGCAAATAAAGTTTTCATTCACTTGTGTTATTTTAGATGAACTTAACAACTTTTTTTCCATAACGTACAGTGTTTTTTCACTTGTTTTAGTCCACGTTTACCTTTGCTGCCACTGTTTTTCAATGTTGCTAGCAAACAACTGTATTCAAGGCTGCAGCAGTTTGGTCTCTTTGATGATTAATATATTACAGAATMTTTCATTATTTTTATATGTAAAACATAGAAATTCTTTACATTTATCATCCATCTTTGTTCGAGGTGTTCTCCTTAGTAATTCATCAACATACCTGAGATGTCTCACAGCTAGGTATGTGAGATATACCTGCCATTTTATAAAACTCAGGTGTGATTTCTATGTAGCTGATCCATCAAAAATRAACAGTTCAACATTAGAATGTAAAGATGGAAACAGCTGATGTGTTTATTTTGTTTTCTTATTTATTCTAGTAGCACAGATGCAAATCTTGTAAAGTATCAGAAGAGTTGTTAGATGAACACTATATTACTCAGAGTTTTCCACTCCATGTAATTTCAATTTTAAAAGTGCTGAGTGAGATGTAGTGCAATAATTAAAAACATATCATTTGTAATGATGGAGAAGCTGATAAAACTAGCACAATAATATTAGCATCATRAAACTGGTCTGTTCCGTTCATACTTTTTTTCCGTGATATCACATCTTCATGTTTTCTGGAATCTAAAGAGGAACAAGTSAGATAATTCCATCTCTGAAGCATAGACATCATTGTTTTTTCCTCTTTGGCTAAAAGCTTGCTGCAGAAGTTAGCAGTTTCCTTTGGCTGGGGTTGTGCTCCACATAATTTTTATGTCTGTTTTTCATCTCAGTAGCCAAACTCAAGACCTGAGTCCCTTTTTAAACTATTGTATAAAAAAGAATCATGGAAGCTGATACAAAATGGTTTCAACTTTGTACTAGAGTATAAAATGGTGTAAGGGTTTGATGCTTTAAGTTACACAATAACTTTTTCAAGGAACTGGACACARTTTGGATGGCTTTCAAAGCTTTAGGGCATCCAGGATGCACGTTAGTTTCAATTAAAATTCTAGATACTCATCACTTTGTAATRATTGTTTGATAATTGTGCTTTTTAAAGCTGTATTCAGGCTTTCATAAATCTCACTCTCTAGTTTTGTCTTCTTTTGTTGTCTGAGAGGAAAGATTTCCTACAAATGGCCCATGGAACTTACAAAGCACTAGGAAGCAAAATTTCACTTCAATTTTTTTTGTTGGGTTCTTGTTGTTGTTGTTGTTATGTTTGTTTGTTTTGGTTTTGTTTTTTTCTTTTGTTTTGGTTTGGTTTTTTTATTTTTGTTTGTTTGTTTGTTTTCCTGAAAATTGCTTATTAAATTTGAGGTATAGCACCAGTAGGAAAAATAAAAATGCAATAGAGCAATCTATCTGGTGCAGAAGAACATCTGCATCTTTTAGTTCCACAAGTGGCATACATGTTTTCTTTCTGCTGTGCACGTAATTGCTGCTGATACCATCAGGAATGATAATATCGATTTTAAAAAAACATAAAAGCATTTGATTTTAATTTTTTTGGTCTATAATATGTAAGCTGTTTATATAGAATAGTCCCAAATCATAAATGAGACACTGTATTATTATGTTTTRTGAAAAGAGTGAGATAAGTGGGGAATAAAACTTGCATGTCAGCTAGTAGGACTAAAAGGTTTAGTTTTAGGTGAGAGCTGAATGTGGAATTTCTGTTTCCCTCTAAGATATTGAAGGATATATAATCTTTCAGCTAACGTATTATTTTTATTATCTATTTAATGGGCTTTCCTTAAAGTTGTAAATGAACACTTACTAATGTGCAGTACAGATTGGTGAACTCCAAAAGCTTTAAGCTTCTGATGAAGAGTCACAGAGCCTGATTCTGTTTTGAAGCTTCTGCAGCATCCTTGCCTGTGTCAACTAGCAAAAGCAAATTTAATGATGAGAAGCTTGATGTATGACTTGGAAGAGGAACAAAAGTATCCCTATCTAGAACTAATTAGAATTATGGCTCCTGCAATACTTGCTCTGCCCATAGTCCTCAGGGGAAAGAATGATCATAAAATCATATAGAGATGTAGTTCATGTGCATATGATGTGCCAGCAATCTTGTGTAGCTTCTGTTGAAAAATCCATATATTATAAAAATCCATATATTATAAAAATCCGTATATTAACTGCCAGGCTATAAAACAAAGCAATCAATGATCCAAAGGAGCATGTTGTAGCAATATGCACACTTGCTCCTGTAAATACAGCTCCAAAAATTGGGCACAAGATTCAGCTGTRGTAGATTTGTATGTTGAAGTATTTGGAACACTGTTTAGCACCAGATGTAGTTTGAACCCAACAGGTCGAGACACTATCACCATTTCTGCAGTGAAAGAAATTTTCAGCAAAGAATTAGAAACAATGCACTAAGTCAAGTGGAAATTTTTATTATAACTCTTGCATGCTTCCAAATGCTGATGTCTCCTTATTCAAAGGATTACTATTCCCAAATCTTTTTATGTTTCAGAGTGATAGAGGATTATTTGATTGATTGCTTACAGGCTAATCTTGGGAACTGTAAATAACAGCTTTTTAAAAACAGAACAAATCTATCTTAGAGGCTATGAAAAGCAGTTWAGGAAAATGCTCCTTTTCATATAACTCTCTCTTTCAGTTTTATACATTGGTATTTTTTCTTCATTTACATGTCTCAAACAAAGTTTTTGTTTAGATAAGCAACATATACCTGTCCAAAATAGATCAAGAGTACTTTCCCTTTTATTCAATTTGTTCTTCTATGCACATGGACAAAAGAAATCTATATTCTACTATTGATGTTCTTCTGCTGAGAAATTTACTGGAAGTTCAGTGGCTTTGATTTTTTTCTGCCTGTAGAGCCAATCCCTATTCCATGCACTCTGTCTCTGAGTTGTTGTTTCTTGACAGTTGTTGTAATCTTCAGACTTTTGCAGCCTTGACAGACATGTACAGAAYTTTGTTGAAAAACTGTGGTTTCCAGTGTCTGTGGGGGTTTTACTCTGATATGCTGATGAGTATGTAGKGCTATTTGCTGTAAACACTTTCAAAATGTGGCTTGCAAAAAAATCACTCACCATACAAAATAAAGATCCAGACAAGAGTTTCTTCAAACAAACATCCTGAAAATAAACTGTCAGTCTGTAAAGAAAATGGTTGGTCTGTTCCTGGAACTGGAAGTCCTACTGGAAGTGATGTTCTGCAGAAACRCCAGCCTGAAGGTAAACAGATTTCCATGCCTGTTTAACTTAGTTATGTGGCTGCATGCTATGAGAAATGGAAGGGTCATCACTCTCTAAACAGAAAGCTRTTAATGGAAGTGCTGCTATGAGTGAAGGTGAGCAGGTGTAGTGTGCAGCCTTTACTACACAGAATGTTTAAATTTCCGGCAAAAAAATCCTCAGACATAAAAAAGATTGAGCAAATGAGTAAATGAGTGAAAGGAGATTAAATAGATTAAATTCATCTGAATTCTGCTTTCCTRTCTTCCCTTTCTCTCTTCCCCTTTTATTAGCCAGCTACAAAGTACACAAATGGSTTTTCCATGGCAATTTTAATTGACACAGCATATTTTGCTATGTCAGGGACATCCACACTAAGGAAATATTGCATCAGTTTGAACATTTTAGCTTTAAAGAGACATTTGATGATCCTTTCATTCCAATATCAACATAAGTGAGCTTGAMCCTCTGATACTCCAAGAGAAATTARGTAAAAATTTCAGACTTTTTCTGCTTCTTGGTATGAAGACATAAGCCACCAAAGGTCTGCTCTAAAATAAGCTCAGAATAATTTACTGGGAATTAATGAAGTTGTATCTGCAAGAAATATCCACCTGACAGCTGCAGAGTAGAAAATCAGTACACTGTCTACAAAGAGCTATTAAGATTTTTCTAAAACTGGATATTTAGGTCATTGTTGCCAAATGAAAGTTGCAYTGAATAGCAAGATAATTTGTCAAAAGACATCAGACTTGTCTAGGTGTGCAGCTTGATATGATAGAAAGATAATTGGACTCACCAGTACTTGAATAAAGAAATTCAGTAGACTTAATTCAGAAAGATCATAATTAGTACTATACAAATTTCAGTGTATTCATTAGCTGTTATGATAGACTGATCAAAGTACAGGCACCTATTGCTGAAATCACCTCCAAGAACCTCTGCTCATGGGAGAGCCAGAACTTTCAAAGAAAAATGAAGAAAGATTTGATGCAGTTGTAACTGGTTATGACAAACATGCACAGAGCAAAAACAGGTCTGTCTGAGCTCTTCCTGAGGAAGAAACCTTCATTTGTGTTTTCTATAATATTGATATAAGGTGTTCTGAGACCTTCACTATAAACTRTGTAGAGAAGGTGTCAAAGGTAACCAGAACAGCTTCTTTGAATTTTCCCTCTTTCGTTCTCAGCTTGTTTGGCTTCCAGTTTGAGAATTTCTGGCTTCCATATACTCCTGAAGAAAATTGGAATTAATACTATTCCCTAATTAGTTCTGCAAAATGCTTTTGCTTTTGGGGAAAATCATACCCTTAGCAATATGACACCTTAAAAATCTATGTGACCTAATATTCCAACCTTTCCTGGCCTCTCATCAGCCATTTTTTGCCTTTTCTGTTCTGCTTTTCTATCTTTTATGGACCTTCTTAGATTCACTGACTCTTTGGTTATATGGCTCCAGATTCACAGCTGAGGCTGAATTTTGTCAGCTATCTGAAACTATCAACTCACAATGCTCCATCCTTCAAATGAGGATGATAATTCTCATAATGAATTGTGTGGGTCAATCAATTATGTTCAAAAGATGTGCAGATTTCTCTTCKACACTGTTAAGTAATATTACTGAGCTTGTAGTTTCAATTTTACTGTGTCATTTTGTTCAGCATTGCTAGATAGTTAATTTTCCCACTTTTAGCAGATAGTTTCCCCTGTTCAATTTTGAATACTTTTTTTGATGTGGAAAGTGGAATCATTGAACTGCAGATATATGCATTCAGTGGCTTTTTGGCAGCTCTGTTCCTTGTCTTGTGTATAAGATTAGTGCTAATGAAGAAAAACACCAAAAAAATMTTTTCTGGCACAACTGCTGCCTCTAAAATAGGATTTTATTAGGATATTAGTAGCTGGTCTCAGCTAACTTCCATGTTAGCATTGTTAGATGTCATCCAAAGAGAGAAGTCCTCTAGGACTGCAAAAATTACTATTGTGATGAGTCCAAGAACTGAATGCAAACTGGGAAACTGTAGTGTTCATTTTATACAGGTTGCTATAATGCAGCCCTACAATGCAGGAGGATGAAAGAATGTGGAGTGATTAAATTTTACAAGGAAAAATAATCTGGCATCTCTCATTAACAAGTCACTCCTTGAAATTGCATCATAAAGTCAGACTGCCCTTCTTAACATTACTGTGTGTGCAATTGTGTGTATTCAAATAAAATCAGCTTGAATTTACATTTTATGTCTCTGAGATTATAAATAAATTTGTATGAGTTTCTACTATTTTAGCTACATCCTCATGGGACTAAAAGCAGATTACTCAATTTCTGACTTGTTTGGCATATCCTTTCTGATCACCTTTTCCATTTGTACATAAGGAATGATTTCCATGGTTAAAAAATAGAGCAGGGTTCTATAGTAATATATAGTATTTCTATTTATTAAATATAATTCTACATTTACCAGTAGCTTTTCTCATAGGGTTTTTTTTTTTGCAGTTTATTGTAATTGATGGTAGCATACAGTCTATTACCCAGCCCTGGCCTTTTTCTAATTCAGGTCATGTTTTCTTTAACTGCATTTTCTCTCATTAATAGTCCAGACTTTTAAGACCTGTAGCAGCAGGAATAAGTCACTCCAYTAATACCAGTATGTCAGAATTTATAAGAGCTTTGTTCAAACTATTCATAAATGCCAATAATGACATAGCATCTCCTTGAATGTGGAAGTGCTTAGATGGAGCTAATGTYGTTTCTGAAATCCCCCATTCACTTGTGAAACCTCCTTTGCAACCATATTTAATCTATTGCTAAACAAAGAAGCCTATGATGTCCTCACCACCCCAATGACCTCAAAAAGCCAAAGTCACACCTRCACACATACATGAAACACCTGATTGCCTGAAACTCATTCAAGTGAACAGCTCAAACACAATGAGAACCTCCCACCACCCAGTTGTTCCATCAGTTGGCACTTTTAATAAAAGCATTTTAAAGTGCTGGGTTTCCTTCCCCTTCCCTTTCCCCTTTTAGCAATATACTAATTTCATTGAATAAAAGTACACATATACATGCCAATAAACTACTTCCATTACTTACCCAATGACACAGACCAAAAACGCCTGCGAGCAGTGGCCACTTCCCCAAATTCCTCAAAATCCAAAATTCCTCAAATTCCTCCTGCAAGAGCCTAAAGCTTCAGCCTTCCTTTTAGRAATGGGAGGAAAATGGTTAGGTTTCATTAAAATGTGATTTTTCGTAGATTGTTCTGTAAGCATGCATTTTGTATAACACTGAATAATGCCAGGATGTAACACTTTATGAGTGGAACAAAGTATAGAGTTAAAAAGTTTCTTTTTCTTCTTCCCTTCCCTTCCCTTCCCTTCCCTTCCCTTCCCTTCCCTTCCCTTGTTGTGGTGGTTTTTTTATGTATGGTTTTGTAGCCCCTCAAAATGGTTCATTCTGTATCTGCTCTTTCTCTGTAGAGTTGCTTTAGCCCTTATTGTATCCCTTTATACAGTTGTCAMTCTACCCTAAGATTCACCCTTTATTCCCATGTCACTCTTCCTACYCCCCTGTCAATCTTAGCCCTCCTGCTCTGGAAATCCCCTAAACCTTAATGCCTCATAGGTCAGTCTAAATTATTCCCATTCTGTGTTCCCCTCATTGGTTTAATGACAATGCTTAAACCCTCATTGGTTTAAGCATTGTCATTCCACCTCATACTCCTCCCCTCTTCTTCCTCGATTGGCTACAGTTTTGTACCCTCCCCTGTTTATAAGTCACTGTAAACTTGCATTTGAGGTCTCTGCCTCTGCCCTTCCTTCAAGTTAAGTT
>CADDXX010000750.1:128687-189427 GCA_902810485.1 Alauda arvensis
ACAAAACTCTGCACCTTTAATCAAGAAATAAAAAACCCTGAGAAACACCAAGAGCAATTCATTGCAAAGCCAAGCATGGCTGAGCTTTATAGAGTCAGAATTTGGATTTTTACAGAGTATGTGATTTAGTGCTGCTGAGATTGAAACAGGTTGTCAGGCMAAAGATGAAGCAAGCATGAGCTCCCAAGTCCAGTTCCTGCAGCAGCTCTGCCATAACCAGTGGCAGTATCTGTTCTATCAGCACTAAAATAAGGATGTAAATAAGGAAGTGACCTAAGCAAATTTAGATTTCTGCTCCAGGAAAGATACAGTGGTATAGCTGTCTGGTAACAGAGCAGAGAAAATAGTGGGTTTTTTCATTGCTTCATTTTCTAGTTTCCTTTTAAAAATATATATATAGAGAGAGAGCATGTCTGAGAGAGCTCTGCACTCCAGAAAAGATCAAGACAGATTCCTCCAAACTGAAGGACAAGAAGTGAGAGAGGAGCCAGAAAAGCTTATTCTAACTRCACTTGGACTTTACTGAATGGATTAGATTTGAGTTGTAAAGAGAATACTTTTGTCTCACTTTAYAGCTCCTTTCTTCCAGTTGTAGTTTTCATCCAGTGATGGTATCCTGTGGCTTCACTCAAAAGACTTTTCTGTTCCCTGTGTGACCATTCTGGACTTGACTAATTTGCCAGTTTGAATCTCTCACAATCTAAATCATGTCTGATCAGGAGCTGCTGTTCCTGTGGCAGCCCCCACCAGGAGTGGCAGGGCTGTGACCATGTCTGTGCTGCACAGCAGATGGGGTCCAGTCCCCTTAGCTCTCCTGGTAAGCTGATGCCTTGAACATTTAATGACACTCTGGTTTTCACACTTGCATGAAGACCACACTTTCCTGAAATACAAGCATTCTTGTAAGCATTACGCTTAAATTTGAGAGCTACCRCTGAGGGAAGGAGATAGTCAGTGGCCAATTCTTTCAGCCTCAGACAGGAATACAAATTCTTTGTTTTCTCAGTAAAAAAGGCATCAATAATAAAATCACCCATTGAGAAGCTGATTTCCTTTTTAGAAAAGGGAAATTTTGTCGTTTTTAGGGCAAGATGGATATTCAACCAGCTGAGCCAATGTCTTTCATTGCAAAGGTCTGTTATTTCACCTGGCTTGAGGCCACTAATAAAAGAAAGAAAATTTTCTTTGACTCCTAAAAATCACTGGGTATAATATAAGAGGATAAAAAGCTCCCTTGAAAGGACTCTATCTCTACTGTAACTCCCTTTTAGGTAAAGGGTCTGTCCCTGATGTGAATGAAATCACATTTGACATAAATAAGGTAGTAAACAATGTAAAATCAGATGCTCTATTTTGAGCTGTAGAGGTATTTAAAGTTTACAATTACAAAATATTGTGTATTTTGCTATGCCAGTCTAAAGAAAAAATATGGCAACTGGCTTATTTTGTGCTATTTTCCACATAATGTAAACTCTTTACCTTAAAAACTTACAGAAACATGTTTCAGATCTACTGATAGTCTATGACTCAATAAGGAACATAATTCAAATACATTGAACATTTATGTACAGTCCTCTGCTTCCCAAGGGTGTTATAACTCTTGAGCAGTGGCTGATTATGGTGATTCCTGAACGGACAGGGCAAACATGATTTTGTACAGCTTTCTGAAAGTTTAGGATTTGGGAAAAAAGAAAAAAAAAGTTGGGTCGAGAAATCCTTTTTGCTTTCATCTTTAGATATTGTCAATGCATACTTAGTTCCCTTCAATTCCATGCTTTTCAAGTGTGATCTCTTTCAACACAGGATGTTTTTAACTGAAGCACAGTGGCTCATAGCACACAGCCAAGAAGCAATACAAGAAAAGTAATACAAGAACATGGTTAAGAACAAGACAAGGTTGAGGAGGTAGCTCCYAAGTGTAATGTCCCAGCTTCCAGCAACCTAGGGCTCAGAGATTAATCTAGATCTCATTACTTTGTGTTTAGTAGTCCTTGATGTGTTTCTGTTCAATTAAGGTGTCTGGTTACTTCTGAAGCCAAGTAAACTTTTAGCATTCTCAGCATCTTGGGACAATGAATTGCACAGTTTAGCTCTAATTCATGTGGAAAAAACATTCTGGTTTTTTTAATTTGCCACTTGCATTTGATAACTTCTGATTTTTGTATCATGAGAAATGACAAATTGCTGTTCCTTATTTCCCTTTACTCATGTTCTTATAAAGTTTTATTATATTTGCTTGCAGGCAATTATTTTCCAGGCTTTAGAGTCTAAATCTATTGAGTTACATTTTCAGTGTGCACTGTTTTATACTTGTCTTTCTTTGCAGCTGTTCTAGTTCTTCTTAGGTGTTTTAGTGACAGAAGTGGAACACCCATTTAAAATGTCATGTGGATGTATTCTGTAGTGTAGGGATATTTTTTGCTATAGTCAATGTTCCTTTCCTAAAAAATATTAACATCATAGTTGCTTTTCTGAAAGTATCCTATTAAGCATATGATAAGGAATATTAGCTAGTTCAGAATGCATCAGTAGGTATGCACCCAGACACTGCTAGTTTTCCTATGTGCATTACCTTGTCTTTATCAGTAATTTACTTCCCATTGCATTGTTCAATGACTTACCTCCAGCATATCCTTTCTTAACCATTTTCTTCAGGCTATTGTACTTACTAGCCTAAATTTATAATCATGATAAGATATTGCTATCTTCCTTTTTTTTCCCTCTGCAAATTTGTGTGCACTTGCCATAGTTAACTGTTTATACATGTTTTGAAAAGTATCAGATTCAACTAAGCTTCCTCTGGCATGCAAATGAGTCTCTCACCTTTTGAGCTTATTCTGCTTCCTATTTTGCAGCTAAGAATCCACAAGATAACTTTCTTTCTTATGACACTAATATTCTATATTCTTTTATTGATATTTTATATCCTTTTATTAACAAGTATTTCATTAAAAAAAAAAACAACACAGAAAACCACAACTAAATGGTATATTAACTGAATAACTCTGGTCTATAAACTTATGTTGGTTAATTTTGGGAGMTCTACTGATATGTGGTCATGACCCCCCTTATACAGAATCTACATTGGTTGCTCCTCAGAATTCCCATCTTCTTAGTGCATGTACCTACTGATCATTTTCTTCTTTGGTCACAATTATCAGGCAGACCAATCTAGGATGTTGTGGTTGACATCTGCTACACACTGCCTGAGCAGAAAGAAGAAATAGATGTGGCCTTTCCAGATAAAGAGAAGAAACCATGTATTTGCAGAATTTGGTTCTCACGGGAGGTTTTACAATCTGCCATTTAGGATTACTGCAGATAATGATTCAGGGACAGCTTTGGCTGTAGTGATGGTGCCACTTCAGGGTCCTGAGAGCAGAAAGAAGGATCACCTTAACCTCTGGAGAGCAGTCGTTTGTTTGTGCAAGGATATTCTTGGAAGTATCCTGTAGGATTTGTCCCTGGAGAGGAGTGCAGGAGAGCTGCCTGATTTTCAAGAATTCACCTCTTCCAGGCTCAAGATTGACCCATAGCAATGTGCAGGAAGTCAGAAAAAGGCAGTAGAATGTCTATAAGGATGAACWAAGACCTAAATTCCTGCTAAAATCAGAGGGAAAAAGGAAGCAGGCACAGGTGCCCTGAGAAGAGTATAGAGATGCTGTCTGAGCAGGCAGGAATCAGGTTAGGGAGGGCATGAAGGGCAACAAGAAAAGCTTCTGCAGGTATTTCATCTGCAAGAGGAAGACTAGGGAAAATGTTGGCTTGCTGTTGAACAGTATAGGGGACCTGGTTACAAAGGACACAGAAAAGGCTCACCTCCCTCACCTCTGTCTTTAATAATTGGGCTTTCAGGAATTCCAGGCCCCTACAATTATTGCAAAAGTTCAGAGAAAGAAAGTTTTATCCTTGGTAGAATATGATCAGGTTAGAAGCTTTTAAAACCAACTGGACTTGTTACAGCCCACGSGAACCTGTTGGGATGCACCCCCAAGTTCGGACGGAGTTGGTTGATGTAATTTTGAGACCACTACTGAAAATTTTTGAAAGCTCATAGTGACAGGATAAGTTTTCTGGGAACTGGAATAAGGCACTCTCAGAAATGTTGTTGATGGTTGATACATCAGAATATTCCACCACTATTTAAAGGGACTTTACAGGCTGGAGAAACAGGAAAAAACAAACAGGAAAAGGACCAACTTGTGAAGCTCATCAAATGGAAACACCTCCTCCCTGCACCTGGGGTGGACTAACCCCATGCACCAGTGCAGGCTGGGGCCAAGCATCTGGAAGATAACTATGCAGGGAAGACCCTAAGAATGCTGGTGGACAAGGAGTAAAGCGTGAGTAAGCAAGGTACCCTTACAGCAAAGACAGCCCTCAGTTCCCTGGGCTGTGCTAGGCTGTTAGAGCATTGCTAACAGCTCAAAGATAGTGATCCTTCTCTCCTCAGCCCTGGTGAGACACATCTGGAGTGCTCTGTCCACTGCTGGGTGCCCAAGGGCAAGAAGGTCTTGGAATTCACATATAAAAAACTGTTTTACTGTGAGGGTGTTTGAAGAAGGAACAGGCTGTCCAGAGGGGTGTCGAGTCTCATCCTTGGAGACATTCAAAGTTTGACTGGGTATGTCTGTAAGCAACTGACTTCTCTTTTCTGGCTTTCAGCCACCAGAGATTTTCTCCAGCCTTAGTGATTCTGCATTTCCATGTTTTTGTGATTGTTACAGCTTCTACCAGTTTTCCCAGTGCAGATGTCAGAAACAGCTGTCAATATTTTACCTTCAGAGCTTTCAAAGATTTTCTTGCTGGGTTCTATTCACCTGATATTAGTAAATTTAAAGAAATTTAGTTTGCAGCAAGGTTTATAATCTTGAGATCTTATTTTCCTTTTTTTCCCAGAATGTTTCTGATATTAACATCTGTCATTTCATTTCATGTATTTTTCTAAAGTCTCTTCTTCTAACACTTTTATCAGAGTTAGATTCTTCAGTCTATTCTAAGTAAAGAAAGTTTCAGTCATCACAACTTTTCTAATATCTCTACAGTGATTACTGCTGTAAAGGAATTGGAAACTTCCCTTCTTCAGGAACTTATTTTACACTTTCATTTTATGGCCCCACAGTCTATTCATCTCTGATTTTAGAATACTTAGAAAACAGTTATTATGATTATTCCTTATGTCATCAGCTCCTATGTGTTCAATTAGGTAGTACAGTCCACAGACTCCTGGTGTTTCAAAGGATACACATTTATTGATACCAGGGACAAAATACTCTTTATCCAAAACAATGTTTTAGGGATATCAAAAAAGTTGTACTATTTCTTTCCTTCTCTCTGGTGTTCAGAATTTACAGGTAATGACTTTGACCCCATCAGGACCTGTTCAGGTAATAGATAACCAGAAGGATGTGTATGACTGGAGAAGACTGTGTGGGGTCAAGGAGTTCAATTTCCAAAAGATCTTTAGGGGATAAAACTAAAGATTTTAAAGGACACTGCTAGACACAAGTGCAGTGATACTGAATTTTAATGAATAGAGCTGTATCTGTAGAATAGTCCATGTCCTAGCTCATAGCTATGAATTACAGTATAAATAATATTTACTTTATCTTCTTTAGGTCATTAGGACACCTTTGTGTCCATTATTATTTTTTGTAGCTGTTCAATGTCACTTTATCAGAGTTCTTGTTCTCCCACAAATGCCCTTTTTGTATTCTTATATATGTGGTTTTGGATTTTTTTTAGCATTATTGGATGCATTTATATTTCTRTATTATTAGGCATTATTTATTCTAACCATTATTATATGTACACATCAAAATTGAGAATCGTCCCTCAATATTCCATCAGATTTTGAATTGAATTTTGAGATTTTAAACATTTTATTTTCCCTTAAATACAGTGACCAATAAAGGAGTAGGAAAACATGAGGCAGTAAAAAATAGCACATTTTTAGTCAGTATTGAGCCAAACTATATAAGCAACTGTGCCAAAAATGTCCTGAAAGGAGACACTTTTAGCACTTAAAATTAATTTCTGTGAGACCAAATTGAAGATACAGTCTATAAGAAGCATAGTTACAGATACTAACAACAGCAGTATTTCTTTGGATAGTTTTTGCCAGAAATTCACTAGTTCATAAACACTGCTGTATTTTTTTCCCATCATTTCAGAGATGGCATGTTAATTCCAGTTAGATATTATCTGATTTAAATGACCATACTTTAACTTGCCTAGTTTCATGTAGAATACAGATAATACACCATGTGAGTTCAGACTGATTGCTGGTGTTACTGTCCATAAGATAAATCTGCCACTGTGRAAGTGTTTTTATCTCCAAGACCAAGAAGATTTTTTTCTCCACACTGCTGCCAGTTTTGCCACAAAAGAGTTYATGGATCAACACCCACATGTAGCTTCCCCTTTTCATCATACAGCAAGAAATTTGAAGCTGGTTAAAGCAAGCATATTGTCTGACAGAAATAGGCCAATTTCACATTATACTACATTGTTTATAGAGAAATTTTACCAAAACAATGTTTTATGTTAAATCTCAAATCCCAATGTCTTATTCCTAGGAATGAATATGAGCCTTGAAATAAGAAATTGTTCAGAGGATGGCTAATTTTCCCCCTACCTTAACAAATAGAAAATTGTTTCCAGGAAACATGGCTCTTAAATGGACAGACCATTACAGGTTACAGTCACTACACTAAATCCTAAAGGAGAGAGACCAGAAGTAACCTCAGAGTTGAAGAACAACTGAAATATATTCATGGCAATGTATCACACTATGAAGTCTGTTTTTCCTTCTCATTGCTTTGAGACTGTGGATCCCTGCATAAAACAGGCTTGAGCTCACCCCTGTGCTCATTCAACACACACTGATACTCAAATCTGGGTTAATTTGAATAGGTATATCCACAGCAGTCTTATCCATAAACCAGTAAATGGTGTTAGAATTAAATAATCCAATAAAAAGACAAGTGCTCCAGCTGAGCAGAAGTGAAACAGGCTATATAAACTTTCTGATATACCTGAAATACTGGGATTACAGAAAGCAAAAAAATTTGCAGAGAAAATTTGACTGGATATCATGGRCTGGAAATGACTGATMGTTGCRTATTTTTGAGAAWGTAGAGAGTGTATTTTCTGGTTGTYAAGCAGGCTGTTCTCAGAATAGAATTTAATCTGTAATAAATCAGCTTTTTACTTCCCCCACTTCAATCAAAATTGTGTTTGTCTTTATATAGAAACTGCTGTTTAAATTAATAATGAATGCTTCAAAAAAAATCCAGACTKAATTTTTCCAATGGTTAGTTAGTTCTTTGTATGAAAAATTAGTCTTTCTAATGAGGTCRGCTTTGGTCACAGTGATTTGTTAGAAGCAACAGACCATATTCCAGTTCGTCAAAACTTCATTATGTTCCAGTTCCTAAAAGTGCCAAGAAAAAATAACATTGTAATCTAACATGTCAAGGAAATAATGTATCCAAACAGTTTATGTGCTTAAGCCTCAGTGAGGTGGTGTTGCCGTGCGCTGTATTTTCTTTTTTATTACATCTGGCCATACATTAGATCAAACTTTTGCTGCAGCAACAATCCTCAGTTCAGAGCACAGTTGTATTATGTTTATCAGAGGTATTGAAAGTTATAACTGAGAGATTCTTTAGGTTCTCGGGGCTCTGTGGCATCTGCCTCCTTCATGGCTGTTCAGAGTTGAGGAAGGATGAAGAGGTCTTGAAAAGAGTTAGCAAAGTCATCTGTTGGAGGTCTACACAGTACAAGAGAGCACCTGCACTGCACACTCCTACCCCCTTGGATGTGCTCAGGACCCCTCAGGGCTGTGCTCTCTGCTGAGATCACTCATGAGGTTTTCAGTCCTGCAGTTCCAGCTTCGTTTCATGGCTAAACTCTGCCTATGCCCCCTTGGCATGTCAGTGCTCTTTTAGGTCTGTTGCTCAGGTAKTGTAACGATGATCACCAGGAGGGTAAAATGCCTCAAAAGTGGCACTCWGTGTTTCTGTGTGCAAACAGGAGATGCAGGAAAACTGGAATCTCTCTGTGCCCTACATCCTGAATTCTTTGAATGYTTTATTGTACCTGAGCCCTGCTTTTCTACTTCAAAGGAGGCTCTAAAGTGATCATTAATGTTCCCTTGGAATAACCTTATCATTCTGATGAAATTCCATCTCAGATAATTGCGTTCTGCCTTCCCAAATTCCCTGTGCCATTTCAGCTGGATATGAGATTCTTTTCTCTCTCTCTGTTCCTAGCTGTTGTGAGCAATTGCTGTCTAGAGGCAATGCTGCAGTGGGTGAGCAATCTGCTTACATTGTCTCTCCTTTATTTATGTCCTGAGGGAATGTTGATTTTTAATTTAATATTTTTAAAATACTTCAGGAAAAATTGTAGTAAGTATTGGCAAAACATTGCCTTTTTTACTGTTTCAATGAGTCTGCTACTTTGATAAAAGGTGCATAAAATAGTATAACATTTTAAATAAGATGTATGATAATTTTATGAGGCTTGTAACCCAGATGTAAATCAGTCCTATTTCTTCTGTTTCCTGGTGGTAGAAGACTTGCCTTGCTCCATGAGGCAGAAATAGGGGATGATGAAGTGAATGYACATGATAGCAGGAAGGAAGAGGAAATGAGAGTTGTACATCAGGCAAGAAAACTAAATTAATACAATGTCCATTCCCTTTCCAAGATGTGMTGTGAAACACRTTACATGACAGAATGACAACTTTGCTGCTATTATGCCCTCATGACTATATTGATTAACTTGTTCAAACAAARTAAAGATGTTTTCTTTGTATTCAATATCGAATCAAATGTAGCATTGAAAGAACAATTTATTTCTGGCTGRGTTATGAACTACCCTGGGATTTGGSRAAGGACAGTAAAAGTATTTGACCATATCCCACAGGAYAACATAACTTCATTGAGAGCAACTTCATTAATAGTATCATTAAACAAAGGAAGGGGAATTTGGCTCCATGTGTTGAACTAGTATATGTAATTCATTGCTACAGTTCTATGTAGAATKATCTTTGCTGTAATTATCCTCACTGAGGGTAAAGGAAGAAATCTGCTGAATTCAAATCTCAACATATAATGGTCTCTATACTTATTGTGCATGTTTCTGTAGCAATTGAAATAACCTTGGCAGCTACAGGGCAATGGGAAGCTTAATTAATGCTTTGTGCACTGACACCTACAACTGGAGAGCACTGTCAGTGTCAGGAAGGGCAACTCATATCACACCCCCTGAAAATTTATGGCTGCAATGGATTACTAGATCATAGCAAACCATCCAGCCAGACYTCTTTTATATTACATATGGTATTGCATTTTATCCAGAAGTTAGATTAGAAGGAATCAAAAACTGACCTGCAGAGTCTCTTACTGTTTTGTAGAAATCCCATCCAGTGGTCAATCACCTGAAATATGAAATACAATCCTTATTCTTTGTTTCACTTGTTTTGGCTGTACTTTTCAGCTTCTCTCTGTAACCTAAATGGCCCCTTAATGTCTTTCTTTCAACTTAGGTGCTATGTATTTGAATAATTTCATGGAGCTTYATTTTTATTATTTGAAAAACTTTGCAGTTAAAAAAGTATTCTAAACCACCAGGAATAGCTGAAACATTTTAATGGGAAAAAATTATTTTTTGTAAAACTAGAACTTTCCAAAAATCCATTTCTGAATTTAATATATCAAACCTTACAGAAAAATATGATAGCTGATTRACTTCTGATTTTAGCTTCAGATGCAGTCTACTGTGTGCATACTAACTGAGAAGTTGATTTGCCATGTTTTTGGTTTTTTTTCTTTTGTGTGAGATTTGTGTTGAAATTTCATTTTATAAAGTTTTTGCCAATTTTTTCATCAAATTCAAGTTTTAAAGTACTGATATTTTAGATGAGAATGATTTTTTTTTCTTTTTGGGTAGGTTATTTTCAGAATATTCCAGTTTTGATCTTATTAAACAGAAGTAAAGTCATCTTAGTTCTCTTTTTTCTAGTCTTTGTTTTTTGCAAGTAACAATTGTATTATTGTAATATTTTTGCCTCATGGTGGCTTCTTGGGACCTGACTGTTCATAGCTCCCACATAATTTTTTTAGTTTTTATTCCCAAGTGAAGCTGGCATTCCTTGTTTCTTCCTGTAAATGTTTACATATAGCTGTATTGAATCAAGATTTTGAAAACTAATCTTTAACCATAAATCTATTTTATTTTGCATGACGTCTTACAAGCAAGATCTTTGTGTTCTGATCTGAGCTCCAGTAGTTGAATACTATTAAATCTAGATGTTGTTAGAAAAATTAAGAGTCTCAAAGACACTCCTTTCAAGCTTGGCTAATGAGCCAAATTGCAATCTTCTCATTATGCACTAGAAGAGCTAATTCAAATGCCTTTATTAGTCCTTTAGTCTTATAYTACAGTAAGAACACCTAAACAAATTTGCATTTCATCCAATGATTAAGTCAGTTTTGCTTGACAAGATCAATTTCCTGTAAGACAATTACAAATTGAATTGTTTGATTTCTGTAACAGATTTTTCAAGAGATATTCTTGCTTGAGATMAGTGGTTATTCCTGTCATTCTCTTTGCCTTTTGTGACTTTGGCACAATACTCCAGCAATATTTCAGCATTCCCTTGGAGCTTTGGATTTATTTGAACCAGAGACTGTCCACCGGTTTTAAAATTTGAGCATCACTACTAAGTGTTGATAAACAGCTTCTTTAGCTGTTATTGGAAAGTCTTMCACATTTTTCAACTTGTACATTAGCCTGCATCTTCCCAAAAGTAAAATAGAAATATTGAACTCTTCAGTCTGCGTGATCGTTGTTGCTGTTATTATTATCATTAGCATTTCCATCTGATAATAATAAAAGATTTATCTTTTCAATATGYTTAAAACACTTGGGCTTTTGTTCTGCCAACAATTGGTTTTTCCTAATGTACTTATTATCCTTTCCCATTTCTGTATACCTCACAGCTTCTAATTTTGATTTCCATTATCTCTTTTCCTCACTATTTTATTATTGACMTGTCTTGCTACCTGAAGAAGACATCTAGGATAAATTTCTGAGACTTTCACTATTTCCTGAAGAAATGGCATCAGAAATGGCTGGTGAGGGAGATAATTTGGGAATCATTGCTATTAGCACTTCATTTTATTGCWAACATTATGGGCATATTTCTGTCTTGATCTCAGTTTATGAGGAATATTTTCAAATTTGTCCAATGGTGGAAATGGTGAATTTTCCAATCTGCTGGGAGWGAGGCAGTCAGATTCTCTTCTGCCRTCTTATGCCACACTCCCAGGGGAGAGGTCTGTAAACACTGTCTTTCCTCCACTAAAAAATTGTCTGCGCCCTTGAAAGAAAGGAAGAAGAACTAGTGAAAATGGCCAGCATAGCTGACAATTTCTGTAGCCAGTGATGCAAAATGCCTCATGTAATTAATCTTGTTGCAGTCACCTTTACCTTCTCAGGCCCTCTATTTGCAGTGAGACAGCAGATAAAGTTTAATTCCTGAAGCTGTTGTGGAGTGCTTTTTCATTACTGTATCCTGCCTGATAAAGAAGACAGCATGTGAATATGCAAGGGAATGACTTTAAAGTTGATTTCCATAATAAGGTRTTTAAATAAAATTTTGCTTGGAGAATATCTGCACCAATCTAATCAAACTGTTGAAACAAGTTTATTCTCTAATGTGACTGCTGTGACTATTATTTTCCCTAACCTACCAGTTTCAATTAGTTACTTGATTTGTTCCATTTTGTGTAAGATGAGTAACAGAAGTTATTCTTATGTTACACTTATGTTGTACAAATTAAAACAGTGRAATTTAGTAATATTGCTGCCATCTACATTACTGACCTAGTTCCCACCAGACCTGTTCAAACCCTGCTGAGGATTTGAAGCTCACAGCAGTGGGAGGCAGAAATGCTCATCATTCCATTGCTTGRGCATCCAGCTTCAGTGAACCATCMCYACTAAAGTTACACCTCTGTCTCGAGCATGGGAYATCAGCCAAACCTGATACAGGCATAAAGACATAAGCCTGTTTTTCACTGGCAAATTGTTTTCTGTGGTTTGATTGAAAAATGTTTTCTTCTCCAGAAATATGATGYATTATAATGASTGTGTTGCAAACACTTTTTAGTCAATAGACTTTGATAAAGACTTCTGTAACCTCTTCTGATTTTATTTTTTTCAAAGGCTAAACCACCCAAGCATTTGTTAAATATTTTACRTCAAAATCTGACAGTGAAATATATAGCTCAGCATCTCATTTTGTCTCTTATTCTTTACATCTGCAGAATTTTGATTTCTAATTCCAGAGTGCAGCATATTTCAAATGAGGCTTTCCTGAATTGTTTTGAAAAGTATTCTTTCCTAATCATGATAACATAAATAATGCCACCAAAATAGTGCACCTTTGTATTAAAAACTGAAGACAAGGAATATCAATTCAAAGAGCATGTGCATTATTGCTCTCACATCATGTAACTTCATCTACTGAAAACAATCATATGCTGCTCTAAAGTGTAATCAAGAATGGTGCAATTCAATGGTGCAATGCTCTCCTCAGGCTGATTTAATCTATAATATCCTACCACTTATAGAAAAAAAAAMTCTTTCCAAAGTATTGCTAATTGCTGTACACTTTGAGCTCTTTTAGAAGCTATATAAGAGAGTGTCAGGCTAAAATTACTTCATCTTCATTTGTCATGATAATTAAGTGATAGAACATTGCTTTAAATTTGCCTCATCTTAGGTGCACATTGTATAATGATAATATATCCTGATAGGCACCATTCTTCATGCAATCTAGYTGCTATTTCAATGATTATTTGATTGAAAAATATGAAGATATATCTTCATAATGGTATTACATGAKGAAATCAAATGRCATTAGYTTTAGGTGAAGCATGTGAAGGAATGAAAATCAAGTAGTAATTTCTTTTTGTAAAAATAGTGGGTTTAGTTAATGGGAAATATTTTACAGAAAATATCTGTGTCTTGATAAATAGGGGCTTGCAAGTGATCTGAGGATATTTAAGTTTTAGAATTATTCCAGTACTGCAGATAAATATGCAACTTTGTATGAGCATTTCATTGTGAGTATTGAGAATAAAAATACTTTGACTCAATGSTTTTTACTGTTGTCTGATCATCACTTACGTTAACTAATGTTTGGATTTGTTTTAGTTTTGTTTAAAACTTGATTTTTTYATAAGGAACCATGTCAATGGATTCATTAACAGTTTTATGTTAATTTAAAAATTACCAAGCATTWAAAAAAAACAAACCCTTCTACCTTCTACCTACTTGAAATGCACCTGTGTCTTACCTTGTGTGAAATGCACCCGAAAACTTTCTGATATTAATATTTTTCTGATTTAGTTGGTCTAAGTGATATAAAGAAAAGGAAAAGGGRTATGGATCTAAGCTTCTTTATTTTCCAGACATAATATAGTTTTACTTTTAATATCTAACAAATTCAAAGTTAAGGTTATGACTGGACAGTCCCTTTTTGCATGCTTCCTGCATGTGCTGGTTGCAGGTATTGCACACATAACATGCAAAGTCATGATTTTATTCTGCACAGTCACCAAGAACAGTATATTCCACATGTGCATGTGTGGAAATGGACAAATACAGATACATATACAAATATATATATATATATGTACATTGGCACCCATACCTTGGCTTTGCAGGACATAATCACTTTGACCTTCCTTAGGAGGTCAGGCAAACACCTTGGCATTTCACTGTATGGGACACAACAAATGTGTGGRAATAAAAACCAGGCAATTCAAAACCAATTCATGCTTTAACTCTATTATGCCATTTCATTTAATCTGCTCTAGTGAATCCCCATAATCATCCTTATAAAAATAAGTCTTTATACCACAGAATATATGATACTATGTATAAGGACACGTACTCTCCAAGATGACACTACCACCAGCCTAAAGGAAGCAATTTTTTCTAAATAAAAAAGCTGTTCTGTCATTCCTTGGCTGGCCATACACAATTTGAAACACACCTCAGAAAGAATATATTGCTGGAGGGCAGGAGAGCTATTAATTAAAATATATATTAGCAAAGCATCTCTGTGTTTTATGTTCATATAAAGTRTGAGGTTCAGACTGAAGAGTGTTCAGATTTTGAAAAAGTGACAGCACTGCTGACACTTTGGATGCTCCTGGGTTTTCATTTATACTGTAATAAATCACCTCCCCCATTAARAAGAAGTCTTTAGAACTGCCACACCTGTAAATTCACTGTAGGCAGTAAAATCAAATCATCTATCTTCCCACATAGATAAAAAATCCAATTAGGACCAATCAGATTGTGGTGCCACATTAAAAATGCTGCAGTTTTACCTTGGATCATCACAAATGTRTATGTATTTAAGATGCCAGGAAGCAACAAGGAGATATTAAATGRCAACCATTGGAAGTACACCACCTACACTGAAATTACAAGGTATATTTTGACTCTATGATTATTTCACTTTCTCTTTATCACTGTGGCCTGCTCTTATTTAATATGATTCTTTTTCCTGTTTCTCTTTTCTTGGGCAGATAAATAAGTCTATTATAATGTGTGCACAGAGTATTCTTAAGGTTGTCTGTGCTTATCCTCTGAAGTACCACCTTGTTTTCCCCCGGAAAAGAAATAATCTCTGAAAGAATTATGAAATGGCTTTTGCCTTTTCCACATCTATAATTGGATTAATTTCAAACTTAGATCTTTGAAAATTAACCATAAAATACACTTTKCTTTTCTGAAATTGGAAATACATTGTGAAATACAAGCATGTAAGTATCAATAGTGGAAAACCAGTATAAATTTGCTAGTTTTCATATATTTATAAACTTCAGGAAAGTTAGACTGATTTCTTTGGACAGTATTCTGTATACTCAGTATTTGGATTTACATTACATACGTAAGCATTGCAATATTGTATTTTTCAGTTTTATCTTTCACTAATGTGATTTTTAACYAAGTAGCTTTCCCTTACCATGTGCCTAGAAATTCTGGAAATTCTTCACTTTCAAATTCTCCACTTGCACCCTGGAAAATGGAATGAAAGACCCTTTGGCCTGCKGACATCCAGTCCCCTGTGATTTCAGACAACCAGGCACAACAATGTCTTTAGTGGATTAAAAGTGAAATGTTGGGCCCAGTTTGTTTTCCAAAATTTCACTCTTCTGTAGGTTACAGATTAAGGCATAGATACTTTCTGATTATTTTTCTCCCAATACCCTTTTATTTCAAGTAAATCCTTTTGATGTGTTTACAATTCTGTCTGCTTGCCTTGGTTTGCTTCCTAAGATTATTTTTGGCCTCTTTTGGTATGGTGATCTCTTCATGTCTCTCTGAGTCTAGATAGCTGATATTTATTGCTATAATTAAAGTTTTCTTATGTAAGTAAATTTTTCTTACTAATGCTTTGCAGAATATTTGTTGYGCATTGCCACTGAAGCTTTGGATGATGGGGTTACACTTGCTTTGCTCTGTTCATTACASAGCTTCTTGTGTGGCTACATGGCACTGTCAGCTGTTATCTGATGAGACTGTCTCCTCTTCTGTCATCYCACTGAACTTGTATTTTAGATATCAGTGAGACTCCTATGACCCTCTGCTTTGCACAGGCGTTTTACCATGTCCTAATGAACCCTTTTCAGAGCCTCTGGTGCTTGTTATTTTCTGGAATGGGTAGTTAAAAATGCATTTTGCTAGGACATTRCCCTGGGTGTTAACACAGGTCAGTCCTTCTCCCAGAGTATTTATGTATTTTAGCTGTACCTTCCACTGTCCTTTTGAAGCATGTGTTATCTGTTGTTAAATTCTGCAGAGAGCCATATGAGACAACATTCCCATTGCATTTCCAGTAAAGAAGATGTGTCAGAGACCATGATGGGGATTGTGGACTAAAATCAACTAATCAGGTTGTTTCATACTGCCAACTCCAGGGTAATTCTGAGGGACTACTGTGTCTTTGGAACAGGAAACATTAATATTGGTGAAGAAAGCACATTTAGGGGTCTCCAGAAACAGGTAGTGAATGACCTCTGTTTAAAGGGTTTCAGATTTCAAACTCTGTGCCCCTATTCTGCCTAATTTTCACTGTAGATGTTTTGATATAGTCTGTTTCAGATTTCTRCCTTACAATTCTATGTCTCAGTTCTCAATTCTCAAGAGACTGAAGACCCTCCTGTACATAAAAAAGAGGTTATGGACATAGATTAATTCCTGACTATGTAATTTTTAAGAACTATAAAAAATGTTGAAAGCCCTTTATAGCCAAAAGAAAGCAGAAAGCATTTTCTTGTTCCTCTCCCTGTTGTTTCTGAACTTTAAGTCTGTCAGGCATTTTCAGTGTGTTTGGATCTCCATTTCCCATCTACTTAAGGCAGAGTGAGGATAATTTTGATTTGTTTAATGGCTCATTTCTTTCTAATCTAAATACTCATCTGACATTTTATTTTTAATGGTAACTTGACACAGCTACAAAGAAGTTAGGGAGGAGTAAAGGATCTATTCAGGCCCCACTCCTTGCCCAAGTAGGAGGTAAATGCTTCACAYGTTTTTTCAGTATGCCTGAAAACACAGCATCAGGTTTATCCTCAACAGCTGGGGAGATTCTTCTCTCATGACAGGATAAAAAAAATTGCCTTGTAATGCAGTAAGAATGTTGCC
This sequence comes from Alauda arvensis, assembly GCA_902810485.1. Classification (NCBI taxonomy): domain Eukaryota; kingdom Metazoa; phylum Chordata; class Aves; order Passeriformes; family Alaudidae; genus Alauda; species Alauda arvensis. The sequence continues at coordinate 145,428 of CADDXX010000750.1, forward strand.
TCTTGATACTCAATCTCAAATATCAGCACAGACCCCTCTTCAATGAAAATTATGTAAGCATGAAATAATCAGTATTTTAATGCTGTGCTGCTACACAGCACTACACAGAATCTGCAAAATACTGAGACCTATTGCTATATGTAGTGCTTCACAAATTTCAAATTCAAGAGCCAATCACAGCCATGTTGGTGTTGTTTGGTGTATCTCTACGAATATAATTTAGCTGTCATTTAGCATGTGATATTAGTATTATTAAATATGCAGATATATTAATAATTCACTGCATCATTTAGTTGGATGTTTAAAAAAAGATTTTATGAATCTATTATTTAAATGAGATAAAGGATTATGTGGTTCTTTATGCAGAAAATATATCTCATCTCTCTTACTTTATTATCTCATTTGGTTTTAGATGAAGGATGTCAGATTGCATAATGAGGGAATGAGATCTCATTTTCACCAAGGCTGCTCAAACTTAATGCAAGAGTTTCAAGCTCCACTGTTCTTCTCAGTAATAAGACTCTCTATATGTCATAGTTTTTTGCTTGTGAAATGTGGAGCAGCACATTGTGAAGCTTCTATTTCCAAGGTGCTCAACTGCCTGTGACATTATTAATTGAAAAGACTACAGTAAATAATGGCTTCCTGGGTTATAGTTTGTTCTTCTTTTTAATATGCATGGGSTTGTTTTTTCAGGGCTTTTGGGAGAGAGAAAACTGTGTGGTCAAAGAATGTCTAGCAATGATGCATCAGTGATATTCTCCYATGTACAAGATGTGCTATTCTATTACTTTCTAAAAATCTGACTTCAGGTTAGGATGCATTCCAGAGGTAAAACAGAGTCCAAACAATTTTTAACATATTACTTGRTTTAACTCTTCTGTACACCACCTGTCTCTAGTGATCATCTTCCATTAGAATTGTCATCCCTGGGCTCTTCAGGCTTTTTCTTGGAGCACCTAACTGTTTTTGTTGGCAAGCATGTGTGGCTTGCTTTGAAATGCTCAGACTGTGTCTGATGATTCATAAACCAATGGTGGCTAGGTTCATTTGAACCTAAATGAAATGATTGAAATTATTTAAGTCTAATGAAGCATAAGCCATCAGCCAAACTCTGGAATAGTGCCAAGACAGAGATTCTGATTTTCTTGCTTTGCTTGCTGGGTCAGGGCTGACAAGGTCAAACCTCACATGCACAGCTAAGTGCAAATTAAAATRATGCTGTTTACAGTAATTTCTGGTGACATGTTTTAGAATTATAAACTGCCCTAGAAACGTGAAGCCAGATATTTAAAGACTATTCAGCCACAATTCATGGAATTTTAATTGGAGTAACAGTCACAGTGGRTCATAGACATAGAGAAATGATTTCTGAAATGCAAGATCAGAAGAACAGCACATATTTAATACTTATGGGAAAGTCAGTTTTCATATTTATTCCTTTCCCCACCCTGAGGGTGAAGAAAATCAATTAGGGGTTCCACAGGCATCATGGAATTTTTGGCACCCTCAGGAAGCAGATAACATGCAGAACTCTGGTGCTGTTCATGACTAAAGTGAGAGCAGAATTGCTGGGAGGCTGAGTTCACAGGATAAATAGAAGTTCATCAAGAAATTAAAATTTGTTGCTTACCAGGGAAATTGGCTGGGTTTGGCCCAAGAAATCWGCAGAAATTATTCCTTAATTTTTCRCTRTGATGTAGGGTGTTGTGAATATTCAGGTGACTGACCACACACAATTAAACACGAAATTCCTGAGTTAATTTATTTTGCTGATTGCAGAGAACATTTCATTTCTTTTCTTTGAGAAGGTTTGAGAGTTCTTCACACTTACTCTCTCAATCTGTCATTTTGACTATTGCCCTGCCATTTTTACATGTTTTAAAGGTGAAGCAATTGCCAAGCAGCCAAGCAGCAACAACTTGTCCTGACTTGGGCACTGCTCACTTTRTAAAAAAATTTTAGTCACTGGCCTCCTGTTCAGGAAAGTGAGCCCAAGATCTAGAGTCAGATCTCCAGAGAAAATTGTAATAAAATACAATTATRTGTAAAAATTTGTACTAGGCTTTATATCTGAATTTTCTAAAATTAGGAAACCAATTATTAGTTCAGATGGCAATCAAACAGGAGATATAAATAATCTAAAGGCATATTATAATTGCACATCACATTTATTGGACTGTTCTGGCTACAATAGATCTCCAGATGGTTCCTATACTTATATTTAACAGCTAATTTAAATGTCAGATAGAAACTTCAAAATAACCTGGTGAAATCACTCAAGGCAAATTTGGGCTAGCTGATGCATATAGCATTTGTCATTCTAATATGGACCTTTATTGCTACTGTTGTATTGCCTTAAAATACTGGATTTTTAATGGCATRTGAAGAAACTTCAGTAAACAKTACTCAATGATTGAAGACWATTTTATGAGTGTTTTGTCAAGGGGAGTTATTTTCTTAGTGAGTCTGGGATTGAAACATGAGYGATTTTACTCTCATGAAAGTAATGTGATGCATACTCCAGAATTATCTGATCCAACCTTTCTGCAGGTGTCTGCTCAATGCCTTTGTGCACGTTCCTTAGACAGAACAAAACTAAGTCTGAAGATACTGGCTCAATATGTTGGTAYACATACATAAATAAAATGATCCTTGTAAAACAGAAATACCAAAATGAAGAACTGGAGAATAGGATTTTGACTAACACCTAACAGCTTAATTGTCATTCGTACTGCTAATGAAATTCCAGAATTTCTTATTGAACCATTGATTAAGAGCTATCCTTGAACCCAGAAACTTGTAATGTTCTTTGGAGTTTATTATTTAATTAACAGGGATGACCCCAGGAGCCCTCTGTGTTCCTGGCCACAAGGGCACTGCTGGCTCATGGACAGCTTGGGTTCTACCAGGATCCCCAGGTCCTTCTCCTCAGAGCTGTCCCTCAGCAGGTCAGCCCCCAGCTTGTGCTGGTGTGGGGGTTTTTCCTCCTCAGGTGCAGGACCCTGCCCTTGCCTCTGCTGAATTTCAGACAGTTCCTCTCTGCCAATCCCTCCAGCCCCTCAAGGTCCCTCTGAAGGGCTGCACAGCACTCTGGAGCATCAGCCACTCCTCTCACCTTTGTGTCATCAGTGAGATGCTGAGGAGGCATCTGCCCTTCATCCAAGTAAGTGATGAACAARTCAACCAATACTGAGCCCAGTATGGGACCCTAGAGGATACCTCCAGTGAGAGGCCTCCAACTATATCTTTGTGCTAAAGACCCTGAGGTAGATATTTTGTTAGTTTTACATTCTGGTTATCTCTATAAAACTCATATAAAAAGAATTCATACAGAGGATTGAGTTAAAACTTGAGTCGTATTAGGTGAATGTTTTGTTTATGCTGTTAATCTAAACAAGTCTACTCTTTATGCAAGCAGTAGACAAGCTTCCAATAGTGTTTAGATTTCCAGGATAAAAATCTGTGTCCTTGCAGCATGATAATATCCAGATTTTTCTCCTTAAGCTTGCCTGAAATTAATTGAAAGAGGACATAGGGGATACAGGGCAGCTGTGGAAATGACCAAAATGAAATGGCTTTGACCATTACCAAAAACTAAGAAACTASAAAATTGGAATAGAACACATGCAGTGTACACAATCAGTAGYAAATCTCTACTGAAATAGTATGGTGCAAGAATATTTTWAAGACCCTCTTTATTCCCTTAMAATTATCTGTTTATAGTTTATTTTCTTAATCCTTTTTCCAATTGGTCRACATTCTAAGCATTATCAGCACTGCTCAGAATTTCATGCCATTTTTCAAAATAGGAATTTGACATCTATTTTCATAGGCTGAAGGTAGGCAATCAAATGTCTTTTAAAATTCAAGCTGGTCAGCTGGGACTGGATAAAATTAAGTCCAGATAGGTTTGGATTATTTGCCACTGCTGTTTCTGGAGTTGATTTGACCAGAACACATGAAACYATCTGTCACAAAAAGTGAATAAATTCATCTTTTGTGTGCTTAGATGTTAGCTTTGTGTTCAAATTTCAGCCATAAAGCAAAACTATATTTTGTATAAATAGAATTATTCCTTCTTTGTTTCAARATTTTATGTCCACGTAATTTTAAAATTTTCTGTATGAACTTCCTACTTTCTTTTCCATCATCAAATTGACCAAGTTGTTTCTCTATCTACTTAACCCCTCATCAAATAAAAAARTTCTTTCAACAAATTTAGGCAATTTACTTTCTCTTTCTCTCTTTCTTGCTCTGTCTTTTCTATGTTTCTCTAGTAAATGAATAATGTAATACCACCATATCAGTATTCATGCACATCCTCATCATTTAGTGATGACAGTAAATCAAAGCTGAAAACACATCTGTTTACAGAGAAATTTCCATATTTCATATACTGTATGCAAATTCTATGCATCTTTTGTTATTTCCTTGAAGGCAGAATGTTCATTCTTCTGACACAGCTAATTACTTCTGTATCCAAGTTTGACTTGCTGATGAGATGTATTTATGGTTTTCAATACTGCATTAGGAGTCTTCTCCAAACCATGCAGTTCATGAACTTAACACACTGAATTCAAGCTACTGGTGATGGCTTCATCTTTAAAGATCCCATAATTTTAAGAATAGAAAGTTAACACAAAAGGAAATGAGCATYACTGTAAGCAGAATGACCACAGTAAAATGTTAAACAAAAATATCTGATCTATATTTCTTAGTTATCTTAGATATCTAAGTTATCTTAGATAACTTAGATGTATCTTAGTTAAATTATTGCAAGTGTTTTGGCTTGTGTTTTTAATKAATTATTTTTACATGCATGTAAGAAGAAAATGTTCTTTCATCAGTTATTAAATGCAAACCTACTTTCTAGGGTTGAACAATAAAATGTAATGACAGTAGTATTCTCTTTGTTAATAAAAGGAATTTTAATTTCTTCATAGTTTAATTGAATAGACTTCCATTGCATTAAAAAAATAAAATTAAATGTACGTAACATACAGTGACTATTTGAAATCTGTTCTGTGCCCTTATAGATTATGTACCTTTGAAGAATGTCTGCACACACCAAGCTATGACCTAAGAAATAAGCTGTTTTATCAGGACACTTCTATGGCAAGAAGTTTTCTCTTTCACAGGTTTTACTGATATTCTGATATCACATAAAGAAGTCRTAACTGAGCACCTGACAAAGATACATTGACTAAAAGATTTGCATTTCCAACAACATTGGCTATCTGCCAAAGAATAGCAATAAAAGCAGCAATCAGCTCCCCAGAAGAACTTTAATGGTTTTAATGTCATATAATATTTGCATGCTGTGGACTATTGGGAAGCGCTTCCATAATTGACTGTTATAGAGACAAAGGCAGTTTTAATTGGAAAAGTGCATCAGTTCAAAAAAGAACTCCAACAAAGCTCCTAATAATTTCTGGCTGTTTGAGTCAAACAGTACTATCAAGGCCATCTGCAGTATTGCTCTGATGATTATAATTATGTTAATAGTTTAGCAAGAAGAGCATGACTTGCTAATAGTGGCTCCTTCCTTCAGTGCAGCAAATTCCATATATCTATTTACTTAGTGGGGTGGAAGTAGAGTAGAGTTTTTGCTCCCTATAAAGAAGTGGAAAGATGCATTCTTCTTTATTATAATTCCTAAATAAATATCCACTTTTTTTTTTTTAAGGTCAGTGCCAAATTTGTCACATTATTTAACAAAGAAGTAAATCTAATTTATTAATTAATGAMTTTTCAAGAAAGTGATGAGCAGCCAAAGAATGATTGTCATTCCTTCAAAACTGTGATGGCATCAGCTTTGTATTGCTATACTGTTTGCCTTTCCTTAGCTTCATTGTAAATCAGGCCATTTGATCTCCTCCCTGTTATGTATATTGGAATTCCTGGAGGAAAATTCAAAGCTGGAGTATGTATATTGTAGTAATGCAGTTTTAGACCAGGCAGGTATTTTCCTKATAGGGAAGATATGTTTTAGTTTTACCATARGACTTAAAAGGAAAAGCCCTAGAAAGTTCTCTGCACTCCAAGCTGCTRTTYRCTTGGTGCCAGGACAGAGGCATGGATAGGTCTCTTTACCTGTCTTTCAGCAAGGTAGCTGTTCTCTATTGGGCAGCTTGCCAAGGACACCTCCTCAACCATTAGAAACTTAATGGGCTGCACAAAGCCCGTCATGGCTTTTTTGGGGTGCTTTACATGGTGCTATGGTCTTCCTTGCACTTGTATATGGCTTATTTTTATTTGCTTTATACTGTTTGTTATTTTCTCTTTTTGTTAAAACCTTTTCTGTGACAATGCACGCCTGGAGAAGTGGTCTCACTCTTATTAAGCCACTCTGTGAGGTGCAGGCACCCTCAGAGACTTGATGCATCTGCATGTAGCTCATAGCTCACTCCACTCTGGCCACGTGTAAGAATGTATCAAAATATCTATTAGAGAAGCTTCTCTTTAGAAGCTGATGTATTTGAGTACATGGCATTGTTTCGACTGTAGGTTTAATGCTTATTCTTTAAGATTCATAGTCCAATGTTTATGGTTATGGAAGGTCTAAATTRTGATTTGTCAGCATAATTAAATATCCATCCATTAAAAGAATTACCTCATTCAATTGCCATTGTTCTTTTTTTAAAGCAGCTTCTTTGACCATCATTTTCTCATTGCTGTTATGAAACATAAGGCTGCAACAGTGCATCAGGATAAAATTCCCTTTGGACACRTGTGCTCCTGCACTTCTGACAATGAAGGCATCAAGTGAACGTGAGCTGACCTGGCATCCATTTGATAGCAGTAAAATCACCAACCAAAAGGTGTGAACATTTTGAATTGCTGACTGAACATGAATTCCTCTTCATGTCTTTTAGAAAATTTAACCATTTTCAAAACCAAAATCCAGACCCATTCCTGTATCTTAGCTTTTCCTCAGTAATCTTGCACGGGACAAAGTCATTCATTGAAACAAAGCACCAAGGAACTAAGCACTTTTGCTTGCTCTGTTCATCCTGAATCAAGCACATGTTGATTCTTGGTAAAAAAAAATCATATGTCAATGCTATAAAAAATATCCATACAACTGAGAGTCTATCTCATCTCATTACCCCCTCCCTCCCACAACTGTTATATTTCATTAAAGTGAACAATATATGAAGTAAAAAGCCCTTGAAAAATATAGAAATTGATATCATATATACAACATATTTGCCAAAAGGAAGTTATAAAAATTAAGATCTAATAAAGGATCTTTTTTGACAGAAGCAGATGTCTAATTAAATGTCAGTTTGAATAACTAAAAGAAGCAAAATAATTTCTGGAATTCAAAGTATAACACTATGTTAGTAAAAATTTAAGGAGATGAGTTAAGAGTTTATTTTATTGTAAAATAATCATATACCTGTCAAAATCCAAATAATAATGTGTATTCATGAAAACCTTAAAAATCTGAAATCACCTAGTTATGTATATTATGCCTGAAATGGAATCAATTACATAAACCATACTWAAGGCAATTAATTTCTACCACTACYACTGCTAGTCAAAGCATGTGGGCAAAGTCMTTTAAAGCCAGTTGGCTCTTCTACTTGGATGAATATTATGAGTTTTAAGTGTCGAGCTAAAACTTGTTCATATGGTGAATGAAACAGCTCTTCATTACAGTAAATTAAACATTTCTTATTTCATGTTACCTGCYAAACCAAAAACCATCATCTAAAGTGCTGGTACCTGGTACTACCCAAAGCTCAGACAAAATAACTGACATGTACACCAACAAGGCTGTCCCTTGCTTGATGGATGGCCCCATTTGCMGTGCTGCATCCAGCTCTGGGCTCCCCAGGATAAGAAGGGTGTGGATATGTTACAGCAAGTCCAGAGGAGTGGCAGGAAGGTAATCAGAGATGGAACAGCTCTCCTGGGGAGAAAGGCTGGCAGAGCTGGGATTCAGCTGGAGGGGAGACCCCAAGAGCAGTCTTACTGTACCTCAAGGGGGCTGGAAAAAAGCTGGAGAGGGAGTTTATATGAAAGCCTGAAGTGATAGAACRAAAGGGATTGTCTTTAAATGGAAGAAAGCAGGTTTAGATAAGGTATTGCAAAGAAATTTTTGGTGTAAGGGATGTCCCATTTCTGTAAGAGTAGGATGAGGCTTTGAGAAATCTGGTCCAATGGAAGGGTTCSCTATCTCTGGAAGGGAGATTGGAATTAGATGATCTTTAAGACCCTTTCTAAACCAAACCATTCTATAAGTCTATGACTGTTTTCATATCTGWGTGGAAAAACTGTGGATATGACAGTGAAAATCAAAACTACTGGAACAAATATATTGGGAATAAACTGGGAACATAGACCTGTTCCCAGAAACTGGTAGAAAGGTTTTAAACGAAGTCCTGGATGAAGGAGTATTACATGGGGTGCTAATAAACTTTCCTTCTGTACTTGACTTGTGGTGTATCCAGAAAACAAAGGTATCTTGTCTTTTAGAAATATTAAGGAATAGATTAAAAATTATGGTTATCACTACCATTTTAGTGACATTATTTTTGCCCCATAAAGCAACCCATCAGACTTTATTTGATTTACCTTATAAATTTTATTTGAAAGGTCTGGTATTAAGAAGCAGAACCAAAATAAATTTTAAAAAAACCCCAAAAACAAAAACAAAACCCAAAAAAACCACAAGCCCCAAAAAACCCTAAATGGATGAAGTTGGGCTACCTAATCCRTAATGATCTTATAATATTTCAGGAAACACTGTTCTCTACAACATTTTCATTTTTGCCTTCGAATTTTTATCTGTGTTCTAGGTTYATCTGATATTTTCTTGGGTAGAAAATCTGAGGATGGTTCTAATGGAATAGTAATTATTAGTATGATAAAAGTGAGTTTTACACAAACTTCAGGAGTATTAACTATCTCCACTGATCTAATAAAAATCTCATTTATCTTAAGGATGTCAATCGGAAAACATCAGATTGTAACATTTTGTTACATTTTGTAACAAAAAATTTAGTAGACTGGTGGAAGAAATTTCAGACTCATGTTTCTGCCTTAGTTATATTTACATATAAGAAGAAAACAATTGTCACAGATACTCAAAGAAAAAGAATTGTGTGATTTATATAAACTCAGATGAAAATACTGGAATTGGATGCCTGAAGGAAAAAGATGAACAAAGTTATCCCAGTTAAATATTGTACTAAGGGTGTATGGGTTGATGCTCCCTATGGCAAAAGCAGGTTTAGGCTTTGTAACCTCAAAGATCAGAATCAGACTTGTGCTCTATCTTAACAAGTCAAGTGCTCCTGGTGACTTCTGAAGGTCTCTGTTCACAAATTTTGAAAACATTGATAAAATTTCCTTTGGCTGCATGGGCTTTAAAGCCTAAGTATTGACTGAGGAGTTAGAGGATGCTACCTGAATTCTGCCACAAGTGTTTACTCTGCCTTTTCTGTTCCTCTTAAAAAACCCTTAAATTTTATGGAAAGATAAAATTGAATATGTTCCTTTAATTAGATCAACCAGGGTTTAATTTCTTTTTTCCTGTGTTATACTTTCACTTCACTTCTCAGTAAAATGCAGCAACTTATTTGATATTTAAAACAAATAAATCTTCTGTATCTGGAGATTAATGATCCTGGGAGAAATTATTGTTTTAATGTTGAATATATGATTTTGACAATGAAATATGCAATTTTTTAGTACTTCTGGCAAGGAAATGAACTTAATATTCTTAAATGCTTAGAAAGGTTAAGAAACAAAATGCAAATGTTTTTCTCTATTAAGTCAGTACGTTTCCATCTAAACTGAAGTGAAAAAAGCCAGTATAGTGGGATCTCTTCAGATTCACACAATACCTAATATGAAAARCAGCATTCCCAGCACATTTGTTCTTTCTTTTCCAGCTCATTTACTTTTCATCTATAAGCCTATTTGGAGCTTCTATTACACAGTGAATGATTTTCCAATTTATGCCACATTCACTCATATTTTACTTACTGTCAGTAATTAAAAGAACACTGCTTTTGTCTTTAAAGTTAATTTTTATTGTCATAATTAAGGTTATGTCTTAATCCTGCTTAATTCCATGGGAATTTTAGTTTTTTGGATGGGATAGGAATTTATTCATCCTTCTTGGCATTACACTGGGACAGAAACAGAAGACCTTCATTTACTAAAAGATTGATAGAAATATTATTTAATTGTGTGTACACCATCCACATATTCTGTTTTGGTCTGAAAGCCTATCCATGTGGTAGGACTTGTTCCACTTGGTGCCTTAACTTTGAATAAAGTTTGCATTCAGGAGCAGATCTGTGCATCCAAGAGATGCCAGTGCTACTCCATGTGCATGTGCATGGACAAAATTTCTGGTAAGGGCCTACTCTGTCCTCCACAAGCCTCATGTTGGCTAAATCTTGTATCCTGAGCAAAACTTTTACGTACTTTAATATATTGGTTATTCATGCTGATAGCCCTGTTTATATTTRAAATGGCATGGGAGCTGTTGCTATGAGTTATGTGGTTCTTTTTTCATGTTTTCCACTGTATTCTCTTTTTTGGTTTTTTTTGGAGTTCTGGTACCAGACCTGGACAAAATCATGGAGTAAGTATAGGCTTTATATACTTACTGTGTATAAGTATATATATATACTTATACATATATAAGTATATATATGTATATATACTTATATATGTGTAAGTATATATACATATATATATATATATATATATATATATATATATATATACACACATATATACTTGCCTGTGCAAAGCTGAAAATCCTGGAGGCTCCCTTCATTTCCAATGTATGAAAAAGGAATATTGCACTTCCTCTGCCACCATTTTTCATACAGATTTAAAGAAACAAGAATAAAGGATTAATTTTTTGCTAGAAGAGACAGCTGTGCCACAATCCACTGGCCCTGTTTTTCTACCTCCCATCCCCAGCGGGGTTTAAGTAGAGAATAGTCCAGCTCAAGAAAAATTCCAATTATATTTTTAAAAGTGAGCCAAATCAAAGATCAACTRGTGTTGTGGTGCTAGCAAACTCTTTGGATAAAGGCACATTTCTCTCATTTTGAAGATGTGTGTACTTCTGTGGGGGTGACAGATTTGTTTTCATTTTGCTGCACACTGCYTTCGTTTTGTAAGCACTTCTAGCTGTGAGTGACTGTGGGAGGCATGTAACAGTATTATTCAAAATTTCAGAAAGCAATCCTGCTAACAAATTAAATTAACTGCAGATTGTTGCACTGAGAATTCTGACATTGTGCCCTTTTGTGGTGGAACTGCTACCAGGGATGTGTTGCCTAAGTAACCAGTTTTAATTTACTTGTTTGGAAACTTGTGTGGAACTTAGATRTAGCAACCCTGACCCAGTCCATTTCATACATTCTGGCACATTTTTGATCTGTCCTTTATTTTGTTTAATGAGATTTTCCCTAAGGCTGACTTTCCAATCTTAGCTTTATTTTAAAACTTTCCAGTTTTAGCTTAATTTTCTGTTGCACTTTGATTTTTAAAATCCCTTCTCCCTTTGTTTTTTTAAATAATTTCCACTCTTGTATCATTGAGGCTCTTCCAGAAATATGGCCACTTGTCATGAGAAATACACAGTAATTAATTCTTAATTAAATAAAAAAGTCATTACTCAAATGGGMATTAATAATGCCTTTCCAAGACTCTTAAAGATTCATCTAAACATTAATAAATCTCATCTTAATAATAGCATTAGGAGGACAGAATTTAAGGCAAAACAAATTGTTCTGGCCATCTGGTTTGACTGTTCACAACAATTTAAACTGGCAGTTGTCCATCCTTTTGCAATAGGAGTRTTAAGGTTTGCAGTTTCTTAAAAGYCACARGTTAGAAGTCAGAAACAGTTTCCTCCTTATCCTAACCWGCAGAGTGTATTTGCTCTCAAAAAACTCTCTGTCTGTTGAGCCCTGGGAAACCAGTTCCATTAAGCAAAACTAGAGTACAAAGTGGAACTCTAAACTGGGGCATGGTTGATGTTACAGCAGGTTTTGACCTTGCTTTATTCTCAAGAATTCCAGAGAAAATTTATTTCTGCAGCTGYTGATTACGCTGTCAGAAGGTAATTTATCACCAGAAAAAAAGAGGAAAGTTTTCACTTAAATTCCCATCTTCAAAACCTYCTAAGAGTTCATATGTTGGAATGGAAGATATTATACTGTATTTGATGCAARCCACCAGTTTCTACCTTCCTTCAAGACGAAGAGGTTTTTGCTAATTTTTTTTCTGTTGTGCTAGAACTTATAATTTCCAAATAAAGCTTGAGTTATTAACTGAAAACCCAATTTCTTTCTCAGCTAGGTTTTTGCTCCATGGTGGTGCCTTGTTCCTGTCACTTCCCTGAACATCTCTGGACAAACACCAAYCATTGTCATGATTTCTCTGAATTTTCTTTCAAAAAAACCTTACCTTGCCACCATGACATTACAGGCAAAAAGACAATGAGAAAAAATTCATTTATTGCTTGTCATAACTCCTCTTTTCCAGTTTAATGGTGTTTGGAGCACACATTATACACGCTACTTTGGATGAAATGAGATGTCAGAACACAGGACCTGTGTTGTAGGCAGAGGGTGGATTCTTTGTCTGCCCCAAGACTGTCTCTCTTGGCTTTGGTAGGTGTTATTCCCCCAGCATGGCCTGGTTTTCCTCTGGGGAAGGGTTAGATCACAGACAGTGTAGTTGTCTTGTCAGTAATCCATTTGCTAGAAGGTTTGAGGGCAAAGAACAGTGTAACAAATCTCTGTCAATACTTCCTGCACCTGCATCCAGCCAGCTGCAGGATCTGTCTGTAGTAAGACATTAATTCTCTTTTCCTGCTGATCATTCTGCATTAGGTTTTGCRTTGACCTCTGATTTGGAGTTATTTATTCAAATTTTCTTGGTGTTTCAATTAGAAAGAAAGTCCCTAATTTTCCATGAGTTGTTGGTTGATGTAATTACATATTTTCCATCCAGACAAGCTACAGATATGCACTGGTAGATTTGTACCACARGCTTTTATTCTGCCTACTTTCTTGGTTCACATCTTCAGCCATAGCTGTAAACATTTCTTTTGTGCCACCAGGGCTGAAATTCATTAGCATCTGTCAGGTGCTGTTTGCTTGTCTCCCATGGAAAGAGTCAGCCATGTCAAAGCTGTCCATGGTTGATGTCACAGGAATTACTATAGTGAGACCTGGCACCCTGGTGGCAGCAGCCTCAGCAGAAGAACAAAGGCACTGTGGAGCAATAAAGCCTGAAGTGCATTGACAAAAATCTAAAGGAGCTCTGACATTTTAAATCTTGAGAATCTGTTTCAGGGACATTGCTAACTTCTGGTTCACAGGTGGGAAATGGCACTAGTTAAGGTAAATGCTCACCATCATACTTAGTATGTTCTGTATAATTGGTGATGATATTTTTTCTAATTTTGTTAGCAGAAAAATTCTGCTATTCAGACTGCATTTTAAGGTACGCTTGTCAAGGTACACATGAACAGAGCAACCTGAATTTGCTAGTAAATTAATCTCAAATTTTGGGTTTCTGTTTCTATGATCTAGTCAGAATATTTTTTCTAAATTAATTGTCATTAATAATTGTTTCTCCTAATATTAGTAGAATATTGAAGATGGMCTCTAGTGTATGGTCTGTATTTACCAGATATCCAGAAAATAATTAACTGCTTGTTATAAAGTAATTTCTATCTGCTTGGGAAATATTACTCTGGGTTTCTACCTCTTCCACAACTGTAAATTTACCTGTATATTAAGTTATGCAACTATTCTTTGATAAGTTACTTCATTTCTACATAATGCATGCTAAAAATCTAATCTTCTTGCAGTAATGGATGTCCAGTCATTATTTATTGTCTTGAGAATTTTCTTTCCAAAATAGAATAGTAATAAGCAGTAAATCAATTCAYATCCATTTACCAATCTTTGAATATTAACTATTTAGGGTAGAGCTCTGACTACCTGTGRTTACTATGTGATTTCTGGGGTTTTGTCCTATGAAGGTTATGCTCAAATTGCTTTAGTATGATCTGAAGTCCTCAGATATCCTTGGCTGCAGTCAGWGAGGCTTTTGACCTTATAAAGACAAGCAGAAGGCTCATTAATCAGTAGGTCTTTATTGGGAATAGGAACATGCTGAGTCTCAGTGATAGGTACTGCATCTTGAAGGTTTGGAAGCTGTAGACTTGAAATTATGTGCCACTGGTGGAAAGCACCACTCACTATTTACTGGAAGGGCTCACAGAACAGGTCCAGATGACATGCATGGAATTGGTCAAGGATAAAAATGTCGAAATATTGAATTTTTTTTCATAACCCAGTATATAAGATATTTGATATGTAGTCACAGGCTGTAGCCTTCATATCAATTTGACAGTGTAAGATCTCAGGGCTTGTCAGGGCWTGTCTTTCTATTGGAGCTTGTTTAAACCATTTTATACTGGCCAATTCATTGCAGCCCCATTCAGCAGAASCTGTGTGATAATTGTTCTGCAGCAAACATCTGAAAATTCCCTGAACAAACAACAGCCATTTATTTCAGCTGAGGATGAGGGAGGCATTGGATAGCTCTCATACTTCACCTGGGAACCAAGGAGAAAGAAGAAAGCTCTTGCAAGAAAGTGTGCTAGACTGGACCCAAATTAACCCTAGACCAAAGATGAAGACTTTCTGAATTATGCCCCTAAGAGTRCATAGTTGTCCTTCTGGTGAAGACTTCAGGCTGTTGATGGCTTGACTCAACATGCTCCCACTCTTCYTGAGGGAGATTGAAGTGGCTGATGTAAGACCCAGAAGACCACTGGTGATGAAGACAAGAAGAAAAGAGTCAGACACTTGGAATGTCATGTACATCAACTGGATTAATGAGGGTTTTCTTAGATAACTTGGATTATTAAAACAGAAATTATACTGTTTAAAATTTCTAGGTCTATATTTATGTTTCCCTATTATTCATAGAAAATTTTAGTGTAACAGTTTTATATATTTCAGATTCATTTTAGACTGAAATATGGCCACTGGAGTTGGTGAAACAATTCTGCCTCTTTTTAGTGTGGTGAACATCTAAGCATTTATCCTTTGGGGCAAACTTTGGCCTTACTTAGAAATTCTCAAGACTTAAATTATTTTTGAATGTTTTGATAATATTCAGCTAAAATCTTCACTAGAATTGTTTATTTGAACTGCTGCTCATATATTTGAAAAAATTCAGATAGTAATTTGTTCTCTCAGGTGAGTTGTCTTTTTGATGTGGTAAATACCTAGCTCACAGCAGCTGTCTAGAATTTTAAGTTGGTAAGGAAAGGCAATAAAAGTTTATTGCCATACTTGAAATAACCTGTCATTATCTATAAACACCACATTCATTTTAAACTTTGTAATTCAACAAAAACATTCACTAAGTCTGATAAGGACTGAACACTATTGCTGCTGATGGTAGGCGATACCTAACTGTGAAAAACAGCAACCATGTAAACTTTGAAAATAAACACTGGRTGATTCAAAATCTCAATAACGACTTGCTGTACTCTGAAAAAGTGTGGTGCATCTCTTTGAGCAGGGGATGAGAAGAGAAAATATACATTTTTCCCTCAAATTTTAATAATCTCAACTGCATTCAAAGCACCTGTGGGAGAAGTTTTGCTTGATGCAGAAGGACAACCCCCATGGGGGTGACCTGTGGCATGGTAGCTTCTCTGGCATTGGTACTCCAAGACTACAAACTTTTCAAGAAAACAAAATCTATCAAATCTCTAGGAATTTTCTAGATAAAACCATTCTGGGTCTAAGAGAAGAGCTGAAAACTCATCACTTTAGTGCAGSTGTAGGGGATCACTACTTGATGAATCATGTAGGGACAAGCAGCAGTCTGGGTAAGAACTGTAGAGGAAGAATAGGAAATTGGGAAGATTTAGAATCTGCAGAGTAGACTAAGGTATTTAGGAGTTTGGGACTGTGAATGGGATTKACTTTTTWAATTTGTTTCTTGATTTCTTTTTCTTTTTTCTGTGATAGGGGAGAATAATTTGTTTRCTTCAGCCATCTGGGACTAGTCTAGCCTGCCAGCTACACYCCCTTTCCTAGAAGTGGYTSGGAGGYCTAGGGTTACTTTGTGTGATTGGGAGATGGAAATAGTGGTATGGGGTGTTTCTGATTCATTCCCTATCTGGTTCTAGAAATATCATTTGGAGTACCTTCAGTGTCCCTCTGAGCTGTATTTACAGCTGCTGCTTTATGAGAGTTTTTACAGTATTGGAAAAATGTCCATGTGTTAGTGTCAATCAGCTTAGGAAGGACATAAGAAGGTTTGTTTGTTTGTTTGTTTGTATGTATGTTCTCTTTGTTCATTTCTTCATTTATCCCATTGATCTCTCACTGTAAACAAWGACACTCAAAGTACAAAGCAACATTAACAAGTTTTTTAAAGCTGCAAGGAAAGTTCTAACATTTTGGAGATCTATGAGAATGTAGTACTTTTCACACTAATGTGATAATGCATCTAGACTGAGATTCATGTTAATTTATCTTAGATTTAAGAATTAAATGAMTCTCAATATCTAAACTTTTTTTTTGTAATGAGAGAATGAAAAATACTCAAGAAATTAATAACAGTGATAGAATATTTCCTACAGTGCCTTGAAGTGTGAAACTGCTMTAAGTAAAACATAGCTCCAATTGAAAAGTGATTACTCTAAATAAAATTTTTAATATGCCTGGGTTAATTTAAGAAGTATGACTAGGCATTTAGGATAGGGCTGTTTTACTGAGGCAGTACACAGTTATCCTGGGATTATTTTTTTTTTCAAGCAAAGCATGTACTCTGAAGTTTTACACCATTTAATTGTAAGTGTTAAGCTTCTACCATTAAATTCCTGAGTGCTTTAACTCCAAAGACTTTTCCCAAAGCCTGTGCCTTCACTGCATAAAGTTGAACTTCACATTAATTACACTGAAAGTATGTTTCAAAGGAGCTATTCTCTATTCAAAAAGTCATCCTCTCAACTAATATCTCTGCAAATGAGAGCTGAAAAGTATCCCTCTCTTATCTTAGTAGAATGTAATTTCTTTGTATATCAAGATATACAATATTGAAGGCTGATTTACAGCTGGTGACGAAAGGCTACTCAGCGTTATTAGTTCCTACTTAGTCTTGTTTATCAGGGGATATCAGAGAAATTAAAAAATTTTCTGATCACTTATTTATTTATAGATGGGGAAATGAAGATATAGGGTAGTTTTGACCAAGAAAGATTTGTAATAACATATCTCCTGTCTCTTTTTTCAGGAGTAATGTCTAGAAACATGTAGAGTGAGCATGACTGCTTGGAAATCCTCAGGAGCAGCATCATTGCAGAGATGTCCTAAGGACAAAATCAATAATATGGGAAAACTCATTGGATAAGTTTTTTTTCAATTTTTAGCCTGGTTACTMAGGTATATACTTTGTTGAGACTCCCTCTAGATCTTAGCAGCCTAATTTTCAGCTCTTGGGCATRTGGAGGTGTCTCAGAACTAAAGATTAATATTGCTGGAGACACAAACCTGGGCTGTGCTGATTTTGCTGAGGCTGCAGGAGATGAGCCCAGGGATATTGCTTTCTTCCAGATTTCTCCCTGATCTTGCTGGTTTTTCTGACTAATGATATGTTTGACAGAAGCAGGCAGACCATTGAAGGGATTTATTTGCCCCCACTTGCATACTTAGAAGTAATACCAAAGGGTAAACTTATTTTACTGTTAAAAAACACCTCTGTTTCACTCAGAGACCTCTTTGTGTGGTTTGCCCTGAGAAGGTGTTTGTCTGCCTCTGCTATCTGTAATGCCTTTRGTTGCTGTCCAGTCTATGGCAACCAAGGTTAGAATAGATGAGTTGAGGTGGATATAGTTTTAGTTAAACACTTTATAGAACATATTTAGCCTTGTGATGTAATAGCTCATATCACATAGTGCATCAGGTTCTCTGCCTCATGGGTTCCACTCTCCTGTGAGACAGTGCCACTTGCTCCAGGYCCCTTGCAGGGACCAGGGAGCTGCTTATAGGAGAGAACAGAACCAAAAGGCTTGGTACAATGATGTGATAGAAAAAAGACARTGGGTAGAAGTATGTGCTGAAATTTGTTGGAAGTCTTCAGTCTGCAAAGCAAATGCTGAGAAAACTTTTATTCCATTCTTATTCCTCTGAAGAAACACAAAACAGGTGCTGATCAGAGTTTATGCCAATTAATAGTTTTGCCTTCCAATAGGATATTGCTTTATGGACTAAGAACCACTTTTGGAAATTTTTTCCTCTTTCTTACATTTCAATATAGGGAAAGAGGGGAAGTTCTTGACAAATCTTGACAGTTCAGAGTGGAAGTACTTTTTCTTTCCAAACCCTAGGTGCAGAGACAATTTGTACTACATGGTACAAATGGTACATGGACCACCTGCAAATAGGGATTTTTCTATCTCCCCCTGAATATTTTTCCTATCACCACCTGTGATTTCCTCTTGAATTTTATCCATTACAAAGATGGAAAAGATGCTTCCATTTTATACTTAAGCAAATAACTTTCTGTACACATGAAAAATTGACTTAAAAATGCAAAATTTTTCTGGCCCTGTTTCAGAGCCTGTTTGGACTTCTTTCTAAGACTTACCTTTTAAAACTCCTAAATTAAATTACTGAAACTTTTTCAACAGATTTACTTAAGTTGAAGGCTGAGTGGGCAATCTTTTTCACTTACATGAAATGTGTTTTGTCTTGCCTTAAATTAAATTAATTAGAGTAAGCCAGAAAAATCCAGCTTTGATGTAAATTCAAGYAGTTTTCTATTTTAACTTTCTTTTCCTCTAAAAACTGCTTGTTTKCTAAAATAACTTTGAAAATAGACTGTGTCTGGGTTTGCTTGCTTTTCTTTCATTCTTCATTTTCTCTGAAATATTTCTCTAGTGCTTTAAAAAATACCTTTTGATTAGTGTCCATCTTCAACTTTTCTTGACATCCTGCACATTTTTTGCCAGTTTATACTTTTCATTCTCCTTCTCTGTTTCCTTTGTTTTTCAGGGTGCTTCCAGTTCAGTACTTAAAGTATTTGTCCTTTTGACACTCCCTGAAAGCCCTTTGCTTCTGAGTCATCTTCTAATGAACCTGCTTTTTATGTGATTCTCAGAGATCTAGAAAACCTTTGTTGTTCTTATTCTTAGTTGACAAGAGAGCTGAATTGTTGCATTCAGCAAGAAACTCTCCCTACATGTAAATAGCCAAACATTTGAAAAAAAAAAAGAGACAGCTTTTCTTTGATTTTGCACTTTCTATTAGACCTTCATGAAATACTTTTCCCTTACTCACAGAAGATGCATGGGTTACACTCTAAATATTTCTGAATATTTGATACATTGTGTTGGGGTTTGTGATTTTCCATTTGTATCGGTTTGTTCCAAGCTACCCCCTTTTGCTGTTTGCCCTTGGTTCTGCCTGGTCTGCCTCCCTGATGCACCCCTCCCTGAGCTCCTGTCCATCTCCCCTGTGCCCTCCCCTGGCACCTGTCCGTTTCTCTTAAACCTGTCCCCTTGTTCTAGAAAGTTCTCCCAGTTTTTCTTGGTGATTCATTGTTACATGTTTGTCCCTCCCTCAAGTTCTCCCCATTGCTCCCAGTTAATGTCTATCCCAGTTGTAACCACACCCCGATCCCTCCTGTCTGGTTTGTTGTTACTGTCCCTCCCCCTGTTAAAAGGTGTTGCACACCCCAGAGAGGGGCTCCTTTGGGCAGTCCCCTCTCAGGGTAATTTGCCAAGCTCAATAAACCCTGAGAACTCAGACCCCCAAAGGAGTCAGCCTCTTTTTCCAACAGCAGCAGGAAGGTTTCTACCACTCTTGCACCCACCGGGGTCTGTGTGTGTCCTCGACCCACAGATCGTGGCAGGGTCACCTCTGGGCAGAGCCAGCCCTAGAAGAGAGGGACCACATGCAACATTATTCATTTATTTCCACTCATAACAGGTTTTATTGTGGTTTTGAATTGTTTGGGCTATGCAAATTTGTTTGTTATGAAYGTTTTAGAGCATATTAAACTGGAAATGGAAACCAGTTGCTGTAAAAATTACCCTTTGACTCAGATTATACCTGTATACAGATTTATACTATAGGCATAGCAGTACAACAGTTGGGAACAATGCAGCGGGAGTTTTTATATAACGAAAGAAAGCTGAAAGATAGGGAAATCCTGTTATTGTGATGTTTATCAGTGTGAGGGGAGTTTAAGAAGATATAGAGGAAAAAAAATTTAAGATAAAATATTGTATGTTAGAGAAAATTAATTGAATAGCAGAAAGATTTAACCTTTTACAAATATAGTACTGTGAAAATATATGGCATAGGTTTTGGTTTGTTTTTTCTTTTTAATATAAGCTTCTACTCTAATCTGTACTTAAAGACTGGAAGAAAATGATTCAATGATATGCATTTAGTCTTAGCTCTGCTTTTCATCGGGAAGTTTTCCAAACAGCTCTAAGGCCTGAGGACAAAGCATTGAAATAAAACAGCTAAAACAATGTCCACAGATATAGGATATAGCGATGACAAGGGTGGGGTTGAACCAAATGAGYTGGAAAATGCTTTCTAGGCAGAATGGGAACCTTTGTCACAATAAACATGTGCCTGCCTCTGGTGTTAGAGATAATAGGAAGTTGCATCAGACCTTGCACTTCTTGCCTTCAGGTGATGTTGGAGTAGTAGTGTCTGTTTCCTGACAAGAGYTTTCTTACATTAGGAAAATACAGATCTGCAGAAAATGCAGATGATTTATTCCCTTAGAGGCACAGTTTGCATCTTTAARGATCCTATGGCACTTGTGCATTCCAATCAGTATACTTTAGTTACAGAGATGTATCTTGCCTTGCTCACCAGGGCTAACAGGCAAATCAGAGTTTTGCATGGTGGAATGTGCATTTCCCTGACTTGGTTTTGTGAATTTGTAGGTGACAAAATCTCCAGATGGCATCAGTTACTTGTTACAAGCTGCCACTTGGGAAATTTCTTTCATCCCACTATTCCTRTTAAAGGAGTGCCATCCTTACATGATTGTGATATTTGTTTTGTCTAGTTCTCCTCATTATTTTCCTTGCATATTTTGTGATTATCTTCTCTTTTTTCCTACTAGCACTCAATCCCTGGGTTTGGGGCATCTAAAGTATTTAAGCTACTTCATTAAAACTATTTCCCTGATTTCATGTGATGCTAGGCTGAATTAAACATGTTGATTCAACATTCTCTCACAAGGCKGGTTTTTTTGATTGTTTGGACCTCCCTCCCAAGTCGCTCTCCTCCATTTGAAGACCCTTGAGTCATTGGTCTAAAAGKGTGGCCAGAGCTGCTGTGATTTAGTGAAACAATGAAACACGGTGGAAAGTGTTAGTGAAACATCCTCCTACACAGGACTGTGACCTGCAAGAGACAGAGGTCAGGGCCTGATTGCAAACCCCTTGATGCAAAATCAACTTTGAATTTCTCGACTGTTTTTACATTTSATGAACAAACTTTTCATAGATTTTGTAAGCATTTGTCAACTTCTGAGCAAATAGAGCTCTTTGTGAGTGTTGGTCATCTGTTTTCCTGTTATTTTCTTATCTAATACATTTTCAAACCACTGAGCAATAAACCAAATCAGTAAGTTAATGATATACAGTATGACTTGCAGAGCATGAGCCAATATTATTTAATCATAAAACATTATATTCAGTTAAATATTATCCTGAGACACACCAGGTTGAAAGTCATTGCTTTGCAGAARCCATACTTCCTGTAAGCTGCAGATTAAGAAAGTCAGATTCTAAAGACATCTTTCAGAGAGATATGTGTAAACACAGTTTGGCCAAAGGCACTTCATGACCAGAGCTAGGCAGCTCCAGCAATTGTTTTCCAAGTGAAGGCTTGGATAGTAACGTAGCCCATGAACAGACTCATATACCTCTGTGTGCTGTGTTGCTTTGCTCCTGTGCATACTCAGTCATCCACAGCAAGTGGATGTCAGCGTGGTGATGGCTCTTCTGCTCCACCTGGAGAAGTGTGCATCTCCACCAAGGGGTCTGGAAACAGCAGTGGTGAGCAACAAGGTAAGTCTGGTGGGCTTTAGCAGAAGTGGGATACAGTTTGGTAACCAAATGAGACAGCAGAGAGAACTAAAGGGGTTGTTTTCATCCTAAAAAATGTTTGGGAATTCTTTTTTGGGTTTTTTTTTTCCCTCTTCATTTCTAGAAGAAAGTTTATTCCAGCTTTAGTTTGATTCTTTGTGCTGTTTTTCCTTTTCAACATTTGTGAAGTGCAAGAGTCTTATGAATCTTCATATGGATATTACATCACAAAGCAAGATTTTCCTCATCCATATTCAATGAAGGTTCAGCAAGTAATACTTWTTTCCTTAATTTGTGGGAATCTTGTTTGATAGCATTCAGATTTAATACAAAATACCTAAACCAAGGTATAAACTACAACTTTTTTTTCTTTTTTGTCTAGACAAGGGTGGAAATTTTCTTGAATTCATGAACTGATTAGCAACTGATTAGCCTAGCTTAATCTTTATTACATGCATTGATTACAAATACAGTTGGTGCTGTTTCCTGTAAGGAATTGATCTAAGTGGTGAGACTGAATTTTAACWGCTATTTTCTGAGTAAATTTGCATCAGAATTCTAGTATTTCCAGAATATTGTACTGCAAAATGGTGCTGCAAATAATTTCAGCTGTTTTCAAGCCCAGCTGGAGATCAAACACCATACAGTTGCTTGCTTGTGGTGAAATGGGGAGGAGAATGGCAGTAGAACTTGTGTGTTGAGATAAGAAGAGTTTATTAATTGAAAATAAAAATCAAGTAAAATAAAACAATTGTAAGGGCAACAATGGTAAGTAATAATGATAACAAAAAGGGAAAAAAATACAAGTGGTGTACAACACAATTGCTCGCTGACCGATGCCAGACCTCCCCYTCTTGATCCCAGATCAGCTGTGCTTCCAGCTCACTCCCCTCAGTTTACAGAGCAGGCATGACCTTTCCCAGATATGCTTCCTGCCCACCCCACTCCACCCCCCCCACTAAGTTTTGGTGGTTTTCTTTTATTTTTTGACCAAATTACAGAATATTCTGAGTTGGAAGAGACCCACAAGGATCACAGAGTCCAACACTTAAGTGCATGGCCCATATGCAGAACTTGTCTACAGCCTTGGTGTTATTTGCACCAGGCTCTGACAACTGAGCCAATGCTGCAAACTCCTCACTGGCAGAGCATGAGACAAAGGGAAAAATAAGTCCTTGCATATGTATGACTTAGCAAAAAACCAAAACATCARTGTCTTATCAATACCACAGTYWTTCTGAATCCAAAACATAGCASTGTAACAGCTACTGAGAAGAAATTAACTCTASCCTTKCTGAAACCAAGACAGRTGCACAAAGTAGTSCTTCTTGAGGATTTTTGTTGAGTCCAAAGAAGAGCTTGGATTTATCAAAAATTTTAATTCTAACTCAAAAGCTTACCTAAGTTCTCCTACTCACTATGCAACAAACTGCCATCTTTGTTGGGATTTTAAAATTTCACTTTAAAKATAAAACTGATGGTCTTAACATGAGCCTGTMCACACTGAAAACTGCTMATTAGATCATGTTAGCAATCACTGAATTCAACTGAAATCTGCAAGAGCAGTAACTTAAATCCAGGTTCTCCAAATTACAATTGTATGTCCAGCTACATAAAGATTTTCTTCCTCTGATAGGACTCCCAGTTTTACCCAAATAGGATGCAGAGATCTGTTTGGAGCAGGAGTCTAGAATCAGCTCTAGGTTACTTGATTTTTATTTCTCTGCAAATACAGCAACTTTTAAGACTGTATTGGATATTTGTACATTTTTGTAAGTTTCCTGTGCAGTACAAAAATGTTAAATTGTCATGGTTGAAATGCCTATTGAATTCCCTGACATGTCTAATACATCTCAGGTTAGCATATATTTTTATCACTTGCACAAGAGGTGGWTATGCTGAGTTCCACTGCATAGCCTTGCTTGGTCTTGGTTTCCCTGGAAAGGGCATTTACTCCAGGCAGCATTTTCTGTTGTGATTGCAGACTATGGAACAAGAGGTGCATTCTTCCAGTATCTTTYATGGAGGCTTTTCACACTTGTCTGTTGAGGGAATGCAACTATAGGCAAATGCTTATATGAAAGTAGAGAATTAAAGGTTTTTCTAAAGACTAGTATAGAAAAATGAGCCTATGGTCTCTGTAAAAGCCCTAAATATGAAATTATATTGTATTTCCTGTGAATGAGTCAGAGGTGTAGAACCAGGCTTTGAGGGACAGGTTGCAGGCTAGGACTGCTTGAATAATGCTCTGGATTACTTCAGGAGATAAGTCAGCTGTCAGACATGAAGATACATGAAGATCAGGCTGTCAAATCAAAGATTTGTCCTGCTGCTGCTCTTTCTTGGGATTTGGGATTATTGYAAAGTTATTTTTCTGCTTAGGTTTCAATTCCCGGTCTCATGTTGGTGACAAATTCATGCTCTTTTGCCTGGGCTTTGCTCAGATTTAAGGAAGCTTCTGAAGTGAAAATAYATAAAATTTGAAATTCCAGTTTTTGTTTTTCATTTGGTCTTCATACTGCGAAATATTTGCCAGGAAATCAATGAGAACAAAATACTCTTAAATATCTTTTACTCCCAGAATATCCCAAACTGAGATTTTATWCACATGCTCACTTGAAATAGAACCTTTACTGTAGTCTGTTTCTGTGACACCTGGATTTTTTCTGTAGAAGTTTAGATTTATTTTTTTTTATTCACAGGAAATTCAGCAAAAATTATCTAAAAAATCCCACACATTTCTTCCTTCTGAACTTTTCTTCTCAAAGCAGTGAYTTTACCTTCGTAAATCTATCTTCCAGCAAATTTACATTGGTTTGCTTTGAAGTCATATTTTCTGTGAAAGTGAATACTGCCTTGGAAAATAATGATGAATTATTTATTTTTTAAAAATTTAAAATGGTACAATTCTTGTTATGTTATGCATATTAATTTTCAATTGTTTRTTCAGTTATGAGAAAATTCTTGAAGAAATATTGAATGTGATTTGGTGCATCTCATACAATGTCAAGCAAATATACTTCAGCAGCGTTACTGCTTTTGATGAACTTCTGACATGCCTTTTAGCTACTTAAAGATCTAAAGAATAAAAGTAGCAATAAAAACTTGGTTGATGACTCAGCCAATCTGCACATTAACATGAGCCTGGAATGCTTGTGTGAATTATTTCTGTTTTCCCCTCACTCACCTTGTAATTAATTGTTGGTATGAATATGAAAGTAATGRAATTGAACATCATAGTGTGACTATCAGTGCTGCAGTTGCAACTTTATTTTAAATGACTGGTGAACTTTGTCTGTATTATAATACAGACCAGACCAAAAGCATTAGCAGGGGCCTGGAGCAGTCACCATTTTGAGAGGGAGTGTGAAGGCATTGTAGCTCTTGTGTCTAACCAGAATCCCAATCAGAAGGCAGGGTCTTAGCTACCTTCCTCTGCTGTTCAAGACAAAAGGCAGGGGAACTGAAAATTTCCACCCAGGACACARAATCTGGGGACAGTACCACTTCTGGATGAAGTTGCAATAAATTTGTTCCTTGCAGTTGCATCTACTTGGACTTCTTTCTTAATTAAATCMTTGCACCACTACAATAAGTGCTTCAAGGAATGGGGCTGTCCTGCCTGTCAAGCACATCCAAGCACTTTCATTCAGCTTGGATATGATGCTAAAAATGCTGTTTGATTCCCGTGTAAAAATCAGCATCTGTCCCTCCATCCCTGCAAGCAGTAATTTGTCTGGTCCCATACCTACCTCAAATTGCCTGAATGAACTCMTACACCAAACTGGGTTCTGTGCCAGGAAGGAGTTCTGCCTCCCTTTCCCAACCTGTGCTGCTCTACAGGGGAATCTAGAAGGGGAACAAATGCTCCTTCCTCACCACATTGTGACATGTACTGGAGGAAATACGAAAGAGGAACGGCAGGTGGGGACACTACCCCATTCTGAGGATTCATTTTGTYTCGTTTGAATGATGTGGAACCAAAATAGAACAAACTTGCTCTCTAATTACATCCTGGCGTTAAGTCTTTGTTTTTCTATGCAAGAACTCTGGACAAATTCTTCACCTTAGAGCTGTTCTTTTTTAAGAATAATCTCTGCATATAGACTATACTAGCTTGGAGATTTTCTTACTAAAAGGTAACTACACACATATTTGTGAAGAAAAGGTCATATATTRTAGTAATAAAATATAAATGGATGATTTTGAAATTGGTTTGGTGAAGGAAGGACTTTYTTTTTKKTTKGGKTTTTTTTTCCCATTGTTCATTCTCAGTTGTCTCTCTTCCACTGAGTTATTTCTCTTTGTTCACGATTTAAACATTCTGGTGTTTCTCACTGTTTTTTTCAGGGCTCTGTTCAGAGTGTTTGTGTGTTAACTAAACAGCAAGTGATGGTGAACAAAAATATCCTTTTGCTTCTGTTTTTAAGTTTTGTTTTCTGGGTTTTTTTTGTGTTTTTTTTTTTTAATTTTTTCTTTGTTTGCTTCAATTCAGGTTCCTCCTGGAACAGCTGTGATTTTGAAACCAATCTATGCAAAGTTTTTCCTGAATTCAATTCACATTCTGGCTGGATAAGAAGAAATGGTCAATCTGGCATGGGACCACCATACTCTGACCACAATGGGAATGAGASTGGTAAGACTCCTCATGTTTTTTGAGGAAACCATGAACTCTTACAAATTATGTAGTTTTCTATTTAATTTACTAAATTATGCTAATTTCTTGATTGTTCAATTATATTYTGCCACATGTTTCCTGAGCACTTGTGTCTTTGTTTTCTTTGTTTTAAGGTGATTGCAATTGCAGTAACCCAGATTTCAAGGGGGTGGGGGAGAAAGACAGTTTGCCAGTGAGCGATTCTTGTTGTCATAAAAGGGCAAGTAATCAGTTTCAAAATAGGTGTTTCTCTACCAGAGTGATCTTTACTTGTTTTGGAGATATTAGGTGATAAATTCAGTCTTGATGATTCCTAAGTTTAGAAATTTTGAGATGCATTTTCATGTTTTCTTGGACTGGTAAATGCCTGGAGTTGTGTGTRTCTATTGTCTGTGGCTAATATTACTGCTCCAAGTATTTTGAGAGGACTTTTTATTTGGGGACAGGATAAGCTTTGATAGTCTGTTTTTGAGGCAGTTTCTTTCCAAATCTTCTTACAATTCTACTTTACCTTGAAGAGTGTTTGTCAACTAAGTAATTCCTTTACTCTGTCCTCAGCCAATATATGCTCTTTATGCTTGTCCTATGGCCAAATTAACCCTGCTTTTCCTTCTGTGGTACATACTGTAGTACAATAGCTGTTTAGCTCTCCAGATTTTCTCTCTTTCCCTTGTCTCCACCCACACCCTCTCATCTCTCCTGGGCACAAACAGTATTTTGGCAGCCCTCATGGAGAGCACMTGAAGGCAGGCGTGCAATGTTGGAGCATAAACAAGAAGAGAATCCCATGTGGGAATCAAGTGTTGTGATTAGCCCAGGTACTTCACACCCCAGTCCCAAACTGTGATGATCTGGGAGTGTGGAAATCTGCACTGTTCTGAAATAGCATCTCCTACATGTTGCATAAGCCATCAAACAGAAGTTMCCCATAACGATGAGTATAACTTAGTGGTTTTGAAGTGAATGTATGGAAAACTTGCTCAGAAATCAGCAGATGAAAATGAAACCCAAATTTAATTTTTTTCCTTGAAGAAAACAGCAACCAAAAACCCTGCTCTAGGTTTTCCTGCAAGTTCTCATTTTACAGCAGACAATTCTCATGATACTCTGCAGTTAGAAAACTTTATATATGTGATGTGCTTTTAGCAATTTCAGTTTTTGATCGTGTGTATCTCAGAAGCACATTCTACCGTGTGTTCTATGCTTCCAAAGATAAGGTTGGTCTTAAATAAATGTTAATTTAAACCAATGTTGGCACAAAAATGTGAGCAGCTACCAAAACTCTTTAATAAACAAACTTTATTTCAAGTGTGAAAATTGTGAAATAGTTAAAAATAATAAAGCTTTTCCCATTAAGAAACACATTAAAAAACCCCAAAATATAATGGAATACAAATACAGCAAACTCTTGGCTAGAACCAAAATATGTTAGCCAGGCAACATTCTTGCTGTAGTTGAAGTTTCTAGAATTTGTCCATGATTGGTAATACACATCTCATCACTATATAGCAAATGGCAGAAAGACACTTCAATAATCATAAAAAACCTGGTGGGGAAGGAAAAATTTGAGTTGTATAGACAGCCAAAGCCAGCAAAAGATTGCTTAGAATCATCAGCTGAAGTGTTTGTTGCATACAAAGCAAACTGTTCAGTCACCTTTATTGTTCACATTTGCTTGCTTTGGGCCTTCAGTCACTKTTGAATTTGCCAGGTTGGAATTGTGCAGTGGTCATGTTAATCGAAGTTATTTTATTCAGGTAGCAGGAAGCTAGAATACTTGTAGCTAGTCAGCTTTTTGAGAGACTGAGTACTCAGATCAGTGAACTGAATAGCTAAGGAGATTTAAATGCATTGTKTTAATTTGCTTTTATTTTTCTACCTGGAGAATGTCTAAAGTGTACTTTCATTTTCTAAATAGTAATTCTAATCACCTAGGAAATATTTATCTTCTTATGGCAGTGAGTCGAGTTTTCCCACTGCTGGTGACTCAGCAGACTATGTAATCAGTTTTTTGTTGGTTCCTGCTTAAAACCCAGAAATTATTCCCTACCATGACAACTGAGCAGAGTATGCTCTATGGTAGAGTGTTAAAGGGAAGACTTCCTGCCATCAGGATAAMACACACACATTAGCAGAAAAGCAAAGATTCCTTGGTAAATTTAACTCTTTTGAAGATTTATGTAATCATTTACTGGAACCCAAAACATTTCTTTAGGTCTGTCTGTCATGGAATGTTTTTTTCACTTGAATAGACCAGTGACAATCACTTTAAAAAAACCCCAAAACGAAACACAACCTGATTTTGCTAGATGAAACTATCCTCTATGCAGAGGTCTAATGTGAAATGACTGTTYAAAGAATTTCTTTAAATTATTATTTCTTCCCTATCTGTGTAAAACTTAAAATTCCTGTGGCAGGTGAAAAATATATTTTTTTTACTTTTAGACACATTCATCTTTAGAGAACTGAAAGAAAAAATTTCAAAATTTAATGGAAGCTAACATCCAGTGGAACAGATTGCAGTCAGGGACAGGGCTCTGCAGAGACACCCAGCCATCTGTTGTGGGTAGGAGCAGTACCCTTTCAGCTGGCAGGCTCTGAAAGTGCTGCCTGAGCACTCAGGAAAGGTCTAAAACCTGGAGGCAGCATGACCATTGCTCTGGCTGCAGGCTGCAAAATGCTCCTCTGTGGGGGATTGCTCAGCTGGCTCCAGCCCTGAGCTGGGCTGCTGGTGCTTCATCAGGGGCTTTCCAGTTCCACACAAGGATGAGAGGTCAAGGTTGGGTAGTTTAATAAATTAAGTATTTAGATGTTTTGATCTGTGCTCTGATACTTGGTTAATGTATTAATCTTCATTTTTAGGATTTTTTTTTTCCTTGAATCCTGCTTGGCCTTTTTTCTCCTTCATCTTACTCCTTTCATTAGCATGTTAATGCCAGAGGACAAGTTACTTGACATTTTTTGGAATTTGGAAAAGGGAAGAGAAGAGAAAGGAAGAAAAATAATTAAAAATAGATTGAGYCTTTTCTAGTCTTTATTTTTCATCTTGCACCCTTAGCATCTAACATCTCTGAAAACTTTGTGACTAGGAAGAGCCAAATTTTGACTTGCAGTATTTGATATCCAAAAATAGTGTGGTTGTCTTCCATCTGTTATAAGATCTGAAACAATATTGTCAGGAAGAGACACAATCAGTCAAAGGGCATGGCAACAACCACAGTTCACGGACTCCTTGAGCTGTTCCACTTTCAAGTGCAGCAAGGACTTGTTTTGTAAATGAAAGATAATGGTATCTTTAATGGTAGCTTTGAAATTCTGAAGATAGCTTTTTGTATAGGGAATGTGTACAGGGATACCCCATCTTTCTCTCAAGGCAATTTTCTGAGCAGCCAGTACCCAGACACCAACAGTTTTCAACCTATTAAAACACCACACTCTTCTCTCCCATGTTCCACAACCTCCTCAAAGACCTGAACTGTCATGATAAATATGCATTTTTGTTTACAGCAGTTGGATGTTTAGGCATGAAATATGTTATCTACTCAGTCGCTGGAGTTTAAAGTCTTTGGATCAGCTTTCTGAATTAGTCTCACTTTGTCCCAAAATGTTCCACTTCTAAGTTGAGTATTCACGACATCATCACATGAAACATTTTTGAATCCTAYTTAAAATTTTAGCTGGAACATGGAGCAATACCATGAAAATATTGAACATGAAAAAAGGAATGAAAACATTGGAACATAGTGGATACAAGTGCTAATAATCTTTTATGGGGAAAAAATTCTAGCTGGCTTTTTAGTTATTAATTTATACCTGTGCATATTGTTCTTCTTGTTATATTGTTGGGTTTTTTCTAAGCTTCTAAGTTTTCTCTTTTTATCCCTTTGAATAGCATATTTCCTCTCATTGTCTACTGAAATGCAATCCACTTCTGCAGCTTTAAGGACAAACGTTTTCCTTCCAACTGATGAAGAACATCCTTGCGAGGTATTTTAACGCACATTCTTTGTATTACACTGTTTGCCATATTATTTCTCTGGAATAATCAGACCTTCTTCTTTTTCCTAGATTAGATTTCATTATTGGGTCAGTCAAATGAGTGGAACATTAATGGTGGGGCTTCAAAAGCACTCTGAAGAAACTGTTACAAACATTTGGCAAGTTTCAGRAGAACTACGAAATCAGTGGAACATAAATACCATTACAATCAATAGCACCAAAAAGTATGAGGTCAGTAAATTGAGGTTACTGTAAAGGACATTTCTTAAATGGTTTAAAAATTGTGGACCTTTTTTCATAGGTCAGCACTAAATATTTTGTAAATGAAAATAAAGCACTATCATGAAGTAAACACRAAAAAAAGCCATTTTGAAGATTGTAGTCTGCATCAACAAATGCAGCTTGTTCTTATCTGTTCAAGGTGTTAAAACTGACACCAAACTTTGCTTAAACTGTGCTTGTGTCTTATATAAAGCAGTCTCATTGAACYATAAATTATCTACCAAGCCATAGAGGTGATAAACTTGTGCTCTTTCAATACAGCATTCTCTTAGCCTCAGTCTAACTAGACTGATAAACTCAAGGTTTCATTTATATAGGAAATTGCATTTTATACTATGAGATACTGTTTTATATRGGTACTGCAGGTGGCAAACACTGTACTTAACTATTAATTGCAGCTATGAGCCTTTGTCCCTGAACACATGCAAATGGTTTMATTTTGCTCAAAGATACTGAAAAGCAATGCAAATGTCATAGGCTATTTAAATGTTTTTGCACGTGCATTTAGAAAAAACATTAACACAGTAAATGTAACTTAGGGCTGTAATATTGTGGGTGGTGTACACTCACTGCTAAGCTAATACTGGAGAGAAAGTGGGGAGCAGAGAAGAAACTGAGAGGCCTTTCCTGCTACAGCAGTTACTGAGCAATTGCTTACCCAACAAACCTGAAGGAGTGGCAGCTCATCCTCTTCCCAGTAAACCAAAGGAGTAACAYAATTACTTGACTGTTGAAGCAACACTGGCCTGCTCAACTCTTCCAAGAATGTGTACAAAATACCTAAACCCAACTCAACACAAGTATCAACATTGTTATTGGTAACTTACCCCTACCCGATAAGAGCGTGTGTATAGCAATATGAGGTTGTACTGGAAGGGTTTACTTCTACATTTATTTTTTTCATAATTTGTATTACTTGGAAAATTGACCGAGTCTGGGAATGGTTAATATAATATGGAATCTGCTTCCTTTGAATTGCTAGGTCAAATCATACGTAAATTGTTGCTTGCAAATCTGGTTATCCTTTGGCCTCTATCAAATGAACTGATGGGCAGAGTCCAGCTTTAAAGAGGCAGGTGTCAAACTTCCTGCAGTAATCATTACAATTGACTTAAGAAACACAGCTCAGCACATCCCAAAACCTAGAGTCTGAACTGAGCAAATTTTCTTCTGTTTGCACATTTTGATTCAGTGACAACTTGCAAGATATCACTGTCATACAAGTGAATGCAATTCACTTGCCCTTTTGTACTTGTTCTTTTATATAACAAGATGCTTAGCCTACAGGGATACCTGWGGCATTTTTCAAGATA
This sequence comes from Alauda arvensis, assembly GCA_902810485.1. Classification (NCBI taxonomy): domain Eukaryota; kingdom Metazoa; phylum Chordata; class Aves; order Passeriformes; family Alaudidae; genus Alauda; species Alauda arvensis. The sequence continues at coordinate 177,826 of CADDXX010000750.1, forward strand.
AAATTTTGATTATTAATGTTTCTATGGAAAAATTCTGGGAGACAATTTTATCTGGATGTAAAAATCACTTGGAAATAGGGTACTTTAATACTTCTGTCAATCTTAAAAACACATTTGAAGTGATATTTAATTTAAAATCTACCTCTGAACCTCCACTGCTTATCTTCTTTGCCTATTTTGGTGTTGATTGTTTAGCACCTAAGCCTCTTCTTACTGAGAATCTGGATTATATTTATGGGATACAGAATTTAGTTTGACATTTAAAAATCTCAGTTTTGTTGAMTTCTGAAATAAAAAGATTGCCAGTTGTTCTAACTACTGAACAAGCAGAAATCTTAGTGTGTCTGTTTATACTGGGTTTCGGAGAACTGTATTGTGGTTTTCTCTTCTAAGCTACTTTTCCTCTGATTTACTGAGAACAAATTTCTGTCTCCCAGACTTCCTGAAGGGAGGGGGTTCTAGGGTTCAATTGTGTCTTTGTGCTTGATTCCTGTTTCACCTTGTGCTTTGCTGCTGTGCTGCAATCTGCTGCAGTGTGTGGAGTCAGGCCAACTCGTGTTTGATCCCACCTCCAGTCCCACTGCACCTTCCATGCCACTAATGGAGCTGCAATGTTCATTTGATCTGGTGCTCACAGATATTGCACAGATACAGATCATTGCAGTTATGAACAAATAGTGCCACTAAGTAGGTATTWTATTTGCTACTCACTTGTGAGCTTAAAGAGCTSTAGACTTTGTGTGAGAGGGAAAACWGAAYGGTTCCTTTCTGGAGCAAACTTGGGTGTGAGTCGCTTTGGATATTATTGGACTGAACTCAGGGGAAGTCAGCTGGGTATCTGCACCAGATAAAGCCTGGATAATCTTTTTTAGACACAAGAGAAGCTGGAGGCATCTAGTAATATTATCTTCTGGAAGTGGGGAAGTTGAGAGACTGTTAATGAGTTTTGAGGAAACACTGGTTCATACAGACTTCATGTGCTCTGATGGAATGTGAACTTAAAGCAGCCTCTGATTTTGCTCCAGCAAAGTGAGCTASCCCTTCTTCAGCATTGTCTAAATCACTTTATCTCACTATAAAATGAAACCCCAACTGCAAAGCTATAGGTAGATAGATATTTTAAATGAAGTTATTAATAACTAATTTTTGAGTTAAAAATGAACCATCATTGTGCAAAGGTAAAATATTTTTCAAACCCTTGATATTAAATAATATTTCTGGTCTTTCTAATTATAAAACACACAGTGCACTATATTGTTTTAGGAACTTATCTGAAACCATACCATGATAGAAACAGGAATTAGGAATACACTATTTACCCTGATGTCAAGAAAGTACACATTAACTGCACGTATTATTGCAGCAGAATTCAAGAATTCAAAATACTGTTTCCTGAAACAAATCAAATGAGCAAATTTCCAAGATGCTGCATTTCATTCATATAACATACTTTTGAATGTGATATGGCTGACATTCTTCTTGTGCAAGTCAACTGCAGATTCAGTAAAACAAACATAAGAGAAAATATTATATCCCTCAAAAAAATTCCATTTCATAATCTAATGGTCATATAATTGGATAAGTCGTGTCATCTTGTATAGCAAAAAAACTCAGTTCTTGGTAATTTATAGGTTTTCTGCAGCAATCTCTTTAACTATGCACAATATTGTTGCTGAACTCTCAAGGCARTATTTGAAAAATTATTGCTAAAATTGAATTCCTTATTAAGAGCTAGAATGTACCTCTAGKTTGATTGTGCCTCCAAGACTCTGGAAAACCCTGGAACTGTTTCATCCCAAGATGTGGCTAGGGAAGATTTTAAGGAATGTTATTCATAAGATTGATTTGCTGGGTTGTTTTGATTGGTGTGTTTTTGTTGTGTTTTCCCAAGGATTGTGTCAGTTCCCTTGTACACCTYTGCAGGAAACATCTAATAGTCTGTACACTTAAAAATGTGGATTGCAATCTGCCCTTAAGATGGAAAAGTAAAATATTTGTAACTTCTTGTGTATAGAAGACTTGGTGGGGGAAAAAAACTCTGCTGTTGTAACATTAGAACAGAATAACTGTCAACCAAGTACTCCTCAAGGTTTGCTTTGGCTAAAAACGTGATGAAAAGCTTCTGAATAATGGTGGGTTTTGCTCTGACTTTTCTCCTGGTTTCTGAATGTGAACATTCAGAAAATGTTCTCATTTCCAGTCTCTTGCAGAATAATGACTTGATAAAACAAAAAATCCTTTGTGCTCTACTCTTTACCTGCCATGATCCTTGCTTAGATTTTAAGGCATTTTATTGTGATTTTCAGATCCTCCCTGTTAAATTTTACTTTAGTCTTGAGTTAGATGATTKGATTACTTATCTGTGCTTGGGTGAAAAAGCCACAGGTGTGTGAAAAAGCCAGGATGATAATCCTCCAGCATTGTTAAATGTGTGATTAGAGTTCTCATATTTCTAATAGCTGCTCCATKAACTTGACTGGTGTATATTGTGTGCATTTCTGTTTTGTCTGTGACACTGGTAAACTCTGTTTCTTGTTGATTTGCTGTYAATCACTTTAGGTTATCTTTTCTGGGATGGTGGAGACCCAGAGACAGGGTGAAAGTGTTGCCATTGATGAYATTACCTTTAGTGAAGGATGTTCCATAGCACATGGTAAGAATACCTGTTTTTCAGGAGCCAAGTCATTTTACATTGTCTTTTCCTTGGATTAGATGAGAAAAAACAATGGAATTGTTTTGCTATTCAAATGGCTTTTCTAACTCTATTAGTGTCTTCATTTGGCTAGTTTTCATTTCCCTAAGCAGTCACCTGTCTTTTCACATCTAAACACAGCTACAAAGAAAGACAATAAATACTTGAAGTAATCTGATACATTATGAAGGTAGGGCTCAGTGGATAAAAAGATCTACTGTTTTTGGCTGAAGAATTGTTGTGTTCAGCCAGCTCAGGCAAAGCTTTRGAGCTGACTAGGAAGATTCCCAAGGCACTCATGTATTTCTAAATGCATGAAGGTCCTGATCCTCAGCTGTGCASTGGGGTTATGCTGTTCTGCTCTGCTACATCCAAGAGCTGTAAAGTCAGGCTGGTCACCTCTGCAGTCACACCATCCATGCACATCACGATTCCAGGCAAAACATTTCCTATTTCCCTTTTCAACCCAATGCATTTTCATGGAAARGGAACATCACCCATCCTAGCACAAATTAGGTTGCTTGCTGCTCTGTATTACACAAGAGTATTGCCCTCGGGCACCTRTGTCAAATCCTCGGGTGGGTGCAGTTCTGAGTCAAAGCACCTCCTTTGTTTTCCTTTCGTTTATTCTTGCCATGGGCACAGAGGGTCTAGACTTTAAACTTAACTCAAGATATGAAAATCAGTGTTTGAAACAGACCAAACTAGGTTACGTGGTTGGTTTTGTGTGTCCCAGACTCCTAAATAATGCTCCCTAGATTTCTCCATAGGAAAAAACTATTGAAAAAAGATGCACATGAGTATTAAAATATTAGATTGCTAAGCAATTTCAAGCAGATTGCATTAAGAGCAAGATAGAAACCCTAATTTAATGATGCCATCAGGCATATATATTTAGATTTCTTTAATTCTAGAAAGTTATATACTTGTTTCACCACTTCCTATGGGAGATCTGTTTGAAAAAATACAGTGAATTTTTCAACAAAGTTCTTCTGAAGCAAAAAAAAATACAACCAAAAAAACTCTGCTATAAGATGGCAGACTGTCTCAAAGAGATGGGAAAGGATGAAAAGGAAACTGATGTATGTTGTCACCATATATTATAAATCCAGGTGTTAAACTTCCCTTACATGGCAGCTGTTGAACTCCATTCTGTGGCTTACGGATTGAGCTGCTGCACTGTTAACTGCCTCAGGTATATTCTAATAAAAGCCAGTTATTATCCGTGTTTCCTCATTAGGAGAAGTCAGCTTCATTAGGTGACATCTAAMTGGCTCACAGAAGCCAAAACCAGGGTCAAAGAATCTTAATTTTCTCCCTGAAAGAGGAATGCTACTAYGGAACATTTTCCAGTAATTAAAACAAAAGGTCAGACTGATGTTGGTTGAATTTGAAATAATTTTTTCTCTAGTCCTAATGGAATGTCTGGATAAGTAGACTGTTAATGAAAACCACTTTAATTTCATGAAATCCCTAGTTAAAACTTGCATTTTTAATGTACTCTTCACAATTTTTAATCCCAGTACAAATGCATTTGAGATGACCTGGGCATTTGTATTCATTATTATGACTATGTTTTTAGGGTTGTGAGTAAAATATCTTAAATTTTTGTGCTTTCAGGAGTTTCTTGATGCAAACTGTGATGGTTAAATATAAAAGCAATTTCATTATGCTTTAGGTTCTTTCTTCCCTTCTATCCCTCCCATGTCCCAAACTGTCCCATTTCAGTCTGTTGTCCAGTTCTGCTTGTGACTAAACTTCATACACTGAAAAAAATACAACTAAAACTCCATCTTCAATACAGCAATTTAAGATACTCTACAGTCTGTAGTTTCCAACAGCTGACAAATAGTTTGTTATGACTCAAAACCCCCTCAGCTCTTTATCATGCATTTGAATATAGGCTGCAGGAAAAAAACCAACTCTTTTTTTTCTGCAGCCTATATTCAAAAGTATTATAAAATTATATAAAAATATTCTATTTGTAATATATATATTACTTCTTATAATGTAATATTAAAAATGTAAAATGGAAAATATTGAAGTTATTTTCTGAAACACGTATAATTCAAAATCTCTTTTAATTATACCTTTGGTAGATCTTCTATTCAAAGGCTTCATATTCTTATCCAAGTGGTTGCTCTGCAGAATTCCCTCTCAACTCCCAAAGAATTATATATGTGAAGAACCCCACTAAGACTGTCCTTCTGATCTCTACATAGAGATGAAAGCAAAGAGCTCCAAGGCACGAAAGTGGAATGCTGTAAGGGAGAATGAGGCTTTTGTCCTGCTTAATTCACTTGTGATGCAGAAGTGACAAAGCCTCACTRCAAAGTTATGATTTTTTTTCAGGAAAACTGACATAATTATGTATGTATTACTTATAATATATAAATTTTGACAAAAATCCAGTATAAATACTTCAATTGACAAAATCTTAAACATAATTCCTTAGTTAATCCTGCAAAGATGTAGCCTTTAGTATTTATAGAAGCAGGTATTTGAGATGAACTGCTACAAGGACGGGAGTCAGAAAATCCAAAATACTAATCTCACTGTTTGCTGACATTCTATGGCATTAAGAGCTGGAAAACAGGTATTTTTTCAAAAMAACAAAACCTCAAAAATTTTTAAAAAGTCCCTAAATTTAAAAAAAAAGCAAGCCACACAAAATTACTCAAAATATTTTTATCATTACTTCAAAAGCATTGAGAGGATCTTGCTTCCTTTTGAAAGAATTTGCAAACTTTTTTGCATGTTCAAATTTGACAAAATCCATCCTTCTCCAGATCCTTGTGGAATTTTCCATAGGAAACAAGTAGCTCTTTCTCACATAACACACATGGTTTGAAAACAGTGCAATTTTTAGCCTTGGCACAAGGAAGAAATGAAAGGTTTGCAGCACTGCCTGGACAGGCCATTTCACTGAGGTGCCAGTAATGTGAATTGTACAATGTCTCTCAGAAGGAGACAGTAACATCTATGTAAACTAACCTGAAACTGTTTTCTCCACACAGTTAGGAATTTTTTCTCTGAGACATCCTGACTGCTRTTTAATATTGTGTCTGAACCAGGAGATTACCTTTCCCCTGCAATAACATTAAGAAGAGGAACTTCCATTGTCATGGTGCAATCCTGCTTAAAATTGTGACCACTGCCAAAGGCAAATAGATCAGTCAGGCATGCTGTGCCCTTAAAATGCTCTCTAAAATATGTGGTGACACATTCAGAACCTTTCTGTCTCTACAAAGAAGTATTCTGTTACCAAGTATTGTGGAGATGCTGCTGAGTTTAACCTCAGTTAAAAGTGATTTTTCTGTAGCTATCACCTAGAAAAGTAAATAGGTATTTCTTATTATTACATGTCAGTTGCTATGTTTCCTGGCACCCCACTCTGAGGAATTGAATTCCTGAARGTTGTGATGACTGGCTAACATAAATAGCACTCCACTGCTTTGAAAGAAGCATCTGTCTTGAGGGAATGATTTCTTAGAATATTTAAAGATGGCAGGCTGAAATACAGGACAGCAATCAGGGATTCACAGGGCTTTTGAAGTAGCCTTTTGAAGAAGCAGAAATGTTGTCAAGGAGTTTAAGAAGTATAGTTTTCTAACATCTCATAAATAATGATTTATTAAGAAGTGATTGTTTATCTTTTAGTACCACAGGTTTCCATTTTTGAGCTTGGCCTCTGTGAGTGGCACTCAGAGCAGGCAGTTGAACCTGCTCAGAGGGCACAGCTGCAAGCCTGGCACAGGATTGCCTCCTGCTCCTTCCTGAAGGATTCCAGCAACAACACTGAAGGTGGGAATTTAATTTAACTCAAAATTACTGGCTGTCAYGAGGAATATAGTGCTTTTTATGGCAAGATGATGCCTCAATGCCAAAACAGAACAAAACCACAAAAAGTAATTGTATGCATTTCGTAATTAAATTAGGTTTTGTTTTGGCTGTTTAATAAGGGCATCATGAGCACTCTCCTGCTGGTAAGACAGAAAATATCTTATTGTAAGAATAAATGTATTTTTTTCAGGTATTCATGAAATATTTTAACATAAGAATTCCAATATAAACTAAGAGCTGATTTATTCTCCAGCTTATTCTTTGTATGAGATCTGTGCAAGAATTTGGGGAAATTATATTGTATCAAATTAATTCCATCTAAGCCCACAGCCCTTGTGTGTGKTTTTTTCTGTTTTGTTTTGATTTTGATACTTGGCAGTTTGACTTGTGCAGTATTACTCTGCTTGAGCATACAGTCTGGAACTTCATTTTAAACCTTTTATTAGGGCAACTGTAAATAAAAAAGCATTCTAGAAAATAGTGTCCTGCCTTTAAAATAAATAGAGTTAGTCCAGCTGCAATTTTAAGAAGACATCACTTGTTTTTGAAGTCACTGTCTAGTATGTGTCTATGGGTTTATGGGAAGGTTTTTTGAATGCTTAGTGGATGTAAATCTCTATTGTGAGATGGARTTGTCTTGCCTGCTAAGTGTTTGGCTTGTGTACTGAGACTGCCTGCAGAGGGGTCAAGTACTGCTGGATGTAATAGCRCAGTTTGTGATGCAGCTTTGAAGAACTGATATGGTGGAGATTACTGCTTGAACTTTGAACCCACAGAAATGGAGTACATCTCATTGATAGAAGCAGAATGAATGTTAGATATGGTTTTTATTTTTAAAAACTATTTTAAAAATAMATTTTAGCATGCATTTCAATACAGTCCAGTAGCCATAAGTCAAATTATCACTGAACAGCAAGGAAAAGTGCCTGAGAGTATACACTATGTTAAAATTAATTTTTACAGGTATGTTTTAGGGAGAGCATAGAGTAAAGCAGATTTTTTTCCCCTTAAATGTGARGAGAAGAATCATATCATCTTCCAATTTCCAATGGGGTATCTTACAAAAAACAGACTTTTCATTTGATTTTATTTGAGAAACGTCCCTGAAAGTCCTYGTATTTGTGCCATACCTTAACATGACATCTTAAGGGTTGTAAGGGATATGGATTTCCCTTTTAAGGCAATGTTGAGAACAGCAAAAATACTGAAATTCTGTAAGGGCTTTTACCTGACTACATTACAAGCACTGTCTGTGGAAAGAGAATACATTTGGAAATGTTTCCTGCATAGGTGCTTGGGCATTATTGTATGGATATGCACAGGCATATGAGTAGGCTGAATCTCCCCAACTGCTTCCCTGGGCTTCTAAGTCATAAAGAAAAATGAAAATGTGTGAAGAAACAAGCATCAAAACAGCATACAGAATTTAACTCATCATGAACGTTTAAAAGTATTGAAAATCTGACCTGTGATTGCTGACCTCTCAATGCATTCAGTATTCCTATTCACACAGATGTGTTGAGACATAAATAAAGAACTTGAATATAAAATAAATTCTAAAAACTAAAGAAATGGTATGCAAACTGCAAAAATGCCATGCTTGAGGGCTCAAACTTGCAATGCAAATAATGCTTGACTAAGMTTTATATTCTGATTTTGATCAAAGCTTTCCCTTCTATAAATAGAAGAGAGGTAAGAAATAAAATTATAAAGAGGTCTAAACAATGATATAAAGAAAAGATTTCTTATAGCCTTTGAATAATCCTCCCTTGCTGGTATCCCTAAATCTAATAAAATACTTTCTGTCCTTGGAAGACRTATGTTTTTGTTCCTTTATTGCTTTGTTTCTCTAGTTTTGTATTGTAGGCAATTTATCTATAATTTTTCCTTTTAAATTCTCTAGTGTCAGARGTTCTTACAGAGGTTTTATATTACCCTGTCATACTATTCAGAAAGTACTTTTTTCTTGTTTTCTTTATTGATATTTTGTAAGTGCTATCGTAGTTTCCATAGTTTATGTTTCTTACATTGGATTAAGCAGAAGCATTCACAATATTTGCATAAAATACATTCCCTAAAGAAGAGTGAGCACACTTTTTTGGACACAGGATCATTCTGGATACTTCACAGGACTTTGGTTTATCCATAGCAGTGCACTTGCTTTCTTGTCAAAAAAATCATATCAACTCCTCTTTGCCCTGCTTTTAAAGACTCAGGTACTTTAAAGGAAATAAGGAAAAGAATGTTAAATATCACTGGGCTCAGAAACTAAAATTGGTTGATTTTATAATGGCATCAGAGAACTCTGAAGTTAGATAAACAGCTGGYAGCATAYAGTGTTGCACATTTGTCTTATGCAMAAGATGGTMGTCATAGAAGTGTAGATGCTTGGTTCATGTYTGTCAAAGAGAAATCTGGGTTAAATCTGTAATATTTCCTTATATAAAGRTTAGTTGCTCTGGCATGAAATTACAAGCTTAACTCCAAGGAAATTTCAAGAATACATTACAGCATAAATCACTGCACAGCACAAGGAGTAAATAGGCAACAGAATGAAAAGTACATGATAATTTATAAAAATGAGCATTTTTCTTGTGAARTGACGTTTTCTTCCTTCACACTTTCTTCCTTCACCTTGAGATTTGCATTTGAGATAAGTTGTATTTAGAGAAATAAACACAGAAACTGCAGACTTAAGACCTTTAATCAGTTCTTGTTTATTATTTTAATAGTTGCTGCAGAAGGCAGTAAAATATTCAGTGACTCAGGAGGCAGGGGAAAGAGCTGATGTACTTAGTAAAAAATATTTAGCCTTTTTATTTCTGGAAACTAATAGACACTGCTGATGGGATGGAGAACTCCTTTAGATCTCTGCAGGAGTGCTTTTTATAAGGGCCAGCAGGTCAAGAAGAGCACAAATTGCTTTTCTGCTTCAGGTGGAAAGACAATATGCTTCCAATATTTTATTGCAGGAATTCTGTCTAAGTAAAGAACTTGGTTACACGGTGGAGAGGTGRCTGCTCCCTGTAGCAGTAATGCAGATGAGCTTCTGTGGTTTCTTTGGTTTTTTGAGCATTGCTGTAAAAAGCATATTTCCTGGAAACCACAGTGGGAAGAGAGCCCAGCTTCCACGTATMTTTGTCATTACATATTGAATGAATGTAAATGTGAGGAGGCTGAGCTGGCACTTTTTGCAGGTTTTAGCATGCAAAGAGAAAACTGGGAGATACTATGGATTACTGATGTAATTCGTGGTTGCTGGGGCTATCTGTGAGTAAAATGAAGATATATATATATATATATATATATATATATGTATGTATTTAATAGGAAAAAGATTACATCCAAGTCACATCATCAGCATGATGATCAGATTTCATTCTTTCTGGGGTGGATCTTTGGTGTAATTACATGAGAGTAGTTTTTATTTTTAAAGACTGAGGAWAAAAAAAAGTTTTGTGAAAAGATGACCTTTATTTTCTTTCCTTTTTTCTACAGGCCATTTTGAGTGGTTAGAAGCCAATCACAATGCATTATATGAAAGGGCCCATCTGAACAGCTCCACGTGTCATTGTTCCAGCAAGAATTGCCATTTGCAGTTCCACTACTCCRTGGCACATAGCAGTGCTCTCAAGGCAGTACTGCTTGTGAATCAGGTAAGGAGAAACGTGTTCATTTCCAAAAGGTAAAGGTATGGCAGCCCAGGTGTTACCAGCCAAAATGCAAGATRCACCTGCTGCTACATGCCTGTCCCTGAGTCAGTTTGTGCAAAAAGTGACTTGGTACCATTCCACTGGTCTGTGCAATTGCAAACCTGGGTGTTTGCCATCTCAGCTATAAACGAATTTGATGGKTGAATGTTCTGCAATAAGACTTCAAGGACAAACCCAGCTATTACAGAATCAAATCAATTTCAAATTTCAGGAGGGAAATTAAAAAAAAAAAAAAAGCTTTTCTATCCTCCTTCCTGTTATGGAAATAAAAAAAAATAGGTGCTTTTGTCTATGGAGACATTTGAAAAAAGAAAATTGTTGACTCAAGATAACTGGAATGTTCTTGGTCAAACACCTGCTTTTCCTTGCCCAGGAATTAGAGCAGTATTTTTTCTATTCTCCTATCTATTAGTAGATAAARGAGCTCTGTGAGAATGAAACACAAATGTCAGTTGAGCATTGTTAACTATTTCCATCTTTCTTACCTCCCCTGCCTTGTGAGACTTTCTAATATTAGGATGTTCTCTTTTGGAAGTCTGGTTTAAYAGGTTAGTATTGATGCTTTGTACTGCTACTTAATGAAAGCAAGAGCAGKAGAGCTGCTCTCATTAAGTTAATGGCTCTCATATCTTGATGCTGGAGCTGAATTCTTATCACCCAACARTACACATATTTAAATATTAAATCCACTTGGTTCACCAAGATAAGAAGCTAAAAACCCCAAAGTGGAACACAACCAAAAGGTCTTAAAATAAGGACAGGTAATGGAAATAATTTATTTCTTTYCAATTGTGCCATTGAATATTCATGAAAAAAACTCCAGGCTTTTGCTCATGTTTCATTTATAAAAGSCAATAGTTGTATTTTTCTATGACCCATTCCTGTGTCAGGGAATTGTAACATAATCAGTGTTCTGGTCAGAATGCATGGAGTTTTGTGCCATGGCACTTGCCAATAAATTCCCAGATATGACACTTGCAGCAACCTTGAGACAGAACAGGAATATTGATTTCACCACTTCACCAAAGTAGCATCAATGTACCCAATTTAAGAGTTTTCTTTCCCTGAAAACAGAGCGAATTTTGTTGGTGAAAACCATAAGAAAACTGGCATCTGAGTTCCCACAGAACTGGGAGCTTAGATTGAATTATTTTATAAACTGGTCCTTACATGCTCATTAGAAAAACATTTTCTGGCATTTATTACATCAGTCCACTCTGTTTCCACAGATTCTCTTGGCCCTTTGTTGGGATGCAGCTTAGGCTGGGTAGATAATTTCCTTATAGGGAAATATGTTTTAACTTTACTTTAGAACAAAAAAGGAAAAGCCCTAGAAAGTTCTCTGTTCCCCAAG